>JBBBDQ010000264.1:4815000-4985000 GCA_037127315.1 Ascarosepion bandense
AAAAGACACATCCTTGTCTTATGCCCCTTTCTATCTTTGTATATCTGCTGAATTCGTTACCTGCCCGTATGCAAGTGGTTTGCTGCCAGTAGAGATTCTTGATTACTCTTATGTCTTTCCTAAATATTTTAAGGCTACTGAGCATCTCTATCAATTCTTTGTGGCGTATTTTGTCAAACACCTTCGCATTATCAATAAAGCACAGATATAAGTCCTTCTTCATTTTTATAGCCCTTTCGGAGAACATCCTAATCGTAAATATGGCGTTACTTGTTCCAGTGTCTTTGACAAAACTGCACTGTTCTTGTCCTATCTCTAGCCTGATTCTGCTTCTTGCTCCAGTGTTGCATAATTTTGGATGATATTGCAAAGTGAAAATTTGTCCTGCCAGTAGTTACTGTGCATTTGATTTTTGTAAAATGTTGTTGTTTTTGTCCGTGTGTTTCTGGTTGTCATTGGTTATGTTATGAAGAAAAAGTTTGATAGGTAATCAAGTAAATAATTTGGAAAGCCGTTGTTGACAAGTGTTTGTTTCAAATTGTGTGGTTCTTTGAAGAAAAGCGAATGGGGAAATGAATTCTCATATTCTCTCGTGAGGAAAATTTTTAATAACACCTATGTGGTGCAATGGATATTGGCTCGGAATGAGAAATCGGGGAGCCGAGTTCGAATTCCAGTCGAATTCCTTGCATTCACTTATGCACAAATACCTTTGGGAAAGATATTAATCTGTCTCTTCCCTTCAGTTATGGGTTAAATAATAGGACAGATTGGGTTCTATAGCCTTGGTTGGCAACCAGTCTACCGCAGAAAGCAATGGCAACCTACTGTGGGATAATCTTCTGCCCAGTCAGTCATGTCTCTTTCGAGACATGATTGCCCAAGCGTGTATCACGAATGGCACTTAACTGACTGATTTTGTATTGAAGAGAACATTGTACTAATAAAATTAAGGTGACAAGAATTTTTGGTTGTGGGGTTTTATATACTGAAGTTGTGAAAGTATTATTAATAGAATCTATGAGAACATTGAGAAATGGGAGTTTGTTTTTTTTTCTTCAAAGTTTTATGAGGAGATTATTTTGATATCTTCACTCATTGGAGTGGATTTTTTTTAACTGAACAGAAAAAAAAACAGCCTCTATGAGTGAAGAAATTTAATTAATGTTTCATTTATGACATACACTCTAATATAACTTACAAATCAAAAATTGTTTTACTAAAATGAATAACCCACACAATACTTATTTGGTTTTCTTAACTACAATATACCTTAATATACCATAATTAATTAAATAATTAATTAATTCTAATTCTAACTTAAACATTCCAGCCCTTTTACTCATGAGGTAGTACAAAATCTAATAGAAAAAAACTTAAAATCTAACCTGGTGTTAAAAATTATTGTTTACCCATTTAAATAATATAAGGTCTTACTATGTATTTTACTCAGACAAAATTAAAATGAGACATGCCTTGACCCTTGACACCAGACCATCCTGCTTCCTTTCACAACCCAAATCTTTAACTCCATAGTTACCTAATTCTCATTTTCGATTGAACAATATCAACACACCTAAAAGCATATTCTCCAACTACTACACCTTCATTTTTTAAATAACCATGAATTCATCTTCTATAGTCTTTAGGCTTACGGCCTATCATGTTGAATACGCCGGTTCTCGCTCGATCACCGAAGTTAAGTAACATTGAGCCTGGTCAGTACTTAGATGGGTGACCGCTTTGGAATACCAGGTGCTGTAAGCGTTTAGTGACGGATGTGCATTGTGGTGCAGTGGAGATCGGCTCAAAAAGAGAAATCGGTGAGTCAAGTTCGAATTCCAGTTGAATACCCTGCATTCACTTAAGCACTGGTACCCTTGAGAAAGGTATTAATCTGTCCATTCCCTCCAGTTATGGGTTAAATAACAAGGGTAGGACTTGGGGACCCTGCTCTTAAAAACAAATCCCAATGAATCATGAAAAGAAAAATGTTGTAAAAATAAATAACCTTACCCAAAAATCATTTAAAATGATTCCATAAGGATTGATAGGTCGTTAAGCCTCAAGAACAAACAAACAAATCTATATTCTTTCTATATTCTTTCATACAAAAAGATGAGGACAGTAATCCAAATAATGTAAATACTGTAAGAATATCAACATGTTCCAGTTGTTTTAATCTAATTGTAGGGTTTCAGGCCATGGGTCACTATTGTCAACAAGGCAGGGTGTAGGTTGCTGGTGATTCCTTATTGAGGTAGAATGTGTTCAAATGGCATGTGTTGGGTCCATTGGTCTGTGGAAACATATTGACAAAAGAGCACTTTGTTACACTTCTTCATGACCACTGCACCTACTCATACTCCATGTACTCTAAGAATGATGGGTTGTTTCAGCAGCATATTGTATCATGTCTTTGGACACATGCTGACCAGAATTAATTCTGGAGATTATACTGAACTAGCTGCTCGGGTGTAATGAAAACTTTTATATATATATTATTGATTTTCTGCACTATTGTAAGAACTGCAACCTTGAAACTTCTGAATATCGTTTATTATGTCTTTGTCTATGAGTGTATGAAATTTGATTAAAATCGGACCACTCCTTCTATAACCCAATTTTTTCGATTATCGATTTTCAATATTTATCGAGGGTACCTCAACACAAAACCTAGCTAAGAACACTCGCAGACGCTTATAGCACAACTGTTTAAATTTTCAAGAAAATCGGTTCAGCCGTTTTGGAGTCTATAGGTAATGGACACGCACACACACACACACACACACACCACACACACCACACACAAAGTTCCATTTATAAATAAGTTTAGATTTAGATTATGTGGTCATTATATTTACTTGAGAGGCGCTCAAGTTAGCACTTATGAAATGTAGTGAAGAAATGTATTTGTACACAAGATTCTGTGCCTATGAATACCCATGCTATTCGGATTACATGATTCACTATCCCTCCAAAAGTCTTCTGATTCCTTCTGGAATTAATGCCACATACACTTGCTTACTTTCTTGGGATAAGGGAAGTCATACACAATATCTATTCTATTTCATAAAAAATTGTTTTAATGAAAAAATTTATAAATTTCAAATAATTTCAAATAAACAGCACTCGCTATTCAGTCAATCAGTATTTCCTTATAAGGAAATGGCTTATCATTTTTTTATTTTTTGTTTTGTTTTTTTTAGACATTTTATGTTAGGAAAAAAGGTAGGCCTATTAGGCCATCAAATACAATATGTACGTTGATATATTTTTAAAAAGTGCTGATCATCTTATTGGTACCAATTCACCAGTAAATGCATCTGAACTATTTTTTGCCATCAGATGAGATTTTGTGTACATATGCATTTTGGGATTATAATGTGTGTGCAGTCTGATCGTCAGCTTTTTAGTGAGCAAAGAAAACTAATTCTTTGAGTAACTCTTTCTCTGTTTTACTCTCTAAAGAAAAGTGGAATGAAATCCAATCCTTTTACCTACATCTTCTGGAAAGGAGATAAAATGCATTAAGTTACAGACATTTGATATGTACGAGCCTGGAGAAGACATGGGGATTGTTGGTGGCAACCAGTAGAATGGTTTGGAGTCCGCAGGACAAGATAAAGCAGCAAAAGAAATCACTATTTACCACCCCTGCCCCCATCACACTTGATTCTTATCCTCTCATTTTAACAACCCCTTCTACAATATCAACCCAATTCATTTGTTAATCTTTTTTTCTTTTTTTTTATCAATTTACCAATTAGGTTGCTGTTTTTCTTTTTGCTTGCTTACCCTTTCCTTTCATTTTCTGTTTTGATATTTTTTTCTTTTCTGACTTCTGTCTCCATTTTTTTCTTTGTCTGTTTCTTTCCTTTTTCCCCTTCTGTTCATAATATTTCTTTCACTCATTTTTTCATCTTGTTTTTTTTTTATTTCTTCTTCCTTGTTTTTCTTCCTTCCAACTTTTCTTCTTTTGTTTCTTCTATTACATCATTCTTCCTTTCTTTTTCCTCTTTTTCTTCTGTCTTCCCTTCTCTTTTTCTTCCTTTCTCTTTTTCTTCCTGTTTCTTTTTCTCCCTTTCTCTTTTTCTTTCTTTCTCTTTTTCTTCTTTTCTCTTTGTCTTCCTTTTTCTTACTTTCTCTTTTTCTTCCCTTTCTTTTTCTTCTTTTCTCTTTTTCTTCTCTGTTTCTTTTTTTCTTCCTTTCTCTTTTTCTCTTTTTCTTCTTTTCTCTTTTTCTTCCTTTCTTTTTCTTCCTTTCTCTTTTTCTTCCTTTTTCTTTTTCTCCCTTTCACTTTTTCTTTTCTCTTTTTCTTCCTTTTTTTCTTCCTTTCTCTTTTTCTTCCCTTTCTTTTTCTTCTTTTCTCTTTTTCTTCTCTTTTTCTCTTTTTCTTCCTTTCCCTTTTCTCCCTTTCTTTTTTCTTCATGTCTCTTTTTCTTACTTTCTCTTTTTCTTCTCTTATTTTTTCTCCCTTTCTCTTTTTCTTCCTTTCTTTTTTTCTTTTTCTTCCTTTCTCTTTTTGTCCTTTTTTTCCTTTCTCTTTTACATTGCTTTCATTTTCTTTGCTATTTTTCTTAATCTTATCCATTTTCATATTTCTTTTAGCCTTTCTTTTTGCTTTCTTTTCATTTTTTCTTTATTTTCTTTTATTCTTATGCTTCTTCATCTTTTTTCTTATTGATTTTTCTTGCTTTTGTTATTTTTCAAGCTTCCTTTCCTACTTTTTTTCTTCTGATTAATTTCTTTATTTTCTTCATTCAATCTATCACATATTCAACTTTCACTTACATTTTTTTCACTTATTCATAGTTTTATTCTTCCTTTATTCTCTTATGTTTTTTTACAGTTTCTCTTTTTTTATGCATCATTTTTCTTTAAATTCATTTTTATTTATCATTTTCCTTCTCTTTTTTCATTCTTTTCTTCCTTCCCTCTTTCCTTTTTTCTCTCTTTATCTTTTCTTTTTCTTCTGCTTTCTAATTTCTTTCTTTCTATCAATTTTAGCAATTTTCTTTGTTCACCCCCTTCACTCCTTTCCATTCCTTTTTATTTTTACCTTACTTCTTGCTTTCATCTTAATTTTTTCTTTTTCTTTTTCCCTCCTTCCCTTGTTTTATTTTCATTACACTCTTTCTTTCTTTCTTTTTCTATCTCTCATTTTTCCTTCATTATTCTTTCCTTCTTTGAACTTTTTTCTTAATTCATCTTCACCTTATTTTGTCCCTTTTTCTTCCAATTTTCCAAAGTATATTAAACCCTTTCCAGAACACCCAGTTAATATTTTCCAGATTCATCTAACTGCTCTACCCCACACTGCTAATAATCCACCATATTCATTTCTCATTCAGTGCTTCTCACCCTCAACTCACGTGACCCAAACCATTCTTTATATGCAAAATAGTTTCCTCTTACTAACTAACAAGGAGGCCATTAAATACAACCCAGACCAAACACATAGTCACAAATTAAGCAAGAGATAAGCATTTTGTAAAACTCATCTTTCTTCCGTAACTGGATATTATAAAGATTCAAGCCATGGTCCTGTTGCTATGTGACTTTCATCTCTCTGCCTTTATGATAGGCATTACCATGACCGACCTCCTGTTCAGCTCGGGTACAACAGATATAGAGTGATAGTCAAAATATGTGAAAAGTGGCAATGATGAATGGTAATGGTAATTTTATTTTTTATTACCAAGCAAGGTAATAAAGTCTCTATGATGCAAGGGGTTACTGAGTGTGAAAGAAATATTAAGGAGAAAGAACAATAAAAGAAGACGAATTAAGAAGACAAAAGATAATTATTGACATTGCATTTCAATTATTGAAGATAAAATTTGACTTGGAAACAAGAAGCTCGAAGAGAGTTTCACAATGATGGAGGAGAAACTGTTAGTATAGAAATTACAGTTACATCTAGCCATTTCAACTATAAAATGATGAGACCTTGCTGCAAATCTAGTACTGCACTTAAATTTGTAAAGCCTAAGTAGCAAAGAAGAAAGTTCATCAGAGCAATTACCATGAAAGTATTTAATCACACGTGTCAAATGCGACTAAATTATTTTTTATTAAAAAAAAATGAGCCTTTATATTTAATTTTTATTCCGACATTTTAAAAATCCATTTGGTCAACAAAAAATGTGAATATTTTTCCCCATAATTTTGAAACAAAAGAAATATTTTTTAAAAAAAGTTTTTTTTTTCAGACAAAAAACAAAATATGTAAAAAAAAAGTTTAAAAATTGTCTGTAATTTGTTTGGCATTAATGTAACTGTTCCCTCTAAAATTAAATGTCTACATTTTTAAATATTCTTCAAAATTTTCTGAACTGAGAGCGTAATAGTTTTTATATTTCTAATTTCAGTAAAACAAAATAAATAATTTTTATTTTTATATTAAATTCATTTAGTCAACAAAAAATGTAAATATTTTTCCCTGTAATTTTGAAACAAAAACAAACGCAATGTCGTTTACAATGTCACACAAAACATCAAATCATGTTTATGCAAAACAGAAGAAAATAGATTTTTTTCCTCCAACTACTAAAGTGTTCTGAGTTGCACGGGCAACGCCGGACTCTGATGCTAGTCATTTCTAAATGAGATCCCTACAACGCATAAGGACTCTACAGTGTCACTACAGTCATCTTAAAGAAATGTGCTCCTGTAGAGTGTGAAAGAAGTATTACCAAACAAGTAGTTTGAAAAAACTATTTATGGAGACAAGACCAAGCAGGATACTTGAATTCTTAAAAGAAATCGGAATGTACTCAAAAATATGATTGGTTGAATACTATTACATACACACATAGATATACGTATTCCTACCAACTTGCTATATATTCCAAAACTTAGTTCTACTGAATGTGTGTTTGCAAATCTTGTATATGTAATATATATACATACAATGTATGTAGGCAGGATTTGGCTTCAGATAACCCGTGGTTGTTGGTATGCCATAAAATCTAAACAGCCAAATTAAATATATACATTTTTATAAAATATTTTATTAATTTAAAATGTGTTAAATACATAAATTTGTTAAATATATGAATTTGTTTAAATAGATAAGTCTGTTATATATATTAATTTGTTAAATATGTAACCTTGTTGACATTGTTCTTAACTTTTTGATCAATTTTTAATAATTCAATTTGGCATTAAATGACCCAAGATGGGTTGATATGCCATAAAACAAAACAAACAATGTGCTCCTGAGCTGGCTTCAAACTTTACAACAAATGCCTTGCTGCTTCATGATTTCCATGTTTTGGGAATTCTTCAACTGTAATTTCTGTTTTTAAGAACTCTAGGGAACCCACTGACCCCTCAAATTATCACTCTATTAGTCTCTTAACTATTTTTGACAAAGTACTTAAGCTTCTAATCAACACTGAATTAGTTATGCATCTTACTTCTCGTGGCCTTCTTTTAGATAAACAAAATGGCTTCTATTATATATTGAGCTTTTTAGTATTCATAAATTTTTCAGTTTAGTGAGAGTAAGGGAGTGTAGATATTGTCCATAGTATCTATTGTCTCAAGTACTTTTGGCCATCTCTCTGGCCTTATTCAAGGCGTTTGTTAATTTCTAGTAATATGTTTTCATAGTTGTCTTAAGATGTAAAAAACACACTATGGACAATTTTTACACTACATTGCCCTCACCAAATGAACAAAGTCAATAAAAAATTCAAATTTTTTCTATCTTTCATAACCAGCAAAACATGTTAAAAAAGAAATGTTGTTTCCCAAATATACATTGTGTGTATATATATATATATATATATATATATATATATATATATATATATATACACCCATAGCAGAACACTTCAATCAACCTGGACACACATTAGAAAACTGCAAATGTTTACTGATAGATTCTGATTTTAGTTCTACATACTCACACAGAAAGAAAGAAAAATACTGGATTTTAAAATTAAATACATACAGGCTAGGGTTAAATAGGGACTTAGATGTTTTGAATCTTTATAAATATTTCAATAGTTAAACATTTTTTAGATACACTTAAAAAACTTTTCTTTAAAACAACATTTAAAGTATTATTAGAGATAGGTTTACGTTTACAAATATTAAAAAACTCCATCACTTTCTACGTCATGTGATGTAAACATCTCTCGACAAACGCTCTCGTGATGAACGCTTCTAGTTTAAATTTTAAAATCATTTGTTTCTGATGAAAGGCCGAGGCTGATCTGAAATATCAAATATATATATATATATAATAATAGAAATAAATAAATACTGTAAAAAAAAATACATTTTTAAACTTACAACTTTTTAGTAGTTTTTCCTATATATATATATATTTAAATAGATTTTCTGTGGTACGGAACTTGGATATTGCTTTGAAAGTAATAATTTTATTATTACAAAGTATAATAAGGATGAAATTTAAAACAAAAATCAACTGGTTTTGCTCCTGCTCTTCAAAGTTTTTAATTGGGAGAACTTACTGTAAAATGTAAGGAGTGAGAATTGAATTGGTCAATGATGGGAAACGGGAATGAACTGCTATAAACTGATCACAGCATGGCCCAGAAAACACTCTCACTGTTTACACAGTGAGGGTCTGCAAGACCTGATATAAACAGACTCCAGCACTTTCAAATAGAAAAGTAAATGTGAATTGGCTAATACGGAAAACCATTCCACATTAAACTCCATCGCACACTTTCTATTCTTTATAAGATGTTCACAGATTTAAGAACAATAAGTGTTATGGATAAGTAACATTGGAGTAGATAGACCAAACTATTGGAGTAGATAGACTAAACTATCACCCGGTTCACACTCCACCCATGTCTATTGAACAGGTGTAGAGGTTCATCCCTTGTTCCCTGTTTAGGATGTGGTGTCCAGCTTTCTCTTTTCCAATCTTTTCACTTTTCTTTTCTTTTTTTTTTGTTTATTTTTTCAATTGGAGTAGATAGACTAAACTATCGCCCGGTTCACACTCCACCCACGTCTATTGAACAGGTGTAGAGGCTCATCCCTTGTTCCCTGTTTAGCTTGTGGTTTCCAGCTTTCTCTTTTCCAATCTATTCACTCTTACGTAGCCCCCTGCACATCAGTGGCATTACCGCCTTGCTTGGGGTGATATGATTAAAAAAAAAAAATAAGTTCATTTTCTTGCCAGGTATGGTTCCTGACTTTCAGTGGTACATGCTGTTTGATTCTACTGTCAAGCCGTTAAGTGGTTCTACCTATGTAACTGGCACCACAGCCACAATTATATTTGTAAATTACAGAAATTATTGGATGAGGGAGCAGAACATCCTTACAACTTGAAGCTAAAACTCTTCTAGTACCAAACACAACAAGCATCTTGGCAGAAAAATAACATTTTTGCACATAAGAAGAAATTTGTCAAGTTAGGCTTTTGCCCTTCTCTCCAATCCACAGAAATCTTAAATACACCAGACATTTAGCTACAATTACTGGCTTATTCTTTCTGAAGTCAGTGGTCTTGTTACGAATCACTGAATTGACAACAGCAGGTGGATACCCACTACTGCATAAAGTTCTCATTATAAAACTAATCTCACAATCAAAAAACTCTTCAGAACAGATCATCAATGCCTAATGCGTTGAAGTTTTGTAACATCTATTTTGCTCTTTTTAGTGCAAAAACTAATACCAACATGTGTACAAACCCAAAAAAGTGGACTTTCTATATACTGAGGTATAAAAATATGTTGGCATTTGATGCACCAATACATCAAGGAGAGCAAGTTTGGAATTAACCTCTTTCTCAATAGTAAACCCCAAAGAATGGTGGAGATTATTAAGGGAGGAGAGAAATTGATCAGTCTCAGCTTCATTATTAAACAAACAAAATGTGTCATCAACATAGCGATGATACAAGGAGGGGCAAAATAGATCATTAAATAATTTCTCTTCATAACAACAAAGATATTCGCCAACACAGGACCCAAAGGGGAGCCCATGGCTACACCATCGATCTAATGGTACATCATGTTGTCGAAACTAAATTTAACAGATGAAGTGGCAAACTTCATTAGTTCCATGAAAATTACTTCAGAAACATCCGAAGGAGACAAAAAACTGCGATAAAGAAAATTTCTACAAATATTAATTGTTTCCATGAGAGGAAAACGAGTAAATAAGGAGCGTACATTGTATGAACACATAAACTTGCCAGAAGTAGGCCAACTCTTAATAAAATCAACAAAGGAAAATGAATCCATTATGGTGAATGAGCTGTAGTGCTGCAAAACAGGTTGTAGCAATTTAGCAAGCCATTTGGCCACCTTATGTTGTGAAGAACCTATCATTGATAATATGGGTCTTAACGGTACCTCTTATGTATTTTTGGAAGATCATAAAGGTGGGGTCTGATTGAGCCAGAAATTTGGGGAGAAAGAATCCCACTTTTAACCCACTTCAATAGTTTTTTCTGGAATTTTATTTTTATTGAAGTGGTTGCATCACATTTTTCAACAGGGCTTAATTTTATAAATGTTAATGTATCATTTAAAATTGATAATATCTTATTAACATAGTGTAACCCATGAATACAACACTAGCCCCTTTATCAGGTCTAAAAATTACCAAATCGTGGTTTTCTTTTAAAGATCTGATAATATGACTGTGCTGGACTCTCCAGATTGACTCAGGAGCACAACAGGAGTATTAGAAAACAAGTGAGCAAAATTATTCAGTTTGGCTCAAAGGTTACCAAAAACAGCATCCAAAGAAACAGGGACAATTTTTCAAGTTGTGCAAAAACAACCTCTCAAATTTGGTAAATATCTTTTCCTTATCTGGTATGGTAGGTGGAATAGAAAAATCTAAGCCACGAGCAAGAACGGCAGATTCTAGCTCAGACAATTGATAGGAGGAGTAATTGAAAATGATCTCTTTTATATTCGATTCCACTATGTAACCATATCGCTTGTGTCTTAAAAATGTCAGTTTATTTTTTACCTTAATAGCTAATTTCTGACAAGCCCTCTCGTGAACACGTCCTATGTAATGAGAGAACCTCAATAGATCATAAAATGAAAGGGTGCGTACGCATTCATATCACAGATCATTATACTTCACATACAGGACTACAATCCTTGATGAAAGATGTGGTAGAAAATCCTTTATAAAAACATATTTTTATTTTCCAACTAGCATTCAGTTTGGCTCTTTTTATTCTAAATTGAATAAGAAAGAGACACAACTGGTGCAACATAAATTTTCGTAAAAAAACGGATTATTCTTTAAAGTTCTTAATTTTGCTCTAAACAGTAATACTTTATTTAATTTCCTAATTAAATTACAGCTCAAATTTAATTTTAAATATTTAAACAGATTTTTGTTGTACAGAACTTGAGTATTACTTTTAAAGTAATAATTTTAATATTACAGGGAATAACGTTTGTTCTACCCCACTCATCATGTCTCAAAAGATACATGACTGACTGGGCAGAAGATTATCCCTCAGTAGGTGGCCATTGCTTTCTGCGGTAGACTGCGGTAGACTGGTTGGCCAGCCAAGGCTATAGAACCCAATCTGTCCTGTTATTTAACCCATAACTGGAGGGAAGAGATGGATTAATACATTTCCCAAGGGTATTTGCGTGTAAGTGAATGCAAGGAATTCAACTGGAATTCGAACTTGGTTCCCCGATTTCTTGTTCTGAGCCGATATCCACTGCACCACAACGCACATCCACACAACTTTTATCATACATAACTTTTTTCTTGGGTTTCTTATTTTTGCCATAATGTTGCTATCAGCTTTAATATTCAGTATTTTTTAAGTTTTGTTAGTCAATCTTATATCTATCTAACTATATCAAGATGTTAGTATCTCTCTCATCTGATATGTTGGCATTTCTCTCAAGTCATTAATCTGTAAAATTATCTCTTTTTGTCTATCTCTATATCTATTTAGTATAGCCTTTTTCACATTGTTCAGTATCTAGTAATATTATACTGAATTTATTTTTATATGAAGCATTGTCAACTGTTAGTAATATCTTCACTTTTATTTTATTTTTTATTAAAAGCAATTTCAAGATGTTATTACTAATAGGGCGAATGTACATTAAAAACAAAATAAGGTCAAATATGGCAGCAAGCAGTCCTGGGAATGATGAAGTGCAAATATATAGCTATATCTGATATCATAGCAATAGTAATGCACATGTAACTCAGATGGTAGAGTAGCTGATGTGGAGAGAGTGTGTGTTCAATTCTCAATAACAGCTTGCATAGTAGAATTGTTAGAGATGGTTCATATTGGTTTAAATATAAGCTTTAATAAACTCTGAGTACAAGCAGAGTTCTCCTGAATTCAGGACAGGTCCATTAATGGGGGAAATGGATCATACCACTGCTTGCTCTTTATTTAGAACAGCAATGTTTACTAATAAATGAAACTGAGTTTCTGAGTTGGAGTTTTGTTGAACGGCAGTTACAGAATTTGAGTTTTGTTTAGCATCTGTGGGTTATTTAATGCCAAAAAAGTGGGGTTTTAAGTTATTTTTTATGTTTGGTTATAGTGAAAAAGTTGATTTAGTCAGGTTTTAATGAAAATCTTTTGTTTTTATTCTTTTTTATTTTAGAAAACTATAAATGTTCTTTAGTTTTGCATTCAAAACTGTTTTGCCGAGATTTTTTTTTCCTTCAAAAATGTGTTATTGTAATATTTTTTTCTTAAAAAATGTATTGTTGGTAATATTTGTCCTTCAAAGATGTATATTTTTCAATAAAAGTTTATTTTTTTTTATGCATATATTTCTATAGAAGTCTGTTTCATAGTGTTTTGACCCCAGTTTGAGGATTAACTATTTGCCCATAGTTGGGACCCTAACAGGTGCTACCACTCTGGGTGAGGGTGAACCTGGGAACAACAGCAATTAAGAGGTGGTTCGATTCTTCTCACAACCTCCCAATCAGAGGCCTTGCTACTGGATGCAGTTTGCCATCATGCCCAGGGCCATGAATGAAACTACGAGTCTTAATGTTTACAATGAAAATCAGTCAGATAAAAATGAAATAAAAATAAAAAATGTAAAATAATCATGCACTTTTCTCTGTATATGTATTTGGACCTTGAATAAGTTCTCAGTGATTTTTCATTCATTTGTAATAATAATGATAAATATCATTTACACTTAACAAAACCAGTCACCCAGTAAAATTAATAGAAATTAATGCTTTTAAGTCAATCAAACTTTTGCAAATAAAGTGTTCACTCTTAAAAACAAAGATAAATAAAATTTTAAATGACTTATATTTTGATTTGATGTTTTGCAGATACACCTCTTTAGAAATCAAACTAAGATAAATCTATTGAATTCATTATCACTTATTGTGTTTACTTATTATTTGTTTGTATAAAAATCAAGTGACACCAACTAGATTTTCAGATGTATTCTATAATATACTTTACTATTTAAACAGTATAATGGGACAGTATTTGATCTGAAATTGTTTGATTATGAACTGGTATAATTTTACGATTATAAAACGTATTTGTGCAAAAAACAAAAACAACATGACAAAATAAAACCAATAAATGTTAATAATTGTTTTTATAGTCAAGTAAATTTGTTTAGCTTTTATTTAATTTCATTCATTTTCCTTTTGATAGCTTCATGATCACTTAAGACATGAAGCTGCCAACCACCATGCAATGTTTATTTCTATGTCTACACTCATTATCTATATATGTCTGTCTATATTCCTATCACACATGCACATACTTAGAGACCTGTGCTTTTTATGTACTTCTTATAACTGTGTATATAGATATAAATTATATATATATATATAAAAATATACTCAATTATAATCTGAGATTAAGGACAGAATGGTTAAATAAAATAAAGACAAGAGGAAAACTGTATTTTAAATTGCCTACGCATTTCGTCCTGTGATGGACTTTATCAAGGCAAAAAGACGAATTGAGCTTTATTCTAAATTACGTATAAACAAACAGTGTTGGCAACCACAAAGACGCTCACAAATCATTTCAAAAGATTAACAGAATATTGTAGTATTTAGAATTTCTTCATGTGTAGTGCAAAGTCACGAGATATTAAAAAGATATATATATATATATATATAAAGGAAAAACTCACACCATTCACACTGCTCAGACAACTGTCCTTATTTTTACTGCCATGGTTACAAAGTTTCAGCTGTTTTATACTCTGGCCTTCTAGCACCTGAGAAGGCCAAAGTGTACAACAGCCGAAACATCGTAAGCTTGGTAGTAAAGATTAGGACAGTGATCTGAGCAGTGTGAATGGTGTGAGTTTTTCCTTTATATATATATATATATATATACTAACAAAATAGCAAGATCGCCAAGACCTACCGAGCAAAGAAGACGATCAAGGAATTTAACAGAGGAATGAGCTTGTATGGAGGGATGGTAAAAAGAGAAAACTTACTAAAAGCTGCAAAGGATAGGAAAGTTGTGGAGAGCAATGATCATCCACTCTCTGAAGAAACATGGTGCATATATAGATATATATATGTATATATATAAATATATATATGAGAGAGAGGAAACCAATCAACAAACTAAAATGTTGCTCTTTATTTCTCAATCAAAAAAATTTTCAAAATCCGTTTTCATTTTTTTTATGACAGATCTCGCCATATTTTCATCTTGCCTCATTGCGAATTCATAGCCAGTAATCTGAAGCTTTGACAGCGAGGTCACACCAGTGAAGTGGGGGTTACACACCAACAAACCCCACTGTAACTTTAGATGATGTGGCTAGCTTATCTGCCGTCAGAAACATGTCCTTTTAGATTCAATGTCTACTTTTAGGAAGCATTATTCCACTAGCTTTGGAAATTCTCCAGATTTTTTCAATAGATTCTTTCCATAGCTACCTAACTACTTATTCAGTATGCAATTCTATTTCACTTCAAACATTCTCTCTCTCCCACACACACACACATATATGAGAGAGTGTGTGTATGTTCAAATAGATAGTAAGATAAATAATATGCAATGAACATGAAAGAGTATAAGTCTTTGAAAACAACTAGATAATTTAGAGAAACCAAGATAATAATTTTATTACTTCAAGCATTATTTTTAGTGTTTATTTGTATTTAAATCGATGGTCTGTTCATAACGTAAGATCGTCAACAATATAAGCAAAAAATGATGTTTAAATTCTATTTAAATCTAAAGTAGGTAATGTATCTCGATGTTTTACTTTCGTTAAAGCTTCTTCAGAGACTGAGTTAAAATTAAAACATTTTCCTAGATTGAGCTAAAAATTAAAAATTTTACAAACCAGACCAACATACACACACATTCATACATTTTACCATCAAAAAGATTTCTTACACATATATTTTAAAAAATTGTCCATACACCTGACAAACATATTAATACTCACACATATATGTAAACAAATAAATGTTTCTATACACACATAGATAAACAAAATATTTGACATGCATACATTTAAAAATAATTATCTATTGCTTTAATACATGTGACACATAGCGGACCAATAAGAATTAACCCCTCAAATCATAACATCCCAACATAGTGTCTCTTTATAAAAAGTTTTAATTTTTAATTCAGTCTATGAAATATGTTTCATTTTAACTCAGTCTCTGAAGAAGCTTTAATAAAAGTGAAACATATTATATTGAAATACGTTTTCTGCGTTGCTCTTTTAATTTAATTTATCATCTTGTTCGATTGAAATCCATATAGTCAACTCATTTAAATCTATGCTGTAAGCTTTTACCTTATATTTTACTATTTGTGTGTATGCATATATTTATATATATATATATATATTGTAATGGTTGTTACAATGGTTTGTGTAGTGATACTATGCTTTTATAAATCATTGTAACAACCATTACAATATAAAGCTCTATATTGTATCAAGCACTCTTTATAAAAGTAAATGCATGAACAGTAGGTTTAAAACCTACATGTTCTATAACTTTCTTACAATACTATATATATATATATATACACACACTACCAGCCATAATTATTAGGCCACCCCAGTTTTTAAAAAAAAATGATGTATTTCATACTATTTTTAGTATTTATTGCCAAGTAGATAATTCTAAATGAAAATAGAATGGTTCTTTTGTTAATACTGCACAATAACATGTGCATCAAATGAACTGTTCTGGTGTCCAGTTTTTGTGCTCTGTTCCCCATGCTAGTCTTTTCTTCTTATTGGCTGGTGGAAGCAAAGGTTTCCTGGCTGTCTTGTAAAATTTTGCAACATAATAGCAACAAAAAAACCATTCTATTTTCATTTAGAATTATCCACTTGACATAGTGTTTTGACCGCAGTTTGGGGGTTAACTATTTGCCCATAGATGGGTCCCTAACAGGTGCTACCACTCCAGGTCAAGGTGGACCTGAGAACAACAGCAATTAAGAGGTAGTTCCATGCTCCTCACAATAAATAATAAAATAATATGAAATACATAACTTTTTTAAAAAACTGGGGTGGCCTAATAATTATGGCCGGTAGTATATATATATATATATATATATATATATATATAGTGTTATGTTGTGATAAGATTTAGTGCCAAGATTGTTGTTTTTTCAGTGGTTTACTGATAAAAATATATTTTGGCATGCAGGATTTTTTGTCATAAAGTGTTCGATATTAGGATAGAGAAATATGCCGACTTCAATGTTTCATGAAGGCACCATTGTGATGTCCTCATTCCACTGACAAGTGAGGACATAATGATGGCTTCATGAAACTTCGAAGTCAGCATGACTTTGCTCAGTTAAATGACAAAATTGTCCACATTAATCTTATATATATATATATATATATATATATATATATATATATATATAGTAGTGATTACAGTGGGGCAGAAGGGGACTAAACACCCTCCGAAATTTGCCGGCCCCTTGGTTGGCCCCCTCCCTACTTTTGTAAGTTTCAAAAATTTATGAAACTGATCATTCTTTGATCTTCAGTACTTTTCTTTCTGAATTTTCTTTATTGTTTAACATTTTAAGGACACAAAGAGCAGTTTTAAAGAAAAACACTGTTCGGCTAGTATTGAGGTTAGATTTTGATTTTGTCTTGAAATTAAACTCTCTTGTATTCCAACAGCTTGAGAGTTGAAAAAAGTGCAAGAATAGATTAGAGCTATGAATGAAAAGTTATTCCGTTTAATTTAGTGAGATAACATATTTATTTTTTTTTTAATCATTTCACGGCGGAAATGCCACTGATGTGCGGGGGGCTACATAAGTGTAAAAAGATTAATTAGAAGAGAGTGAAGAGGAATACGAACCAGTTAGAAAGGAGCAAGAGAAGGATGGGAATGCAAGTGTGATGACAGTTTCAAAGGTGGAGAGAAAGGAAAGGATATATGGGGTGGGGAAAGAACTAGAATCAAGTGGTTAATAGATGAGTATTGACATTGCATTTAAATTCCTGGAGGTTGTAGCAGTCAGGAAAGCAGGAATATGGGAGCAAGTTAAACTCATTCCTAAGCTGTATATACGATATGGGGGTGTAGTATGAAAATGAAGATGCTGCTTGAGTTTGCCCCGCTCCTCCTCCTTAGAAAAATCTTGGCTTCTAAGTTATCATTATATTATTATATTATCAAGATGGCTGGACTCTTTGGCTATTCTGTCGTCATCCATTTTGACATGATGGCCAGTCCATCAAAGTTGTGACTGCATAAGAAAAGTCTCAATACCATCAATTTTGTACTTTGTAAATAGGTCAGTATTGGGGACATTGTCTTTAAGGGTGTGTCCACAGATTGCACTGAAGAAACCTTTATGGAATACATCCAGTTCATATGAAATCTGTACAGAGTTCATGATTCCGAGCATATGCAAAAGCGTTTTTAGCATGAAAGCTTTGTATACTGAATTTTTAATCAAATTTTTATGCTCTTCTTCTAGATTTGATGATAGGTTTTACTAAATTCATTTATAGCTTTTAAAATTCTGTTGCCTATCTTGCCATTGGATGTGCATTATGGTGCAATGGATATCAACTTGGAAGGACAAATCGGGGAGCCAAGTTTGAATTCCATTTGAATCCCTTGCATTCACTTACGCACAAATACTCTTGGGAAAGGTATTAGTCCATCTCTTCCCTCCAATTATGGGTTAAATAATAGGACAGATTGGGTTCTATAGCCTTGGCTGGCAACCAATCTACCACAGAAAGCAATTGCAACCTATTGTTAGATAATCTTCTGCCCAGTCAGTCATGTCTCTTTGGAGACATGATCGCCCAAAGCATGTATCATGGCACTTAACTCACTGATCTTGCCATCAAGAGATGCACTAGAGTTAGCCTTACTATTGAATACAGGAACAATAATTATATATATATATATATATATATATATATATATATTATTCAGCATTATTTTTTATTACTATAAACATTATTAATAGAAGATAGGCTGGTTGTTAATTAATTTCATTGTTTAGGAAAATAAAAAAACAGAGATAGCAGCTCAGATATGTGCACCCAATAAAAGTGTTTATATATATATATATATATATATATATTTTTTATTCAGCATTATTTTTTTATTACTATAAACAATAAAAGTGTTTATGGTAATAGGGAAATACGGTGCGATGGATAAATTGTTACCATTTTCTATTTTTAATTTTGTGCATGCATATTGTTAGCTTTTGATTCTGTCAGCGCACAATATAGTAGAGTTGGTGAGGACCGTGAGGACCATCTGTTAGAAAAAGAGCACCATGACACAATTCACTCTGCCAGGAATTTGAAAACAGCATCTTGCACTGCTTGGCATTTGTGCCAAAAGCTCTGATGCAAACATTTTGTAATGTTTGGGTGTCAATCTGCAGACAGTGCAAAAGATTCAGAAAGAGTTAAATGCTATATCCAGTCAATATCATGATATTAGGTTGTCCCAAAAGTTCATAAACACTTGCGAAATGGGTCTATCTGGTCCAGCACTATCGAGACAAGTGATGGGTTCAGAAAGGGCATAAGACACAGTCGGTTCCAAAACAAGATTGATTCGGCAAGAAAGTCATGTTGTATGTTTGGTGGAACTTTGAAGGAATCATGCATTTTGAGTTGGTTCCGAATGGTCGTGCCATCAGTGCCAAACTTTACTGTCAGCAACTTGAGCGGGTCTACGAAAAGTTGAAGCAAAAGTACCCAGCTCTGATCAACCGAAAGCGCGCTTTGATGCAGCAGGACAATGCCAAGCCACACACTGCCGGGAAGACCAGAGACAAGTTTGAGGAGCTGGCTTTGAGGTTCTGCCACATCCAGCCTACAATCCTGACTGTGCTCCATCAGATTACGACCTTTTCCGCTCAATGCAACACTTTCTGAAGGGCCACTGAGTCGAGGAAGCATGTCAAGAATTCTTTGATTCGAAGCCGGTTGAATGGTATTTTGACCAGATTCAAGAGCTTGCAGATCAATGGCAGAAAGCCTTGGAAAATGATGATCTTTATTTTGAGCAATAATTTTTGTTGTTTTTGTGAGTAAAATTTCAATTTTTTGCAAGTATTTTCTGGTAACCTTAGATTACTTGGCGAGTAAAATTTCAATATTTTGCAAGTGCTTACGAACTTTTGGGATAATCTAATATTTGGAGGGATCATTAGTGACAGCGATGTTATGCATCCATTCATTTTTCCACAGGGCATCAGACTCAGCATGAAGGACTACATTAAGTGCCTTGAGGAGAAAGACCCTATGCCTGGCAACAGGACTCTGCACCATACCATGCATACAGGAGAAACCAGTCATTGCTGTCAGACAATTTCTTCAACCACATCACCCCTTACATGTGGCCACTTAACTCTCCAGACTACAAACTCCTTGAATATTATATGTGAAGTGTAGTTGAGCAAGAGACCAACAAAATTCTTTGTAACACCAAAGATTAACTGAAGGAAAGGATTATGGCAGCATTTATTAACTGGGAGCAGTATTTACATTATTCGGATTATTGTCCTCATCTTTGCTGCCACTTGTACAATGTTTTGGTCATTGTATGTAGTAAATAGTTTCTAACCTCACATACTTTTAACAGGTCAAAAAACCGATCATCTTTCTCATTACATAAAATTATAACACCAAACAAAAGATGACAAGCATTGGTAATTGCTTTATTTTTTGTTGTCAAGGCTAATGACACTAATCAGGAAACTACACTTCATTGGTAGTGAAAAACAAAAAAAATCTATTTATTTCTTCAATAATTGGCCATTTTATACAATTTTTTTTTCTTGGTGTAAGGTTTTCAGTGATTATATAAAATTCCGATAATTTGCTGTTGAAAATATTCAGTGTCAATTTAGGCAGAATTTTTTTTCTGATTCCTTTTTTTAATTTAGATGGCAGTAGGAGTGTTTAGCTTGACCTAATTTCATCACCTTTTATTTTATTTTACAAATCATGAGAGCCACTCAAAATAGAAGGTTATTGTCAAAATGGCAATGATTAATGAGGTATGTTTACATGAACAGAAGAAAAAGTAGCAGAAAGTAACAACTATGAGGATAATTTACCTTTGACTTGAAGAGGCTAAGATTGATGATTTCTGCGAATCTTCTATATAATTCTTTGAAACCAATAAATTGTAAATGCAAATTCTTCATCAGCTTCTTTTCTTGCACTTCCCACCTGTGGAATTTCCTTTCTTTTACTTGATTCCCCAACAGCTACAATCTCCAGGAATTTAAATGTAAAGTCAATAGTCATCTCCTATCTCACTAACTTGCATCTTTTCTCTCATGTTCTTTTCTCCATCCACTCCACTTTCATCAGTATTATCATCCTTCTCTTACCCACTTCCTGACACCCCCTATAACCTGTCACTCTTTCTCATAAATTTCCTCCTATGTAAGCCCCTGCACACCAGTGGCAGTAAAATGCCTTGCTTGGGGTGATACGATTATAAATATAATTGTGGATTTGTATAAAAGACATACAGACAGATAAACAGACACACACAAACATCTTGCCTTTTATATATATATGTATATATTATCAATTTTCTGCACTATTGTAAGAACTGCAACCTTGAAACTTCTGAATATCATTTCTTATGTCTTTGTCTATGAGTGTATGAAATTTAATTAAAATTGGACCACTCCTTCTATAACCCGATTTTTTCGATTATCGATTTTCGATATTTATCGGGGGTACCTTGACACAAAACCTAGCTAAGAACACTTGCAGACACTTATAGTACAACTGTAGAAATTTTCAAGAAAATCGGTTCAGCTGTTTCGGAGTCTGTATGTAATGGGCGCACACACACACACACATATACACACACACACAGACAAAGTTCCATTTATTTTAGATTAGATATAGACGACAGTTTATTTTAGATTAGATATAGACGACAGTTTATCCATCGCACCCAGTATTTGATTATTTTTCTTTTTTTTTTTAGAAGTTCCTTTCCTCCTAATTTTTACCTCATATTTTTTTCTTTCTAATTTCTATTGCTTTTAATTGCAATTGCCGGATTATCCTTCTTGATTTTTTGTTCTTTAGCTCAAGGTTAGTTTTTCCAAAGCTGCTGTAAAAAATAAAAAATAAAAAATAAAAATAAAATACTATTTCATGTCAAGAATTTCTAACCCAACTCTACCTGGCACAGATAAGTGTGGCCTTCCACCTCTTCTCGTTACCTTAATTACAGGTGAAATGTAATTGATAAAGGAACTGTGAAACTAGCCGTCAAAACTTATTAAGAGAATAACATCCAAACGTGGTGTGAGTAATGAACTTGAGATCCTTATGTCAGTAAATTGGATGCTTCTGTTAATCAGGCATGAAAGAAGAGAAATAAATTCTACTGCATCACCCTCCCCACTACACACACGCACATTGTTTTACGTTACTAATACGGTTATGAGGTCGGTTTTACCTGCCAGGAAAGGATTTATACAGCATAAAGATTTTCATATATACTTCTGAGTAAATATATACACACACACTACACTATTATATTTAATCATGAGCCATTCTAAACATCGTATTTCAGCTTAATTTTAGGTAAAAATGAAGGCAAAGATTCTCCAACATTTGGATATTTTTTTTAAGTTGGTTCTAAGCTTTCAGCTTATACGAGCCATCTTCAGAGAGGTTACAGAGACGTTAACATAAAAACATCCACTATCAAGGATGATTTTATCTTGTGTTTACATAAAACTTTGCTAAGCTTTATGACCATATTTCTTATGAATATTAATCAGCATTCAAAGAGCTTTTTTATCGCCCGGTTCACACTCCACCCATGTCTATTGAACAGGTGTAGAGGCTCATTCCTTCTTCCCTGTTTAGGATGTGGTTTCTGGTTTTCTATTTTTCCAATCTTTTTACTTTTCTTCTTTTTTTTTTTTCAATTGGAGTAGATAGACTAAACTATCGCCCGGTTCACACTCCACCCACATCTATTGAACAGGTGAAGAGGCTCATCCCTTGTCCCCTGTTTAGGATGTGGTTTCCGGCTTTCTCTCTTCTAATCTTTTCACTCTTACGTAGCCCCCTGCACATCATTGGCGTTACCACTTGGCTCGGGGTGATATGATTAAAAAAAAAAAAAATTCATATACACAAATGGACTACAGGAACACATGCACGATACACATACACACACATTATTAAACATGCACATGCATGGACTACAAATATACTCAACCATACATGCATGGACCAGAAATACATATACACACACACATGGACTACAAATACACATACATATCTGCATCGACTACAAATACATATAATTACACCTATGGAATACAAATACACATATACACACAAATGGACTGAAAATACACATATACACAAATGGATCATAAATATACACACACACACACACACATAACTACACAAATACACATCATGCACAGACACGTATATATACATGGCCTATACACACATACTACATACACACACACTTGAATATTATATAGGAAACATTTTAAATAGAAATTAAAATTCAATTAGTAATTACCCATCACATTGCAGACATTGATTCACTCCCATATATATATATATATATATATATATATATATATATATTAGAAGGTAATTTATTCCACTATGTTTTCAGCATCCTATTCCATTTTTAGGTTCCACTATTACCCTAACTCATTTATAGGTGTAATAAAAATATTTGTACATGCAATCTTAGCCATAATTAATTTTAGGAAAGGAATGCTATTAATAATTCAAATCATAAATAAGCCAGTACAATATGTTAATCACCTGAAGATTGCTATGATGCATGAAACTCAGAGTCATAAATAAAACATAAGATAATACATATATTTATTAATATATATATATATATATATATATATATATATATATATATATATATTGTAAGAAAGTGACAAAACACATAGATTTTAAACCCACTGTTCAAGCATTTACCTTTATAAAGAGTGCTCAATACAAAATAGAGCTTTATATTATACAATATATATATATATATATATATTAGTCATCCACATACAAGCCTGTTTCGCTGTATCACAGCTCATCAGTGTAGCTAGACACATCCACTTGCTTCTGGCCGGGATTGAAACTCAACCGATTTAGTGTCAGTTGGAGTCACTACTCCCTAAGCCATAGGCACTTGGAATCAGAGAAGGGAAATTTTAACGTGTTGTATAGAAGCAGTGTATACACACACCAGTCACCGAAAGAACTCAATTCATTTCTGAAGAGTCACACATATAGCAGAAGTGGAAACTGTTTTGAAAATTTTCTTCTCCAGAGAGCTCAATCCTAATGAGAGCATAATATATTAGTCATCCACTTACAAGCCTGTTTCGCTATATATATATATATTGTAAGAAAGTGACAGAACACATAGATTTTAAACCCATTGTTCAAGCATTTACCTTTATAAAGAGTGCTCAATACAAAATAGAGCTTTATATTATACAATATATATATATATATATATATATATATATATATATATATATATTAGTCATCCACATACAAGCCTGTTTTGCTGTATCACCACTCATCAGTGTGGCTAGACACATCCACTTACTTCTGGCCGGGATCAAAACTCAACCGATTCAGATATATATAAAATAAATATATAATTTATTATAATATATAAATTTATTAATATATATATATATATAAAGTAAATATACAATTTTTTATAATATATAAATTTATTAATATATATATATATAAAGTAAATATACAATTTTTTATAATATATAAATTTATTAATATATATATATATATAAAATAAATATACAATTTTTTATAATATATAAATTTATTAATATATATATATATAAAGTAAATATACAATTTTTTATAATATATAAATTTATTAATATATATATATAATATTTTTATATATCAGATCAAATTTTAGGAAAACTAAGGTGAAGAGAAAAAAATTGTGCGATGTGTTTCATCTCTTTAAACTTCATCAGACTAAAGTGATATTTACGTTGATATAAATACACATGGGCATGACATGGGACACTTTAAATTTAATTTTTTTCTTTCTTAAATATGTTTTAGTTTTGGGTATGACAATTTTTAGTTTTAGGTATAACAATTTATTCATCTCACTCTGTAAATGAGCTCTATTCTTTAGTGCACAAGTTCTGACATTTACAACCAGAACACACCATATCACTTCTACAGAACCAAATCACCCTCATTAATGTTTTAAATGAAAGAGGTCCACTCAGATTTTTCTTCAAGTTTTGGGTAAGACTCCAGTGTGAGTGCTTCTTTGAACACTACAAATCACGAATCAATCATCATTTTTCTTATTTATCTTCATAATCTGTATTCTCTATCACCTTAAGTCTTCACGACTTAATTTTATTTTTCATTTCGTTCATTTTTCTGAAAGTTTTAAACATAAACAAAAATGTCAAGTGACAAAAAAATGTTAAATCAAGAATATTTTACAAAAATGTTTAAATTTATAAGCAGGAAATTGGGCATCATTATTCAAGACTATGACATCTGGAATGACATATCTTGAAAACAGAACCAAATCACTCTTATTTCCTTAATGTTTCAATTGTAAGTCAAGATGTAACAGGAGCAGAAGTCAAATCGTCTCATACTTTCTTACTTCTTAATCTCTTCAACAAATCAACTGTCGGGGGTGATAGGATGTTCCATTATAACATCTAATATATATATATATATATATATATATATCTTAGAATTAGTACTTCTAAGATATATATATATATATACTAGTTCACTCAAGAGGCTAGTTAAACCCTGAAGCAGAGACATTTGTTTTGCAACACCTACAAAGCCAACCTACAGTTTATACAAAAATACAAAAACTATGTGAAGTAAACCTTAGAGTTTCTGGGAAGGAGTGCAAGATCAATAGTTTGTATTCTTGGACAGTAACTAAACATCCTGTGTTGATGCTGACTTATTTTTAGTTCAATTATATATACTTACAGTGGATGTATGTTATGGTGCAGTGAATATCAGCTCGGAACGAAAAATCAGAGAAATGAGTTTAAATTCCAGTTGAATTCATTGTATTCATTTACATTCAAATACTCTTGGAAAAGGTATTCTTCTTCCTCTAGCTATGGGTTGAATAGCAGGATAAATTGGGTTTTATAACCTTGGTTGGCAACCAGTTTACTGCAGAAAGAAATGGCAATCTACTACGATAAAATTTTCTGCCTATTCAGTCATGGATTGAAAGAGACACGATCACCCAAGTGTGTATCCCATATGGTACTTAACTGACTGTTACCTTACCCAGTGGATAAAGGAGTTTGTGTATGGTCAATACCCCTACCTGTATAAAAATACAAGTTACAGAAGCATCGACAATCTTCTTATCGATGGCAATGAAGATTATTTGTCAAAAGACAGAGAAATAAATCAGACCTCAAATGGAATGCATATATAGAGTCCATAGCTAAATCCGCAGTTAAGAAGGTTGGTTCTCTGTGCAGGACCAGGAAGTTTTTCCCGTCTGAAACAATCCTGCACATATACAAATCTACCATCCGCCCATGCATTGAATACTGCTGTCATATCTGGTCGGGGGCTCTCGCTATCAACCTAGGGGTCTTTGACAAAATCCAATGGAGAATCTTTAATGTGATCGATAACCTACTTGGCAGCTTGGATACAGTCACTTTCTCACCGGCACAATGTGGCTTCCCTGTGTCTTTTCTACAAATACTTTCATGGCTTCTGCTCAGATTAACTTAGCTCACTGGTAACCCCCATACATGAATTTGCTCAAGCCACAAGATTAGTAACTAGGTCACACTCTTTTACTGTAAAACCAATAAGTTGTAAATGCAAATTCTACTCCAGCATCTTCTTATCTCACACTTCCTGCCTGTGAAATTCACTTCCATTTACTTGCTTCCCTGACAGCTACAATCTCCAGGAATTTAAATGTCAAGTCAATAGTCATCTCCTATCTCACTAACTTGCATCTTTTCTCTCATGCTCTTTTCTCCATCCACTCCATTCTCATCAGTATTCTCATCCGTTTTCTACCCTGTCACTTTTTCTCATAACTTACCTTCTATGTGACCCCCTGCTCAACAGTAGCAGTAAAATGCCTTGCTTGGGGTGACACGATTATATAAAAAAGAAAGAAAAAAAAAACAGTGGTTCTGGATAAAAACCAAAGTAGGGTTTGCAATGTAATCAATCTTGACCTAGTAGCTTGCTTTCAGTAACTTTCTCACCAATGTCATGTGGCTTCCCTCTGTCTTTTCTACAAATATTTTCATGGCTTCTATTTTGATGAACTTCTTTCCCAGGTGCTCCAACCACATGAATTTGCTTATGCTGCTAGATTAGAATCAAGGTCCCACACCTTTACCTTAAAATGGATAACTGTAACAGATTCTTGTGCTTGAACAGTTTCTTTTCTTGCACTTCCTTGTTGGTGGAACTCCTTGATAACTACAATCTCTAAGAGTTTAAATGCAACACCATTTGCCATCTTCTACCTCCTTAAATCCCTTCTACCTCCCTAAAGCCCATCCATCTCCCATCTGTTATCATTTCTTCGGCTTCACCTGTACCCTGTTTTTTTTTTTTCATTGTAACTCTCTGAGCACCAGTAGCAATCATTCCTTGCTTGAGGTGAAATGGTTATAAAAAAAGAAAAGAGAGCAACTTGAGGAGAAATCAAGCTGATATTAGCAAAGAATAAGAAGCTGTGAAGAGCCATGATTGCCCACATTCAAAAGCGATTTTGTTGCTTCTCTCACCGTGTATTCAATGTTCATCAAACATGCTTATTTTATTTGTTGAATCAGCAGATGCTAATAAAATCACTCTATAAGCTGCATGTTGGACAGCACTAATAATACACATATGTAGAAGTTAATACCAACGTATACGGTATGCAAAAATAATATATTCAGTTTTCTTTATTCCTGGTCATTTTTTCCCCATCATCTTCTTTTCGGGAAACGTTTTAATCCTTGCCCAGTTGTTACATGCTCAAACAAGAATAACTTTAAAATTGGTGTCGAATTACAATATTATTTGATTTAAGCTTTCAGTCATGCTGGTTGCAAATTTATTTGCCCAAACCTGTTCTTCTAGTTCTATGTTGCACTTTTTATTCTTCCCACAGGCCACCAACTTGCTTTCTACTTTCCCAAGATTTATGTAACTTTACTCTTTACTTATATACAGTTTTTCTTGTATATATATATATATATATATATATAATTGTGATGCCTTGTTAGGTGATCATGATTTACCTCTGACTCCAAACAAAACTTTTACTGTGCATATTCGGGGACTATTTTTTTAAATACATTATATTGACATGTTTTTAAAGCAAGTAAATTAATTTTAAATATTACCTTTCGTATTTTGCTTCTTTCTTCACTCAAAAGCCAAGGTAGGAGTGGTTGGGTTTTTTAAAGATTTTGCTACAGAAGTAACAATGGAACTTAACTTTATGTTTATGAGGGGTAAAAAGAAAAAAGAAATTTTAAACCCTGTCAGTGGAATGGAAAATACAACTAAACGCTGTCAAGGTTGATAAAGAGAGTAACAGCTTTCAGAAACTACTGAGTTGACAGGTAAGGTAGCAGGAGTTTGACCAACTGCTCCCTTGATTTAACCTGTGATCTCCATTCACTATTTTGACATTTATATGTGGTTGCAATAACTTGTCAGCAAACCAAGTTCTAATCCTCACTTAATCTGTTGCATTCCATTTCACACAAATACTCTTCAGTAATACATGAATCTATCATTACTCCCTCGCAACAGCATTATGGTAAATAACTGGGTAGGCTCAGTTCTGTAGCTTTGGTTGGCAGCCAGTCTAGAAAGTATGAGTTTAAAATTTTGAAGAAGAAAACTGGAAACCATTTTGATATCTTTCCAGAGAAGTCCATTGCAATGCATAGGTAATAAAAAAGAAATTGTTGAGAGCCAATATCACCTATTTCCTGAAGATTGATTGATTCATTTTCTATGAATTATCAACATTTGCAGGTTATTTAATGCTAGAAAATATTTTTAGATTGTAAAAATGTTTTGGAGATAATACTAGTTTAGTGATACATGTCTTGCTAAAACAGAGTATCTATTCAAATGTCATTGATTTTATCTCATATCCAAAATTTTAATTTATTTTCTGATCACTTCCTTTATGATGATGGTGTTAATGACTATTTTGACCAATGCTTGCATAGAAGAGTCGATAGCATTGACCAAATAGTAATGTTAGTGAAAGATGAGGTTTATTTTGTTGAGTGTCTTTCTTGCGTCATTTGACCTCTTCCTTTCATCTTTTAGTAACTGATCGTAATGGAACATTACCAGTTGGTATGACCTTTTACAGGTGTTTGAAATAAATTAAGGTCAAGTCCAGTGGCTTTCAGTGTTGTTTTTAGTTGGTTCTTGTATGAGGGTCATTCAATAAATGAGGTGAATTTTTTGGTATAAGGACTTCTATGAGGGTCATTCAATAAATAATGTGAATTTTTCTATCTTTGAAGAGGACAACCCTACTCAAATATAGGTAATAGGTATCCACAAAAAAATATTTGGCATAGTAAAAAATACGCACACACACACACACACACACACACACACACACACACACACACACGTGTATGTGTGTGTATGTGTATTTTCAGAATGTTTATATCGGAATTTCCATGGAAATTTGAAAGCAATGGCTTTATACCATGCCTTCCTTCACCAACCCTAGTTTGAAATACCAAACTGCTCTTTCTAGAAAATACTGTGAATTAAAAGAAAGTAACTTAGATCCCCAGATAAAATGGGAACTTATAGGCAAGGCTAGGACCCCTAATAGCTTAAGAGATAGGTGTAATCTATGTTTGACAGAAAAAATTAAAATTTTAAAAGTTCAAAACCAAAATATACTCCTTAACAAATGAATGGAGACCATAAGTATGTGTCGCCATAGAAATAAATATAAATTACAATAATTATTCGATTCCCCCAATTAGTCTCAATAAAAAAAAAAATTTTTAATTTTTAAAAAGTTGAGCTAGTAGTTATCTCCACACCGCCTACCACTGCTAACCCTAGGGTCAGGCCACATACTTCCCACTACCAAGAAAGAATTACTACTAACTTTGTTCCCCAGCCCAATCCAATGAAAACCAATACATCCCAACCCCATCCTTTACCTAAACTAACCACTGGGCTGAGAATTTTTCCTCAGTCTCGATTTATAAGGGGTCGGAAAAATGCATGCCTTAAAATGACATGTTAAAAATGGCTGTTTCCCCACTAACTTTTATCTGAATTTACAGATAAATATATATATATATATATATATTAAGAAATATATATATTAAGAATATCATAGCTAAGTCCAAACTTTACAATGGAAAAGGAGATAAATGTAATCTATGCCATTAAAAAACGTGTCATCTTAAACCATATCAATAGTCCTAATTTTCTTAATAAAAAAAGTGATTCAATGACCACATGCTGGAATAAAAAAAATACTTATTTAAATTCTTAGACCCAAATTGATATAGACTCTACTTTATGTTTGCCAATTTCTTTTTTTCTTTCTCTTGCAATATTACTTTTAACAATTATGAATTAAACACCTTTATATTTGCTTCCTACATTGGTTAATTTTACAATTTTATTTTAATTCTTTTTTTTTTTTCATTTTTCTTTCTTTTATTTTTATTTAAAATTTTAAAATTTTAATTTTTCATCTACATTTTTTATCTGCATGTAATATTTGAATATTTAAATTTTTGCGTCTCATGATTTAGGCCCCTTTGATTTCTTCTCCCTGCATTTTATTATTTTTAATATTTTTAATTTTTATTTAAATTTTACATTTTTATCTACACATAATATTAGAATATCTAAATTTTTCATCTTGTTATTAAAAAAGCAGTAACTTAATTTTGTAAGATTTAATTCCCATGAACATTGAGCGACCTTAAATTCAAATCTATTAAACTGTCAGTTTGAAATATGCACCTAATAATTGCATAATATATGAAACTCCGAGTCATGCCATAGACATAGGATAATATGTATATTTATTAATAGATATATATATATATATATATTGTCATCCGCGGACAGATCTGTTTTGCCGTATCACAGCTCATCAGTACGGTTAGACTCCGATTGCTTTTTTATATATATACATTAAGAAATATACATATTATCCCACATCTATAAGATGAATCAAAGTTTCACACACTCTGCAATCATCAGGTGCTCGCAGAATCACAGCAAACTGCGGTGGCTAGCCGCTAGTATCAAAGTACGCCTGTCTGATAAGGCGCTTAGATAATCTCTGTTGCAGACACCTGCTCAGGCACACTTGTTTTCATTCAACATCAAGAGAGGCAATCTGCGGATTATACTGCAGATACCCCGAACGGATTTTAGTTAAAATTTCTGGAAGAAAGCGCATTATATGGTGTGATCAACACAGCCTGCATGCTTAATACCTCGGTCAAGATGATTTGCGAACAACCAATGACGGCTTTCAAACACTTTGGTCTACTCAGCTTCATCCACAATGATTCAGTCAACCCTTGGTGTGTGTGTGTTTTTTTTGTTGTTCAAGCTGTGTTGTGATTTGAGACTTTCCAAAGCTTCTGCACAACTAGCAGATAGCAATAATGATTTCTCTTGAGGAATTTTTAAAACAGAAATATCTAAAGTGGATAGTACATATAAGTCGACCTTTAATGGGAGTTCAAACAAAACGTAATGATCTATGCCACCATCATTATTTTAAGCACTAGTTACTGGCTATGAGAAAAGTATTTACCTGAAAAATTGATTTTAATGGAGAGGTGCGATAAATTTAAAACAATATATAATAAGCCATTATAAGAATAAAACTTTCAGATTAAAGATTTAGGCAATACTTTGTATATTGACGTGGTTACGGTAATAACTGCTTTATCCTGCCGTCCTCCATTTTTCACTTGGTATAGCGATTCACTAAGCGTAGCGTAGATGTAGGACACATGGACCACTCAATGAGAATCTAAGTCACTACTCAGTCCTAATTGTGTTTCTAGCTATGAGTTCATAATAAGCACCTGATGATTGCATAGGGCGTGAAACTCTGAGTCATGCCATAGATGTATGATAATATGTATGTTTAATTATATATACATAATAGCTCTGTTATATTACAATGTGTGATGTGCATTGTGGTGCAGTGGATATCAGCTCGGAATGAAAAATTGGAGAGCTGAATATGAATTCCATTTGAATTTGTTACATTCTCTTACAAATATCTTTAGGAACGGTAATTAATCTATCTCTTCTTCCTCCAGATATGGATTAAATAACAGGACAGATTGGGTTCTATAGCCTTGGCTGGCAACCAGTCTACCACAGAAAGCAATGGCAACCTACTGCGGGATAATCTTCTGCCCCATCAGTCATGTCTCTTTCGGGACATGATCGCCCAAGCGTGTTTCACATATGGCACTTAACTGACTGACTCTTTGATAGTAGTTTTTCTTCATATTCTCTGACACTCAGTAACCTCTTGCATCCTAGTGGCTTTATTGCCTTGCTTAGGATGAAATGATAAAAAAACAATTTGCGATGCTCATTTTTTTTTACAGACTCTCATGATTTAATCTTTCGATTTGTATAAGAATTGGATTTGTTTTTAGTAACACAGTAGATGTTTCATAATAGAAATGTTTGGCTTTGCTTATTAGCCTGCTATTGGCCCCAAGAATTATTATTTGACTCATTTACCTATGGATGACCTTACTGTTTTGTATATTGTGGTCGGAGATCTTGTTTATAATGATGATAATTGTGTTCTGGTTGAGATGTTTCTCGGTTTTTAAATTCTGCTACTTGTGTGCAGAGGATTACGGTGAGAGGGTTAGAGTTGGGAGAAAAGAAAAACAAAATTATACCAGGGGTTGTTGCTGAAAGGGTAAGAGAGAGGTGGGAGTCAAGGAGATAGAAGATGGCAATTGACATTGCACCTAAATCTTTGAAGATTGTCACTATCAAGGAAGCAAGCATAGGGAAGTGAGTTCCACATATGGGAAGTATGAGAAAGGAAACTGCTAGAGAAGAAGTGATAGTTACATTTATCTATTTTGATGGTAAAATAGTGGGACCTAGTTGCCAATCTAGTTTCATGAGTAAATTCATGATGGCAGGGCACCAGAGAATGAAGTTCCTCAGAGCAGAAGCTATGAAAATATTTTGAGGTGAGGCAGTAAAAGAAAATTGGGAGAGAAAGGAAAAAGGGAAATAAAAGAATGGACAAAGATTTAAAAAAAAAAAAAAGAACAACAAAAGGAGAGTAATTTCTTTAAAAAGGAAGGAAGAAAATGAAACTGATTAACTGGTAGGGAAAGGGTGAAAAAGTAAAGGAAAACAAGAAAAAAGTTAGAATTGCAAAAGAAAGAGAAAGAGAGCAAATAAAAAAGATAAAAAAAAAGAAGAAAACAAAACGAAACAGAATGATAAGAATGAAAAAGAACAGGAGAAGAAGAAAATAAATGGTGTAAAAGAAAAAGAATAATGAAGAAAAGTTGAAGAAATTTGTGTAAAAACGAAAAATGAGTGAAAAAGAAAAGAATAGAAGAAAGAAAAGAGAAAGAAATAAAGAAAAAAGGAAAATAAAAATTAAAAATGAATGAATGAAAGTCAAAGAAAAGAGGGGAAAAAGAAAAGCATAAAAGGAAAATAAAATAAGAAAAAGGAAGAAAAGCTCTTTTATTGTTTTTTTTAATTAATTTCTTAAAAATTCTTCAGCATTTTTTCTTTTTCTTTTTTTCTTCTTGAAATTTTACATTAATTTTTATTTTTCATTCTACACTATTTTTAAGTCTTTTTCTTTCTTTCACTCTCCTTCTCTTTATTTCCTTCTCTTTATTTGTTTTTTGGTTTTTTTTATAATCATATCGCCCCATTTTATATAATCGTGTCACTCCAAGCAAGGCATTTTACTGCCACTATTTTGCAGTGGTTACATAGAAGGAAAGTTATGAGAAAGAGTGACAGGTTATAGTGGGTGTCAGGAAGTGGGTAAGAGAAGGATGAGAATACGGATGAGAGTGAAGTGGACAGAGAGAGAAAAGAGCATGAGAGAGAGGATACAAGTTAGTGAGATAGGAAATGACTATTGACTTTACATTTAAATTCTTGGATATTGTAGCTGTCGAGGAAGCAAATAAATGGATGGGAATTCCACAGGCGGGAAGTGTGAGAAAAGAAACTGGTGGAATAGAATTTGCATTTACATTTTATTGGTTTCACAGTAAAAGAGAAAGAGTATGAGAGAGAGGATGCAGGTTAGTGAGATAGGAAATGACTATTCTCATTAAAATATTAAAAATAGAGTAAAACTATTTTATAGTTTTACTATTTTTTTTAAATTTTAATTTATTTCTCTGCAAGTAACATCCTCATTGCATGATTTTTCTTTAACATTTCACAACTATCAGTCAGTTAAGTGCCATACGTGATACACACTTGGGCGATCATGTCTCGAAAGAGACATGACTGACTGGGCAGAAGATTATCCCGCAGTAGGTTGCCATTGCTTTCTGCGGTAGACTGAATGCCGACCAAGGCTATAGAACCCAATCTGTCCTGCTATTTAACCCATAACTGGAAGGAAGCGACGGATTAATACCTTTCCCAAGGGTATTTGCGCGTAAGTGAATACAATGGATTTAACTGGAATTCGAACTCGGCTCCCCGGATTCTCGTTCCGAGCCAATATCCACTGTACCACAACACTTGCCATTGAAACAATAAAATACAAGAAAGATAAAACGCAGTTCTTTCAGCCCATCAAAGCAGAACTAAACAGAAAGAAAGAAACCTTAGACCATTTACAACATTTTCTTTTCTCGTATTTCCCACCTGTGGAACTCCCTCTTATTTACTTGCTTCTTTGATAGCTGCAAGCTCCAAAAAGTTCCATAACCAGATATGTTTGTGGAACCATAGCTGAGCAATTGACCAGCTCCTTACAGCTGTTTCAGTTGTGTACCAATTCCTAAGTTTACCAATTCACTTAGTGATGTTGTCAGAGTATCTTTTATCAGAACCTTGTCAGACACGAGTAAACAGATTGTTGATTCTCACAATGTGTCTATACCATTTCAACTTCTATTTTACAGTGGTTATCAGGTCTCCTGTTTGTTTGATTAGTTTGAAACTGTTATTCATGATGCTATTTATGTAGATGTCAAGGTGAGTTCTGTAGAATCTTAAATGCTTGGATTTTTCACTGTAGTTCATTAAATACTGTTGCCATATTTGGTTGGGTGCTCCTGCTCTTTATCTTGAGGGTCTTGACAAAATCCAAAAAAGGATTTGCAATGTAATCAGTCCTAACTTTGCATCTTGACTTTAGTCACTTTGTCACTGACATCATGTGGCTTCCCTCTGTCTTTTTTACGAATGTTTTCATAACAACTGCTCTGATGAACTTTTTCCCTTGTGCTCCAACAATGTGAAATTAAGCATACTGTTAGATAGGCATCTAGATCCCACCCTTTTACTGTTGAAGTAGTTAAATGTAACCACACATCTAATCCGACAGTTTCTTTTCTTACACTTCCCATTTGTGGAACTTCCTTCCCATTTACTTACTTCCCTGATAGCTCCAAAAATTTAAATGCAACGTCAATTGTCATCTTCTATCTCCTTGAATCCCTTTCATCTCTTATCCTTTCTTCAATACCCACTGTACCCAGTCTTTTCTCTCACTGTAACCCCCTGCACACTAGTGGCAGTCCCGGCTTGCTTGGAGTGAAATGATTAAAAAATAGATAAAAGAAAAATATCAAGGTTAGAGGGAGATAACTCCTGACTTCCAGAAGAGGTATTAGGCAAGGAATGAAGTTCATATACCCCAGTGATTGTAATAAAGGTTTTGGTTTGAAATTCCTAGCATCTGAAGAAGGAGTGTACAATGGCTGAAACGTCATACAAATGGCAAAAAGGATGAGGACAATAAACACTGAAAAATATCAGTCAAAAAAGTTGATGGGATTATGTAGGGAAAATGGTTAACCCTAAAATTGAACAGCTTAAGATTGTAGTGATATGGGATGTAAATTTCTTGGGAGTCAGTTCTACAAAATAGTAGTTTATCGGAAAAGACTGTTCAAAAAAGAACTTATATCTCAATTGCCTTGCTTGGGGTGAATTGATTAAAACTGAATGTAGGGATGGCTATACGGCTGCAGTAGTACATTTTTGGTTTGATTTGGCTTTTGTGAAGCTAGAGGATAGCAGGAAGGGGTCTGGAAGTTACCGTAACAGGGAACCAACCATTTTTGCTGCATGTGTGTCCAAGCCGCATACACCCATGGGGGGTTGAGCCAGCTTCCTCCCCAACGGAAAAAGTTTCAATGGCATTTGTTTAAGGGCAGGGTTCCAACTCCTACCCTGTTATTTAACCCACAACTGGAGGGAAGGGATGGATTAATACCTTTCTCAAGGGTACTAGCGCGTAAGTGAATGCAGGTCATTCAACTGGAATTCAAAATCGGCTTACCGATTTCTCTTTTCGAGCCGACACCCACTGCACCACAATGCACATCCATCAATAAACGCTTATAGCCCCTGGTATTCCCAAGTGATCACCCATCTAAGTACTGACAAGGCTCAAACATTGCTTAACTTTGGTGATCGAACGAGAACCAGTGTATTCAACATGATATGACCGTAAGCTATTTTTGCAGCATTTTTATTGATGGATCATGTATACTACTTGAAGTATGGGATGAGCTTAAATCTCAATAGTTGTTCAAGGTAGTTGCTCCCAGAAATAGCTGCAGAGGTAGTTGCTCCCTGTTCATTGCAATAAATGAAAAATCCAGTCTCTGCTAGTTTGGTCCTTAATTTGAAAGAAAGTAAACTAATTCATATTAGGTCATTTCTTTCAATATGCTAATATAACTGATAATTTCAGCTCCAACAAAATAAAAAAAAATTTCTTCCATTCCTCTTTTTGCCACTACAGTGCCTTTCATGTCTAAACTCACTCATCTCACGTTACCCTTAGCTTGAGGTCTTGTGTTTCTCTCACTATTGTTACAGAAATACAAGAACATTAAAAAAAATGCTGATATCTGATGTCTAAATATTAAATTTATGACACAATGACAGCAGGTTCCTCTTTTCTGGGTTTTTTTTTTTTTTGCTTTTTTGTTCTATCTGCCAGATGCTCTCAATCAGAACCCAAGCAAAAATTATCTTTGTCAGAAAATACTGAGTGTAATTATAATCTCATTGAATTACTAATGGCCTTTTATTGGTGTCCTTTGCATGGAGAGACTAGTTTATGAGAACTGTATCACCAGGAGGACTAGCCTTTAGGGTTGGGACCTGAACAACAGTTACAGCTTAACTGGATCAGATAACCAAATATCAAATAGTCAGGATTCATTGCTACAAATTTTCATTTGTGTCAGTTTACTATAAATCTTTTTTTTTCAGACCATTTATCATAACATTTTAAAATATCAAGTGATATCACAGTGGTTAAAACTAGAATTGCAGGGGATTTTAAGTTCATGCCTTTCATGAGCTTATTTTAAGGAAATGTTACTAATTTCAAGGAAATGTTCAATTATAGAAATAAAATGTAGTCTAATAGTGCTATGTGCACTTGTATTTCTCACAACTCTATCACAATTATTTCTGACACCAGTCTTTAGCATTTTCTTTCATAAACTGAAGAGAAAACAATACACTATCTTAGTACTAACTTATTGCTTTCTAAGAAGCATGAATCAGGATGTTCATAAAACTAAAACTTATGTACACTGTAAGAAAATAAATTATTTTTATTAAATTAATCTAAATCCTAATTTTAATATTACAGCCTGTTGACAACATGATACATACACCAGTAACTTGAAGAAGGCTAGAGAAGTGATCTGCTGAAATATTATGATAAAAACTTGATTAGAATAATTTTTTGGAAAATAATTATTAACTGACATTGCAAAACCTGTCTTGAAATTTCAGAAAAGAACTTAAAAAAGGTTCAAAAGAAATAAGTGCAGAAACTTAAAAAAATGAATGAAAAGAAATAAGACTTTTTAAAAATAGTCCAAAAGATATAGAAGTGAAATCTTTAAAACTGGATTTAAAAAAATAGGAGCAAAAACTTAAAAAACGATTTCAAAAGAAATGGGAGCAAAAATTTTAAAAATTGTCCAAATGATATGAAAACAAAATCTTTAAAAATAGTTCAAAAGATATAGGAGCAAAAAATGATTTTTAAAAAAATAGGAGCAAAAAATGATTTTAAAAAAAATAGGAGCAAAAAATGATTTTAAAAAAAATAGGAGCAAAAAGTGATTTTTAAAAAAATAGGAGCAAAAAATGATTTAAAAAAAAATAGGAGCAAAAAATGATTTTAAAAAAAATAGGAGCAAAACATGAAAAACATTGGTTGAAAAGAATGAGGAGCAAAAATTTTAAAAATGACTCAAAAGAAATAGAAGCAAAAACTTTTTAAAATCTTTTAAAAAATAGTAGGAGAAAAAAACTTAAAAATAATAAAAAGGAAATATAAAAAGAAATTGAAAAATAGATGAAAAGAAAAAGAAGAAAAAATTTTGAAAAATGGTTTAAAAGAAATAGAAACCAAAACTTTAAAAGTGGTTCAAAAGAAATAGGTGCAAAAAATTAAAAAATGGTTTTAAAAATGTAGGGGCAAAACCTTAAGCTACAAATTCAAACAATGGTAAATTTTTGTTTTAGGTCCCAAAGGCTTTTCCCCCTTCAAATTTATCCAAAATAGCATTATTTCTGTGCAAATGTATATGCTGAACTCAAATCAACAATTAGTTATTGAAGAAACCTACCTTTTTTGACCTGAACATCCATAAAAAAATCGAACTACATTTTGTCTCTCGTAACTCTAATGCAGACATGTAATTAACTGCTGAATGACTTTCTGCCTAGGACAACAAATTTTGATCTATTTTCAGCCTATTTACTTCCTTTACTGAAACTTCCGGCTATTTACTTCCTGTAATGAAAGTAATATGCGATTTTATTTCTACACGTATTACTTTCATTATAGGAAGTAAATAGCCGGAAGTTTCAGTAAAGGAAGTAAATAGGCTGAAAATTTGTTGCCTATGCAGAACGTCATTTTGCAGTTAATTACATGACTTTGTGAGAGTTACAGGAGACAAAAAGTGCGAGATGAAGTTCGATTTTTTTTTTCTGGTCATTAAGATAAATAAAGGTAAATTTCTTCAATAACTAATTGTTGATTTGAGTTCAGCATATACATTTGAACAGAAATAATGCTATTTTGGATAAATTTGAAGGCGGGGAAAAGCCTTCGGGACCTAAAACAAAAATTTACCCAAACAATTTTGTTTTTAATCATTTCATTCCAAGCTAGGTGATAATGCTACTAAGATGCACAGGGCTACAGGGTCGGAAAGAAAATGAGAAGAATTTTAAAAGAAACTAGAAATCTGATCCTGAACAAGAAACCATGAATAAACCTTTTCTCCTGCTCAAAAGTTTAGAGGGGAGTGTAAACTGGACAATAGGCAAACACATCTTCTTCTTCTTCTTCTATGTGCCCTGTCCTTTCAGGACATAGGCGAGCATGGCTTTCGCTATACCTGGTGGCCCTTAGTATGTTTTCTCCTGTTACACCTCGCAACCCCCGTTCTGTCATCCACCTCATCAGGCTCTTCAAATATGTTATCCACTACCTTCCCCTGTCTCTTTTTCTTTCTATATAGCTTGTCAGTATCAGGTTCTCCAAGCCCTCCTTCCTCATTGCATGTCCCAGGAACTTTAGTTGTCTCTTTCTGATGCTCACTATTAATTTCCTTTTTGTTGCCATTCTTTCCAACACCTCATCATTGCTCACATGCTCAGTCCATGATATCCACAGCATCCTTCAGTAGAACCAGATTTGCACCTCCTTATCTTCGATGATATTGTCCAGCATTCACTGCCGTATTAAAGAACTGAAATCACATAGCAATCTAGCACTCTCTTTTTATTTCTAGTGAAATTTTCCTGTGTCTTAGTATTTTACTCATCTTCTGGAATGTGTCTACTATACTTTAAAATAAAAGTTTGTCATCTACTTAGTCTCTAGAAAGCCATTCTCCACCCAGGCTGTGATATATCCAATTCTTGTCTCTGGGCAACACAGAGCACAAACTTAATGCTGATATTCCTGGAGATTCCAGGATCAGGATGGAACTTTCCCACTGCAGTAAAAGAGAAATTTTGTAAATTGTTTGAATGCCTTTATTGTACAAGCCACTGTTTTTGCCACATTTAAGCATTGGTAATGAGGCAGATGAATAAAAAATCTGTTTAAACTGTTAGTCTTCCAAGTTTCCAGTCAATTGTGGGTGTAAGTCTTTCTTCAAATGTGGGTGTAAGCCTGATACCCTATTCCATTTTGCTTATCTTTTAATATATTTTGTAGAAAGTGTTGGAAGATAGGGACATGAGGCCTGATCATCATGGATTGGTGAGGGTAAGGAGTTTAGATGACTTGGATGTTTCAGTAAAAAAAAAGCAGTGGTGAATGTTAAATGAACTCTTTGAAATGTACTCAATGACTTCTTTTACTAAGATATGAAAACTGATTTATTGAAGCTGAAAAGTGTGTATGCTTTTAACAGTAGGACAGGATAATATATACACACATGCATTTTTTCTTGGTTTCTGTTCCGTTTTCTTTACTTTCACACACGTATATATATATATGTGTGTGTGTGTGTGTGTGTGTGTGTGTGCGTGCATGTATGTATACATGTATGTATACATATGTATGTATATAATTGTATGTATATATGTATGTATACATATGTATGTATATATGTATGTATATATATATATATGTATGTATGTATACGTATGTATGTATATATATATATATATGTATGTATGTATACGTATGTATGTATATATATATATATGTATGTATACGTATGTATGTATATATATATATATGTATGTATACGTATGTATGTATATATATATATATATATATATGTATGTATGTATACGTATGTATGTATATATATATATATATATATATGTATATATATATATGTATTTATGTATGTAAGCGGAGTTTTATGTCAACACAAAATAAAATCGTCGGTGATGGTGGATTTTATAATGTTTCAGTTTAAACTACCTCTCTGAAGATGGCTCATGTGAGCCGAAAGCTTAGAAGAAAACCAATAAATAATTATCCAAATGTTGGAGAATTTTTGTCTTTATTTTCAACTGAAATTAAAGGAAAAATACGACATTTAGAACGGCTCATGATTAAACACAATAGACATTCATTGTCTCTTATATTTAATAGAATATGTTTAGAAAATTACTTGCTGCCTCGACATACTAAATGTATGTATATATATATGCATGTATATATATATATATGTATATATGCATGTATGTATATATGTATGCATGTATATATATATATATATATATATATATATATATATGTATGGCAAAGAATAAGCAGAAATTTAATGACATATTAAAAACTAAGAACTAAAACAAAGTACCGGTTTCGGCCTAGATCTCTTTAAGTTTGAATTTTCTGGAAAATTTATTTTTAAAAGAAAAAGAAAATTCTAATGAGATGGGGGAGAGAGAAAAAAAATGGTTGATGAAAAGAGCTAGAGACCTATCACATTCAAGCCCAACATGCATTCTCTCTGTTTGCAGGGCACAAGCTTGCGAGATTTGATGTAAATGAACTCCAGAACTTTTAAATGACATATGGAGTGCGACTTTGAAAGGATTGTAGAACAGTCGCAACTCAACCCCACCAAAAATTCTCTGCTAGTTATGGCATTAGTGTTATAGATGACCCGGATGTATTTACTAGTTGACTACTATTTGCAGACAGATTCAAAATTCTGGTGGGTAAATGTTGTTTAATTCTAAAATCCAAATGCTGAGATGATCTACCCATGTAGTCATATTAGCAACTGCATTCAAATTTATAAACAAGTCAATTAATGTGAAGTGGAGGTAAGACATCATGGCGAATGGAAGAAAGAATTCCTCGAGTAAAACACATTCCTCGAATTTCATTTTCCATTAGTAAGTGTTATTATTCTGCTAATGTTCTTTTAAGAATAAATTTTCCAGAAAAATTAAAACCCGAGAAAATCTGTGACGAAACCGGTATTTGTTTTAGTTCTTAGTGTTTAGTGTGTCATTAAATTTCCACTTATTTCTTGCCATAATAAAATTTTGTACCACCAACAATCTCTTCAAATATGTATATATATATGTATGTATAGGTGTATGTATGTATATATGTATATATATATATGTATGTAGAGATGTATGCATGTATACATATATATATGTATGTAGAAATGTATGCATGTATATATATATATGCATAAATATGTGTATATTAAAAACAGAAATAGTGGTTGTTCCAACAAGAGAAATTAGTACAGAAGAAAAAAGTGCGAGAAGCCGTGAAAATTTTGCTTAAAGTGTAGATTTATTGTTGCTATTATTATTAATATTACTTGCTTTTTGTATGATATATTAAGTGTCCTTAATGGTATTTGTGTCGCTACATGTGTTTCGGGTCTAAAGTTGACTCTCTTCAGGTGAATAAACGTGTGACTTCACATATCAAGAAAAAAAAACGTATACGCATACGAAATTCAAATAGTATTCCAAAAAACAATAAAAAGATCCAGACAACATGTAGAGTAGAATTGAATCAAAAATCACTGAAAACAATTTTGAAGCATAAAGACGAAATCAAATTTTGCAAGTCAGGGAAAAATTTTTATGGTGAACAAAAGGTGATGGGAGAGATTTAACATGCGGGTGTGTGAAAAAACAAACAACATTCTGACCTGCTCACCATTTGACTTATCTATTTATACATGATACCTTGGCCATCAGTAAAACAAACAGATCTCGATTTGTGAAGTCACAAATTTATTGGCGTGAAGAGAGTTAACTTTAAAATTTTAACTCAAAACATGTGTAGCGACACAAATACCATTATGAACACTTGATATATTATACAAAAAGCAAGTAATATTAATAATAATAACAACAATAAATTTACACTTTACAATTTTCTCATAGTAGGTTGCCATTGCTTTCTGCGGTAGACTGGTTACCAGCCAAGGCTATAGAACCCAATCTTTCCTATTATTTGACTCATAGCTAGAGAGAGAAGAGATGTATTATATTATTATGCAGTAATTAGTGGGGGATCACTTTATTAGTTCATAAAAATAGAACACTGATCACTCCACTTTATGATCAGTAAAAGCCTTAATCATGATTCCAGTTATTATATTCAGGTCAGTCAGTTAAGTGCCATACATGATACACGTTTTGGGTGATCATGTCTCAAAAGAGACATGACTGACTGTGCAGATTATCCCGTAGTAGGTTGCCATTGTTTTCTGCAGTAGACTGGTTGCCAGCCAATGCTATAGAACCCAATCTGTCCTGTTATTTAACCCATAACTGGAGGGAAGAGATAGATTAATACCTTTCCCAAGGGTATGTGGATAGATTAAGAAGTTCACAATTAATGCTGTATTTATTTTATACTAGCAGTATAACCCGGCGTTGCTCGGGTGTAATGAAAGCTTTAAAACTAATCCATGGTCCTGGAGCTCAGACTCTTTGGACGTTGGCACGAAAGACTAAAAAGCAATAGCTGTTTCCAGTTAAAGCAAAACCGTAGACTGAAAGAAAAATGAATGGATGTAAGTCAAATTTTGATTTCCTGGTATCGATATCAAATAAGTTTTTTTCATCGTAAACTGAATTTTGAAGGCTAAATAAGTCCTCTGAGTAAATGGTATTATGGCTGAGACTAAGAACTACAATTATCCCTACTTAGAGCCAAACCCAAAGCAAAAACTAAAATAAAAGGGCTGAAAAAATACAGACATACAGGCAGATAGACACACACACAAAAATCTTGCCTTTTATAAATATATATTATCGATTTTCTTCACTATTGTAAGGACTGCAACCTTGCAACTTCTGAATATCGTTTCTTATGTCTTTGTCTATGAGTATCAAATTTGATTAAAATCAGACCACTCCTTCTATGACTCGATTTTTTGATTATCGATTTTCCATATTTATTGGGGGTACCTCGACACAAAACCTAGCTAAGAACACTCGCAGATGCTTATAGTACAACTGTGTAAATTTTCAAGAAAATTGGTTCAGCCATTTTGGAGTCTATAGGTAATGGACACACACACACACACACACATACACACACCGACAAAGTTCCATTTATAAATAAGTTTAGATATATATTGTATATTTGGGCAACAATCTTTCTTTTATGCAGATTTAATTAAAAAGGACAGACAAGGTAATATGTTTAATGTTTTTTATATAATTTTTTTGTGATCTTATGATTTTTATTCTTTTGAGGACATAAATCATATAAAAATTGTGTAAATGTTTTGTTTATCCGAGCACTTTTGGCTATACTTTTAGCCATTAGCAAGGATGGATCTTATTTTACACATAACAGAATGTGTATTGTGTTATGTATGTTTGTAGAGTAGTGTGTATGTTTTATGTTCTGAACATGGTAAGCACATTGTTTGCCTTTAACTACAGCCTCCAGACCATTTCAGAAACTTGTGAAATTCTTCTGGACAGTCTCCTTGCTTAAGTTGTTGAAATGCTGCCATAATCCTCGCCTTCAATTCATCTTTGGTGTTACAAGGAGTTTTGTTTGTCTTTCATTCAATTGCACCCCACGCCTAATATTCAAGCGGGTTCTCGCCTGGGAAATTAGGTGGCTAGATGTAAGGGTGATGCAGTCACAGAAATTGCCTGACAGACATGACTGTATTTTCCTACTTGTGTGACATGGTACAGAATCCTGTTGCCAGAAATTGCTTGACTTGATCCAGAGCAGCACTACCTTCTCAAGGCACTTTATATATATATATATATATATATATATATATATATATATATATATATATATATATTCTCATTATACTCATTAACAATAAGTGGTATCCACCAAAGAATATAAATACATATAATGAATTGAATAGACCGATGATCAAATCGAATTGTATGACTGAAAAACAGACGTATAAGTGATCTGAACTGTATATATATATATCTATATATATATACAGAAAAATCTAAGTGAGAGCCAAGAAACCTACCTAGGTTTCACCCTTTGGCTCGTCAGGGTAAATTGAGCCAATCACGGAAGCTAATCAATGTTGAGCCTACTCAATACTTAGATGGATAGCTGTTTGGTAATATCAGGTATTGTAAGACTGAATGTGCAAATACCCTTGGTCAGTCACAAATTGAAAAGATATATGATCATCTAAGACTGCCAAAAACCGCCCAAACTCCAATGCATTGGACCAGTGTGACAGGGTAACAACCCATACCTACCCATGAATCTTTGAGGAGCCTAGAACCAACAAAAGATCTTTCTTCACAGCCTAAGGAGAAAAAGTTGTATCCATGCTAGATATTTATTCTTGTCTTAATCAGAAAACTGTGCTTATTATATATATGTATATATATCTGTGTGAATAAGGAACTAAGAAAAATTTACAACAACCAAAATATTAATTTAAAACAGAGCTCAATATCTAAACTTATTTATAGATGGAACTTTGTCTGTGTTTGTGTTCATTACCTATAGACTCCGAAATGGCTGAACCGATTTTCTTGGAAATTTACACAGATGTACTATAAGTGTCTGCAAGTGTTTTTAGATAGGTTTTGTGTTGATGTACTCCGATAAATATCAAAAATCGATAATTGAAAAAATCGGGTTATAGAAGAAGTGGTCTGATTTTAATCAAATTTGATACACTCATAGATAAAGACATAAGAAACGATATTCAGAAGTTTCAAGGTTGCAGTTCTTACAATAGTGCAGAAAATCGATAATATATATGTCTGTATGTCCTTTATACAAATCCACAATTTTTATCCGATTCTCACCAAATTTCACACAAATATTCTTTAGGCTGAGTCTGGACTACAGGACCATGGATTAGTTTTAAAGCTTTCATTACACCTGAGCAACACTGGGCTATACTGCTAGTATAATATAGAGCTGTGAATATTTATTATAAATTATAGTTTAGAACATGTACAAATTTGTTTATAATAAGGGGGTCATATATTCTGTGGTAATAAAAAAAGTACATCCCATCTACCCTCTCATTTATAACCATCTACCATAATAAACGTTTTCAGAACTAAAGCTGAATTAATCAAATAAAGTATTTCTACTTAGAGTTGTTACTTCATTACAAATTCTATGACCCCAGCCAATATCACATCTTGAAATATCAGTCAGTTAAATGCCATACATGATACACACTTGGGCAATCATGTCTCGAAAGAGACATGACTGACTGGGCAGAAGATTATCCTGCAATAGGTTGTCATTACTTTCTGTGGTAGACTAGTTGCCAGCCAAGGCTATCAAACCCAATCTGTCCTGTTATTTGACTAATAGCTAGTTAAGGAAGAGATATATTATTATGTAATAATTAGTGGGGGATCAGTTTATTACTTTATAACAATAGAAAACCGATCCCCCACTTTATGACCAGTATAAGCCTTTATCATGATTTCAACTATTATAATCAGTCAGTCAGTTAAATGCCATACATGATACATGCTTTGGTGATCATGTCTCTTTCGAGACATGACTGACTGGGCAGAAGATTATCCCGCAGTAGGTTGCCATTACTTTCTGCGGTAGACTGGTTGCCAGCCAAGGCTATAGATCCCAATCTATTTTGTCATTTGACTCACAACTGGAGGAAAGAGACAGATTAATACCTTTTCTAAGGGTATTTGTGTGTAAGTGAATGCAACGAATTCAACTGGAATTTGAATTCCACGTTCTGAGTTGATATCTACTTCACCACAGTGCACATTCCCACTTGATATATACCATGTTTTATCACAGACAAAATTCAGATTATACTAAAACTGGATCATTACTGTCATATCTACCTGGAACAGTAAAATTATCATTTTCCCGCCTCGGATTAAATATCGCCTTAAACAACCAACAGGGTCTATCATTTTTTACTTCTTTCACCTTGAAAGCTCATTTTATAGTTATATCAAATAAAGAAAATAAAACTAAACCAGTTTGCAAAATGCTACCTAAGCCTCTCAACCATTCTTTTCCCCAACATTCTTGTCGTATCCCATACAAATTACTCTCGACACATTCTCCTGATATCCAATGAAACTAACCTAAATTCTTCAATCTCTATAACTGAATTCTCTGTTCCTGATTATCTTCTACTTTAGCAAAAAGAATTTTAGTCTGTCCTTGCATGGTTTTACTATTTATGATTCTGACAATCTCCCAGTGACAAGAGAATTGTCACTTGATTCTCCAGATTGTTCTTAAATATGTCACCAACGTTCACTATTAAATTCATCTTGGTTAATTATCTCTTCTTCTTCTTCTTCTTTTACTGTTTCCCTTCTTCTCAGAACTGCAGCTTACTAGATAGAATATCTAACAATATAAATACAAGACATCTCTCTACATTTCTCTGCAAATATCTTTGGGTTTGCAAAACTTCTGTGTTCAGTATGCCAAGTTGGATCATAATATTTTATAAAAAAAAGAACAGATGAAACTCAAAATCATTTTTATGGTGTTATATATCAAAACAGAGTAAATATATGTGCTGTGGGCGTAAAAATGCGTATGGTTGCAAAACAGATTTAAACAACTTGACAATGAAGAATAAGGATAATTTTTGGTGCAAGAAATACACACATAAAATATTTATTTCTCTTTCTTTTGAATAGACGAAGGCAGTTATAACATGGAAGAAGAGGGCAGGTCAACAAGGTTCATACAAGGGAATTATAGCAATATACACAAACAGAACAATTCACTTATCTTGGGTTTGAAGTCCAGTTGTGTGGTGTCGAAAAGTCTATCCATAGTAGGATGTGAGTCAAGGAGATAAGAGATGGTAAATGACATTGCATTTAAATTCTTGGAGATTGTAGCTATCAGGTAAGCAAGTATACAAAAGGGAATTCCACAGGCAGGAAGTGCAAGTAAAGAAGCTACTAGAGTAGAAGTTGCGGTTACATTTGATTGGTTTTGATGTAAAAGAGTAGAACCTAGTTGCTAGTCAAGTAGCTTAAGTAAATTCATGCAGAGGGGGCAAAAGAAAGCTAAGCCCATTGAAACAGAAGCCGTGAAAGTATTTGTAGAAGTTGGTTTTTACACTTAGAAATTTCATGTCACTTAGTAAAACTATCCATGACCACAAGATAATGTGATCCGTTTAATGGACCAGTGAAATCTATGTAGTCTTGACAATGGCATATTTGTCTTTGGCAAGGTTGTAATTTCATTGTATTTTTGTTTTTTAATCATTTCAAGCAAGGCATTCCATTGCCACTATTGCGCAGGGGGTTGCATAGGGGAAAGTGATCGGAAAGAGTGGTTAGATATAGGAAATGTCAGAAGGAAGGTGATAGATGGGTAAGGATAGCAAGGATGGGGATTGGGTAGATGGGAAGGGTGTTTGAGAGAATGGATGTGAGTTAGTGTGTTAGGAGGTGTCTATTGACCTTACATTTAAAATTCTGGAGATTGTAGCTGTCGGGGAAGCAAGTGTATGGAAGGGAATTCCACAGGTGAGAAGTGCGAGGAAAGAAGCTGTTGGAGTAGAAATTGTGGTTACATCTTATCTGTTTTACAGTAAAAGGGTGGGACCTAGTAGCTAATCTAGTATCTCATGCAAATTCATGGTATTTTGCTGACACTGCAGGATTTTACTACTTTTTTATGTCTTCATTCATTTTGGTCTAATATACATAACCTTTCATGGGAGATTTCAACCTTGAAATTCACAGATGTCCACTCATTTAATATCTGCTTTTATTAATATACTAGGTATTACTACTCTTTGCGCAAACATAAGTACTCTGTCTCATAGCAAGTAAGAGTTCAACTCTGGATTGCATTCTTTCTTACTTTCTTTGGTACTTCTTTTTATTATTTTTACCATAAACATGACTTTTTTGTTCTGCTTTTACTTTCATTTTTTTTCACAGTAACTGCTAATTTACGCACTATATTGCATAATACATTTTTAATTTCTATTTCACTTTTTAATGCTGCAATACCAGTATCCTCAAATGGTTCAGTAATAAGCCATCCGCATATCCTAATTTTTTGGATGGTTGGTATTTCATCCTAAAATTGTAATTTACTTAGATGGTGCTACAGCATTGTAATCTATTATAGAGGTCAAAACCAAAACCTCCTTCTGTGTATAAATTTGTGAAATTTTTCACTGAAAATATTATTACTAATGCCTCTTTTTTGATTTGTCTGTTTTTTTTTTTTGGTAGTAGTATTAAACACAAAACATGTGCAATGGCTTTTATGTTATGATCATCATATCTATATAGAATTATCACTAATAAGCACTAATATCTGAAGCCAATATGGTTTCTGCTTTTGTATTGTATTGTGCAAATGATAAATCTGACGTTAGTATTTACTTTTACTTTTTCAAATGCCTTCTGACACTTATCAGTCCCGTTCCACTTTATGCATTTTTCAGCAAATTGCTCAGTGGTGCTCTCAAATTCTGCATGTTAAGTATATAGATTTGATAATAGTTTGCTAGTCCCAGAAATATTTGTAACCTAGTAACATTCTTTGGGAAAGACATATTCCTAATTGCACTTGCCATTGACAGATCTGGTTGATGACCATTTTTATCAATGATTTATCCTAAATACTTGATTTTAGGCAAAAACAATTCACACTTTTTATCATTGAGTTTGAACCAATGCTTTCATATTTTTTCAAAGACTGTTTTCACATGCTTAATATGTTGTTCCTTAGATATACTTTTAATTTATATATCATCCAGATAAGCCACTGCAAAATCACAATTTGCAAGTATGGTATTCATAGCTTTTTAGAATATAGCTGGAACTACTTTTATACCAAAAGGAAGTTGGCTGAACTTATACAATCTCTTGTGCATATTTATAGTTATTAATTCTGAACATTCATCATCAACCTGTAATTGTAAATACTCTTCAGAAAGATATTTAAAAATATTTAAAAATATTTTCCACTGATTAACTTCACAAAAATTTCCTCTGGACTTGATAATGGGTACTTATGGGGTTTTAACCCTTGTTTAACCCTGTTGAAAACTCAGCATAAATACAATTTTTTTATTACATACAGTGCTGATGCTTTTGATTTTGGTTTATCTTTTTGATTATACCTATTTTGCAAGGCTAATTTTTCATTAACTTGATCCAATGCTGCAAATGGTTCACTCTGTTTTGGTTTAAATACTGGTGTCAAACCTTTTACACTTTAAATTTTTATTTGAATTTGGAACACCATTCTAACTTTTCTGCTAGTAGTAGCAAACACAGAACATGTGCAATGGCATTTATGTTATGATCATCATATCTATGTAGAATTATCCCTAATAAGCACTAACATCAGAAGCCAATACAGTTTCTGCTTTTATATTGTATTGTGCAAATGATAAATCTGATGTTAGGATTTATTTTTACTTCTTCAAATGCCTTCTGACACTTATCAGTCCAATTGCACTTTATACATTTTTTAAACAAATTCAGTGGAGCTCTCAAATTCTTCATATTAAGTATATAAATTTGATAATAACTTCACAAAAATTTTCTCTGGACTTGGTAATGTGTAGTTATGGGGTTCTACACACTTGTTTAACCCTGTTGAGAAATCAGCATTAATACTTTTTTTTTTCATACAGTGCTGGTGCTTTTGATTTTGGTTTACCTTTTTGATTATACCTATTTTTTAAGGCTAATGTTTCATTAACTTGATCCAATGCTGCAAATGATTCACTCTATTTTGTTTGGTTTAAATACTGGTGTCAAACCTTTTACACTTGAAATTTTTATGTGAATTTGGAACATCAATCCAACTCATCCAACAGAACATGCAGAAGACATTTTTTTCAGTTTTTCCTTTAAATTTTCACTCTGTTATTCTAAACTGGTCTACATAGATTTTTACAATAAACTTTTTTACAATAACTTTTACAATAAAAGTTTTACAATAAAACTTGTCTACATACCTTTTTACAATTTATTTTACATTTATAGGTAAATCCCACAGTTCAAATAATTCCATTCAGCAATGCTGTATACAATTTTTTTGTGAGAACTTTTCCTTGCTTTAGTTTTACAGTTTGACATTTTTGTCCGCCTTTTCCACACTTGTAGCATTTTGAATTCTTAAAAGGACAGTCACCTCTCAGATGTAACCTTCTACATCTAAAATATGAATTCATTTTTCCTTTTTCCACATTTTTCTTTGACTTGTATGTATGCACATTCTTTTTCCTCTATTTCTTTGGCATTGCATCACAGATTTAGAATTCTCTGGCATTCTTTCAATATTTCTTTTAGTGTATATTTATTATTCTGTTCAAGTTTCATTAGAATTCTCACCTTTATTTCTGCATCTTTTCACAATTAAGCCTTGAACAAAAATTAACCCTTTAAAGACATCTGGAGTCAGTTTGTTTAATTTGAATCTTTCACACTCCTTGTTAACAATTCAAGCATATGTGACAAAATCTTTGTCTTCTTTATTTGTCAGATACACATATTTCCAATAAGTATTGAATAAAGAGTTTTTCTTGCTGAAAGTTTTTTTTATTTATTTACTGTTTCTTCAAAACAAAATTTCCAGTTTTTTTTTCAGTAGAACAAAATTACTGTATTTTTCATGATCTACCAGTGTTAGATTCTTGATAAAATTTTTAAAAAATCAGCAATATTATTAGTCCTGATTGTGACGGCCGTCTAGCAATACATAGTAGTGTGTTTGAAAGGACTGACAAAAGCCAAATCATTTATAAAAACAACATTTATTTCACATATAAATGCAGCCTTTGTGAAAACTGCAACAAATTAAAAATGAACATAAAATAAAATAAAATACAAAAACAATACATTTTGAAGATACAAAAAACATTAAAGAGAATAAAACTTTTCGGGAAGTTTTATACTTAATAAACAATGAATGAGGGTTTTTATAAGGCAAATCAGTAGGAAAGTTTTGGGTTTTAACATTTACAAAAAAGGGTAGAAAATATACTTAGAAAATAATAGCAAAGTGTTAAAAAATACATTTATAAGGGGTTAAAAAATACTTAGCTTAAAACTCAACTTTAGGGAAAAACAAAGAAAAAATTTACCTTTTCTGGCACACTGCTAGCGGCTGTCAAATAAAGCCTGTGTCTAGTAGCAGGAAGAAAAACTAGGGTGTGACCATCCTCATTTCTGTCCAGATCTGAAAAGGTTGTTTTAGGCATTTGGCCTGAGAACAATGATTGTGTATTCTTTCACCGAGGTATAAGTTTTAAATAGTATAGGGAAGGAAGGGTACTAATTTGTCTTATCCTAAGGAGTGACAAAGCCATTGGTAATGGAATACAGGGTTGACTTTGCCAAGAAACAAACCTGCTGATTTTACAAACTGGGATCTGGTCGCAACAAGAATTTAAGCCTATTTTTAGGGGTAACTTGGCGGCAACCACACTGATGTAGCATCTTCGCTTTAATCATTTTCCTGCTGCCATAATATAGCTTTCCTGTACACCTTTTCACATCGACTTGTTAAAGAGTGCCCTCTTAGCACCCTTGACAGTACAACTGTTTAATCCTAATATTTGTGCAGTCTCTTATACTTGAAAATTTCAATCAGTCAGTTAAATGCATGCTTGAGCAATCACGTCTTGAAAAATACATGACTGACTTGGCAGAAGATTATCCCGCAGTAGGTTGCCATTGCTTTCTGTGGTAGACTGGTTACCAGCCAAGGTTATAGAACCCAATCTGTCCTGTTATTTAACCCATAACTGGAGGGAAGAGATGGATTAATACCTTTTCCAAGGGTATTTGCATGTAAGTGAATGCAACGAATTCAACTGGAATTCAAACCCAGCTCCCTGATTTCTCGTTCCGAGCTGATATTCACTGCACCAAAATGCACATCCTGAAAATTTAGAAGAATTTAATTCAGTAACTCTGCCTTGAGTGGCTATTTGACTTTAAATTCAGTGAACAATAGAAAAAATTGGGAAATTTCTTTTTTAATTTAAAAAAGTTCTTTCGAATTGTTAGTCTTTAGAACTTTTATATGTGTTAGAAGTCTGCAAGTCTCGTTTCAGAAAAATAAGTACGAATGAAAAGCAAAAAAAAATTCTTTATTTTAAATAAAAAAAATTTAACTGTAAGATTATAACTCTAAGAAATATTCGTTTTATGAGAGGATCAGATAAAAAAAATGATAAAATCAGGAATCTTTAAAACTTAACATCTCACCCCTACATCTGATATTTTATTTTATGGCACTGTGCCTGAATAACAAAGTGCTTTCAAAGCAATTTCAACGAATTCGGAATATTGTTTTTACTTTTATTCCTAAATATTTTGTCATTTTGAAAACTATCTTTTATCTCCTGTTGGCAGCTGCATACCAGAAGCTTATGATTTGTTGTACTAGCACTGGTATATGTACCACACTTTGAGTAGTGTTGATTGAGACTAACAAGCTAACATCGGTACTACAATTATTACTTATCTCAAGTGGATTTCACATTGTATAAAAACTCGGATGTCTATTCAACAGCTGTATTTCATAATTTCACTTTGCTACAAAACAAGAAAATAAATTTTATGGCCATATGTTCTACAGGTTGACAAAAAAATAAATTTTTAAACTTTAAAAATAATTTCAGCTTGTATAGTTTGTTCAAGAACTTGAATTGGTTCTATAGCCTTGGCTGGCAACCAGTCTACTGCAGTAAGCAATGGCAACCTACTGCGGGATAATCTTCTGCCCATTTCGAGACATGATTGCCTAAAGTGTGTATGACATATAGCACTCAACTGACTGACTGAATATAATAGTTGGAATCATGATGAAGGAGTCTAATGGTCATAAAGTGGGGGGTCGGTTTTCTATTGTTATAAAGTAATAAACTGATCCCCCACTAATTACTATATAATAATATAATACATCTCTTCTCCCTCTACCTATGAGTTAAATAACAGGACAGATTGGGTTCTTTAGTCTTGGCTGGCAACCAGTATACTGCAGTATGCAATGGCAACCTACTGCAGGAGAATCTTCTGCCCCATTTCGAGACATGATTGCCTAAAGCATGTATCACGTATGACACTTAACTGACTAATTGAACTGACATGCAAATATGTTGCATACACACACACACACACACACAAAGTTTGAATGAACCTGAAATGAACATTTATCTCACAAGGGCTATTTTACCTTTCTATCTGCTCCCCCACAGAAAGCAATGGCAACCTACTGCGGGATAATATTCTGCCCAGTCAGTCATGTTTCTTTTGAGACATGATTGCCCAAGCGTGCATCACATATGGCACTTAACTGACTGATCTGCTCCCCGCCAAGTAAAAGAGTGTGGCAATTGCAAAAAAATTAGAACAAAATGAAACTAACTTTTTCTCAGCATACAAAATAAATAAGAAACAGGAAACTGGAAGGCCTTAATCAGCTGATCTCGATCTCAAAATTCCAAAATGAAGGTCTCTCCACTTCTTACTACATGCTTTTGTTGGGATCAGATGTCAGTGCATAATGCATGAACCTGAATACATGAAAACAAGATGGAAATAATTACCGCAAACCCTTACCATACCATCACCTAACACTCTTGACATACACACAACAAATTGGTGACACGATCACAAGAGTATAAGCTGAAATGTACAGCCTTTTGAAGTTGTTTTAATTTTTCCTTCTTTATTTAAACTGAACATGTGAGCAACAATGAGGTTTTGGAGAGGATAGAAATGAAAAGAAAACTTATACTTAACATCAGGAAGAGACAGCTGAAGTTTCTAAGGCACATAATGAGGAAAGATGGTTTGGAGAATCTGATACTCACAGGATGGATAGAGTGAAAGAGAGACAGGGGAAAGTAATGAGTGACATACTTGATGTGCTTAAGCAAGTAAATGACAGAGTAATGTTTGGGAGAAATAACAGGATGACATATATCAAGAGTAACAAAGGACAGGAGGATGTAAAGGGTTGGTTTTTGTTTTGTTTTTATGGCACATCAACACCTCGACGGGTCATTTATTGCCAACTAAATTTTTTATTTATTTATTGCTGGTAATACCTTTTCTTTCAACAATTTATTGTTGTTTTTATATAAGTTTTGTGTCTAGTAATACTTTTTTCTTTTCAAGTATCAAGATTTATTGGGATTTGTCTTTAGGGCAGGGTCCCCAAGTCCTACCCTTGTCATTTAACCCATAACTGGAGGGAAGGGATGGATTAATACCTTTCCCAAGGGTACCAGGTGCAGGGTATTCAACTGGAATTCGAACTCGGCTCACTAATTTCTCTTTCTGAGTGAATATCCACTGCACCACAATGCACATCTGTCACTAAATGCTTACAGCACCTGGTATTCCCAAGTGGTCACCCATCTAAGTACTGACCAGGCTCAACGTTACTTAACTTCGGTGATCGAGCGATAACCGGTGTATTCAACATGATATGGCTGTAAGCCAGGATGTAGAGGGCCATGATTGCCTACATCCTGAAGGAACATGGCACATAGAAGTTATTACCTTATAAATGTAGAATTTTAAATTTAAAATCTGTATTTGAAATTAGATTAACTTGTTCTCAACTAAGCCAAAAACTGGTAGCAAATTAGTATGTAAACAAATTATTTCAATGCATATAACTTTGAGAAGATTGATTAAAATTATCAATATTGTTGAATAATTGAATCTCTTCTTCATATATTGTTGTTCATACAATATTTCAACTCCTGCATTTCTAAGGCCTGTTAATAAAGTATAAGGTATAATAATGACTTTTTTTTTTTCATTGATACTTTTGGGATTCTCACAGAAAACATCTGAAGAATTTCACTTTGAATTCTGAAAATTTGTATGATTTGATATTCCTATTCAAAGTTTATTTTCATAACTTTTGTCATCGGTGACATCTGAAATTTACAATTCAATTATCAACTTTCATTTCTTACTCTATAGCATTCTTCAGCTTCTGTTTAATTTTTTACTTGATTTTTGTTTCATGTTCTACAAATTTCATAATTGCTTTTGATTATAACATTTCAATAATCTATTGGAATTGATTTTATCATATAATAATTCTGCTTGTTCCTTCCTTAGTTAGTTACTTAGTTTCTCCATCCGTTATGCCACTGAAGAAAGATAGCACACTTACCCTCTACAGGAGCTTTTCCTTCCCCTCTATCTTTTTATAATCTATAAAAGCTACTCTCCTCAGCCTTTCTCTCACCTTTGTCAAACAAAAGTGTAGTAAAGATTGAGAGAGTAGAAGGAGAGAGCCTATAGCATTACCGTAGCAGTAGCAGCTTAAGTTGGTTGTTGTAACAGTAATTGTGTGTGTGTATATATGTGTATACTGTACAATATAGTAAAAATAGGTAGGTTTGTTATCATATCCCGCAACCTAATAATGAAATTTCTGGCCTCTACATACTTGGCCATTACTCAGTTGGTCTTTTCTGTTTACAATGGACACAGGAGCATGATTTTTCAGTAATAAAAAAAAAATTTCTTCCAAAAACTCTCACAAAATAGTGTACAGTATTTTGGTTATGGTCTGTGCATACGCCGCTTAATTTAATATAAGATTACAGTAAAGTAGCTTCTATGGACATTACTTTTATAGATATTTTAATAAAATTACATTCTCTGTTATCGTTATTTTATTATCCAATACCTTTATGTTTGAAGACGTTACTATCATTTGTAGTATGACAAAGTAAAATTCTTCCAGGAAATCATAATTATCCTTCCATGGAAATTCCATGGGTTCCACTAGTTTCTATAAATTCAAATAAAAGTATCTTTTAATAATTACAAAATTTTGTTACATTAATTTTTTATGAATGGTAAATATTAGTAGGCTATCACAATGTGTTTAGTATAATAAAGGAAGGTAAAGAAGATGTTGGGTATGACCTATTTATTATTTATTATATGATTAGGTCTTGAAGGCTGTCACAATGCGTTTAGTAAAATAAAGGAAGGTTCAAAGGAGACATGTCCAGTTTGCTGGGCATTGCGCACATGCCACAGATGAACTTGTTTTATTGTTTGTATTATGGAGGCACCCATCATCTCACAATCGATCTTGTAAATTAACCTTTCCAGACAGGATACACAGAGATACATCTATCGCCAAGGAAGACCTTACATGACAAATAGGGAATGACAAGAAGGGTGTAGTGAGTTCTATCTCGGCCGAGGCCACAGAAGGATGATGATGATACATTAATATTTTGAGATCAAAATCTCATCTTCAGAATGGCAGAGGAGCGTGTGTCTGTCTGAGTTTGAGATCAGAATCTCATCTTCATAATGATAGAAGAGCATGGTTTCAAGTTGTCCGCCGTTGGACTGTGGATTAATTTTTAAATATTACTAATATTACAAACACATTTAAATATCTGAATATTCATTAATATTTCATAATACATGACAAAATAGAAAGATCTTACCATAAAGCTGTTCTTACTATATAAAAACTTATATATTGATTTCCTATATCTACATATATATTGGGTTGTTTGCAAAGTGCATGCCAATTTTTAAGGAAAATTAAAACACAAAAGAAAATGATGCCATTAAATATTTATTCAACTAAATATGAACCATTTTGATACACAATCTTTCTCCATTTTTCCTTTAACTTAAAGATTCTGTCTTCCCAGAATGTTGGTGGCTACTTAGTTTTATGTCATTACCATTAAGCTTACTTTGCAACAACCTGAATAAATAAAAATCCGAAGGAGCAATATCTGGTGAATATGTCTGGGAGGGGTGGGGTAACCCTTGTCAGCCAAGCTGCAACAATTTTTTTTCATGTCACCAAAGAAACAGGAGGTCTGCCATTAATTTGATGGAAAACAACACCTTTTCCTGTTCACTAATTTTGAGCATTTTTTGAAATTTCTGTCTTTAATTCATCCAGTTGTGAGCAAAAAAAAATCAATTGACTGGTTACTAGGCAGAAGCTCTTAGGACAGGTTTTTTTTTCCAATCCCAGCAGACAGCATGACTTTCTTAGGATGAAGACCTGCTTTTGTAGTGGCTAAAGGTGGCTCATTAGTCCTGGACATGACGGTAAACTGCATCCGGCAGCAAGGCTTCTGATTGTGAGGTTGTGAGGAAAATGGAACCACCTCTTAATTGCTGTTGTTCTCAAGTCCACCCTAACCTGGAGTGGTAGCACCTGTTATGGTCTCAGCTATGGGCAAATAGTTAACTCTCAAACTGGGGTCAAAATACTATAAAAGTATAAAATACACTTTTATAGAAATATATACATAAAAATAGACTTTTATAGAAAAATATACAATTTTGAAGGAAATATATTACCATAACACATTTTTGAAGGAAAAAAATTCTCAGCAAAACATTTTTGAATACAAAACTAGAAGATATTTTCTGTTTTCTAAAATAAAAAAAGAATAAAAACAAAAAATTTTCATTAAGATCTGACTAAATCAGCCTTCTCACTATAGCTGAACATTAAAAAAATACCTTAAAACTCCACCTTTTCGGCATTAAATAACACACAGAGATGTTGATATGCCATTAAAAAAAACTCAAACTAAAGATGGCTCATGTTGCTTACCCCCGGATATTTTCCACTGAACATTGTTGTAAACAATCCATTTCTCATCACCCATCACAATTTGCTTCAAAGAGGGTGCATTTTTGGATACACACACACACACACACATATATATATATATATATATATTTATAGTCATCCACAGACAGATCTGTTTTGCTGTATCACGGTTCATCAGTACGATTAGACATCCGATTGCTTTTACCCAGAATTGAAACCTGGCTGAATTGGTGCCAGTCGGCGATTCTACCTCTGAGCTATGGGCGCTCAGTAGAAGGGGGCAGACTTTTTAGCGTATGATGTATCATACGCCAGTAGTCAGAGTGTTCTAATTCATTACTGAATCAGCAATGCGTAAGTGCTAGAGTAACTACTGTTTTTTCAAAGTTTACCATATCTAAACTTATTTATAAATGGAACTTTGTGCGTGTGTCTGTGTGTGTGTCCATTACCTATAGACTCCAAAATGGCTGAACCAATTTTCTTGAAAATTTTTCTTAAAAATTTACACAGTTGTCTGCTAGTGTTCTTAGCTAGGTTTTGTGTCGAGGTACCCCCAATAAATATCGAAAATTGATAATTGAAAAATCGGGTTATAGAAGGAGTGGTCCGATTTTAATCAAATTTGATACTCATAGACAAAGACATAAGAAATGATATTCAGAAGTTTCAAGGTTGCAGTTCTTACAATAGTGCAGAAAATTTGATATTGATAGCAGGAAATCAAAATTTGACTTACATCCATTCAATTTTCTTTCAGTCTATAGTTTCACTTTAACTGGAAACAACTATTGCTTTTTAGTCTTTCATGCCAACGTCCAAAGAGTCTGAGTTCCAGGACCATGGATTAGTTTTAAAGCTTTCATTACACCTGAGCAATGCCGGGCTATACTGCTAGTAGTATATTTAGGCAGCAATCTCTTTTATGCAGGTTTCATTAAAAATGACAGACAAGGTATGGATGTTATTTTAGATGTAACAGAATTCATGTAGCGTTATGTATGTTTTTAGAGTAGTGTGTATGTTTTATATTCCAAACACAATAAGCACATTGTTAGCGTGTTCACAGTTGATATTATTGAGTATTGGGTTTTTCTTTTTTATCAACAATGCTTCCATTATTTTTAACCGCTTTTTGCTTGAAAAAATGAAAAAGAAAAAAGATCATAAGATCATATTAAAAAGAAATATATAAAAAACTGAACCATAATACCTTGTCTGTCATTTTTAATGAAACCTGCATATACTGTGTCCATAAAGTTTGTGTGCACTTTAAAAAATTATTTAGATATGCTGCAGAATTACTTTATTCTGCAGCTCGAACAATTAAACCTGAAAGATAATACAGTGTTTCAACAAGATGGAGCTCCTTGTCACTTTGCTCCGCGTGTTAGACAGTTTCTAAATCAGGAATTTCCTAACAGACGGATCGGAAGGGGTGGGCCATTTTATTGGCCTCCATTAGATTTTTTTCATGTAAAAAGAATTGTGTATGCAACCAAGCCTAGTTCATTTGAAGATTTGAAAGATAAAATAATTTATGTGATTTCACACATTACTGTAAATCAGTTGGCAAATCATATTACCCTTTGTATTGCTAATGATGGGGGACATGTGGAAACTTAAATAAAATTTCAATAAAACCTTAAAAAATATAGATTTACTTCTTTCTAATCCTTTTTACATATTATTTCTATCGGAAATACAAATAAAGTTATTATTCTTTTAAAGTGCACATGAACAACTTTATGGACACCCTGTATATATATATATATATAGTCATCCACAGACAGATCTGTTTTGCTGCATCACAGCTCATCAGTACAGTTAGACATTTGATTGCTTTTATCACAGCTCATCAGTATGGTTAGACATCCAATTGCTTTTAACCCAGGATTGAAACCTGACTGAATTGGTGTTAGTCAGATGTGCAAAAGTATTAGAACAAGAACTATTTTATCTTTTATGAGGCATCAAAATAAAGTTTAAAATCACCCCTGTCCTAACACTTTTGCACACTACCGGTAATGTGCAAAAGTATTAAGACAGGGGTGATTTTTCTAAAAACCTCACTGTAATTCAAATACAGAGTGAAAAGCTAAACTTTTGTAAGAATTATTTAACTAAAAAGGAAGAGAGAGGAAGTCTTCGGAATTTGAATTAGTCCCCACAAAGCCCTGATCTCAATCCTATTGAACATCTCTGGGATATTTTGGATAAAAAAAAATTGATAAATCTAATGTTACTTTGGGAACAAATACAAGCTGCTTGGCAGGAGATACCATTAGATACATTGAAGAAGCTTATGATGTCAATGTCTGACAGAATGAAGGCTGTGATCAAAGCAAAAGGCTATTATACTAAATATTAAACTTATTTTGTAACAAGTATTTTTCCATGTTAAAGCATTTGTTGAGTAAATCAAATAAAATTACTTAAATGAAATTGTTTATTTTCTGTCAATATGCCTCATAAAAGATAAAATAGTTCTTGTCCTAATACTTTTGCACATTATTGTATATATATATATATAATGGTTGTTACCACATTGTTATGATCATTGTAAGATATTGCAAGTTTCAGTTTTGATTTATGATATCAAGCAATGCCTGTACACAAAATTTTTAATGTGGATAAAGACACTGAATAGGAAAATCCTACTCTGTAAGCAAGAACAGAATGTATCCCAAATAAGCTAGTTAACATCATTGAATGTTGTCAAGCCACAGGTGTTGCATCAGAATTTCTCCTTCCTCTAACTGAATATCTAAATGAAAATTAAGGGGACCAACACTTTGAGTGAGCTTACCACATGCTGCGGACACCAACCCAGCAACATCCCCACACCTGTGCTAGATGGCCATTCATCCCTTGAAAGGATTCATCCACTCTTTGACATATCTCATTTTTAATCCTGATGGATGTCTAGCTACTCTCCTCACTAGAAAAGCCTAGTGTGGGAACCAGTTTAGTTGTTAATAACTCATCCATATAGCAATTAGCATTAAGTTACATAATACCAGTAACACTCATAGAGTGTGATCTATAATATATATATATATATATATATATATATATAGTCATCCACAGACAGATCTGTTTCGCTGTATCACTGATTCATCAGTACGGTTAGACAGCCGATTGCTTTTTACCCAAGATTGAAACCCAACTGAATTGGCGTCAGTCAGCAATTCTACCTCTGAGCTACAGGCGCTCGGTAGAAGAAGGCAGACATTTTAGCATGTATATTATCATTATATACGCCCAATAGCCAGAGTGCTCTAATTCATTAGTGAATGAGTGATGCGTACATGCCAGAGTAGCTACTGTTTTTCAAAGTCTACCATTCTTCCAGAGTGCTCAGTCATAGTTATCCGCAGACAGTCCTGTTTCACTATATCACAGCTCATCAGTACGGTTAGACATTCGATTGCTTCCAGCCAGGATTGAAACCTGACCAATTTGATATCAGTCAGAGATTCTACCTCTAGGCTATCGGTGCATGGTAGAGGGAGGCATGTTATATACACAATGTAAATGTACACGAGTAGCTGAGAGTGTTCAATTCATTACTGAAGAACGATGTATAAATAGCAGTGAGTAGCTACTGTCTTTAAAGTCTACCATTTCTACAGAGTGCTCAATCGACGGACAAGAGCATAAATAGTCATCCACAGACAATCCTGTTTTGCTGTATCACCACTATATATTTTTATTATAATCATTTCAACCCAAGCAAGGCAATACTGTCACCGGTGCACAGAAAGTTACAATGAGTGGAAATGGATGAGAGAGAAGAAAGCCCTATAGGTGATGTTGTAGAAAGGGTAAGAGAGAGGTTGGAGTCACTGAGATAGATGGTAATTGATGTTGTATCTAAAATTTTGAAGATTGTAGCTATCGGGGAAGCAAGCATTTTTCTTACTTCCCTCCTCTATTATATTTTGCTCTGTTATACAGCATTCACACCTGATTAATATTTATATACTGACGAGTATCTATGCATATATATATATATATATATATATACTTATTTACCTTCTTACCTAAATGTATATATACAGGGGGCGATGGGTAAATTGTTGTCTTTTTATATTTTAAATTTTGTGCATGGGTATTGTTTGCTTTTGATTTTGGTGACTGCACAGTATAGTAGGGTCAGTTGGGCACCGTCTGTGAAAAAAAGAGCACCATGGCAAAATTCAATCTACCAGAAATTTGGAAACAGTTTTCCATACTTCCTGGCATTCACACCAGAGTGCCAAACATTTCAGAGTGTTTGGGTGTCAATCTGAGAACAGTACAGAGAATTTGGAAAGAGTCTGATGAGTCTAATGGTGATTACAAAGATACAGCAACTTGTAAAACTCACACTAATCATTCTGATGTGAAAAGAACTCACAAATTCATTGGTGAGGGCCTCAGACTCAATATGGAGACCTGCATCAAGTGCCTTGAGGAGGTCGTGCTGCCCTGATTCAGGAGGGTGGCTGCTGGAAGACTCTGTGTCTGGCAACAGGACTCAGCACCATGTCCCACAAGTAGGAGAACCCAAGAATGGCTAACATACAAATTCTGAAACTATATCATCCCTTACATCTGGTCAGACTGCAACCCATTTGATTATTAAGTGTTGAACAAAAGACAAACAAAATGCCAGGTAGCACCAAGACAGTAAAGATTATGGCAGTATTCACCAGCTTAAACAAGGAGACCATCCAGAAGACTTGTAGGAGACTCTGAAGTTATTTGGAGGCTATGGTTTAAGCCAATGTCAATTTAATTAAATAAGTTTACTCTTTAGTGTTTCAAGATAATTTTGTGTAAATATCTAAATCTATCTAAACTTATTTATTAATGGAACTTTGTCTCTGTGTGTGTGTGTGTCCATTATCTATAGATTCCAAAATGGCTGAACTGATTTTTTTGAAAATTTACACAGTTGTACTCTAAGTGTCTGCGAGTGTTCTTAGCTAGGTTTTGTGTTGAGGTACCCCTGATAAATATCGAAAATTGATAATCAAAAAAATCGGGCCCAATTTTAATCAAATTTGATACACTCATAGTCAAAGACATAAGAAATGATATTCAAAAGTTTCAAAGTTGCAGTTCTTACAATAGTGCAGAAAATTGATTATATATATATATATATATATATATATATATATATAAAAGGCAAGATGTTTGTGTATGTGTCTGTTTATCTGCCTGTATGTCTGTATTTTTTTCAGCCCTTTTATTTTAGTTTTTGCTTTGGGTTTGGCTCTAAGTAGGTATAATTATAGTTCTTAGTCTCAGCCATAATACCATTTACTCAGACAACTTATTTAGCCTTCGAAATTCAGTTTACAACGAAAAAACTTATTTGATATCATTCCAGGAAATCAAAATTTGACTTACATCCATTCATTTTTCTTTCAGTCTACGGTTTCACTTTAACTGGAAACAACTATTGCTTTTTAGTCTTTCATGCCAACATCCAAAAAGTCTGAGCTCCAGGACCATGGATTAGTTTTAAAGCTTTCATTACACTCGAGCAATGCCAGGCTATACTGCTAGTATTTGTTAAAATGAGATGTCAATGTTATTTTCATTTTTGCATTATTTAGATAACAATTCATCCATCACACCCAATGTATGTGTGTAGGTGTGTGTGTGTGTGTGTGTGATTAAAATGAAAGATGGTCCACATGTGCTTCTCATAATATGTGGATTTAATTTTCAAACATGCTTGTGTCCTTTTTCAAGAAGACAAAAAAAACAAGCAATGAAGTGGGACTCACTCTTCCAAAGAATTTCTTTTGCAGTAATACAACACATGAAGGAAAATAAAATTTCTGGAAGAGTCAGTGCCACTTCATTTCTCATCTTGTTGGAAAAGGACACAGAATCTTTCTCTTCATGCTTTAGCTAAGTCAAAAGTTCAACTAATATATAATAAATATCACCAGTTTTATTGACAATATTTTGTTGTCATATTATTCTTCGAATTTCATTTACCAGTCTACTAAATCCACATGAAAATGTTATAAAGCATAGAAAACAATGTTAGAAAAAATTAATCAATGATCAAAACATAGAAATTGAATCTGGCATTCCAAGATCAACTCCTGCTTGTTAACGTTCAACTAAAACCCTTAAAAAAGGCATGTATCCATCTTCTTTCAGTTATTTGTTAAATAGCAGGTCAGACTGCGATCTCTTGTCTTGTGATGGCAACCAGCTTAGGAGAAGAAAAATTCTGAATTCAAAACCAGCTTGAAGAGAGATAGGTCATGTCTGGCAATCTTGCCCAAGATGCTCGGCTTGGTGAGGTGATGATACAGTCCTTAATCCCTGATTTGAAGAGAGATAGGTCCTGTCTGACAGTCTTGTCTAAGCTGCCCTGCTTTGTGAAATGATGTTGCAGACCTTAATCTACTGTCTTAACAATCGCAGCATAAAAACAATTTCTGTCAATAATAGGTACATTTTTAAGAGTTGAAAAATGTCAGCAAATCTTCAAATAAGCGAATTATCGCAATATAACAACATTAAGACTTTGATCAATGAATTTTCAGTTTTATTATTTTTTCCATTATTTTTTGCTTCCCGAAATTCATCATTTTTTAAGCATTCCTAAATTGTCAACACTAGTGATTATCTTGCAGGCTCATCGAATGGGGAGACAACTCTCGCAGCACAGCATAGAAATTTGGTTTCAGCCCTGAATAAGCGGCTTTCTCATGACTCAGGGGGAGGTAGGAACGAGCTTTAACACTTCTCCTAAAAAATACTCTTCCTCTATTTTTCTTTCTTTTACTTTCTTTCTGTCTTTTCTTCTTTCTCTTTTTGATTTTGCTGGAGTCTGCTTGCTCTAGGTTGTTGTTGTTGTTGTTTTTTTTTTTTTAATGGCTGTAGTCACTTATTTTTTGCTGATTGGTTGGCTATAGAGTTGTGATTGTTTTTTTTTTCTGCTGCTCTTCTGAACATTGCTTATTCATTATCCGTGTCTTTGTCTGCTAAATAGAAATAGATATATAAAACACGTAATGAAGTGGGTTGGCTTTAATGCTTTCAGGAGAAAGGATCAAAAGGATTTGAAGCCCAAATTAGTCAATATACATATTTAATATCTATATAAAAATTCTGTCGCTACTCTAAAATATATAAAAATACACACACACACACACACACACACACACACACATGCACACACTCATATGATGCATGAATATGTGTTTGTCATTTGTTAATGCTTATATCTACATGTGCACATATGTATGTGAATTGGTAAATATTTACCAATTATGTGGAAGTGTTTACATGATTATAGAAATATATATATATATATATATATATATATAATATGTGGATGTTTTAATGTTTTATATATATATATAAAATAAGGTGCATGTACACATATGTGTGAGTAGATGTTTTAATATTTATATATGTATATATATATATATATATAATGTAGCTGTTTTAATATATATATATATATATATATATATATATGCATATATATATATATATACATACAGGATGTCTATAAAATTTGTGTGCGCTTAAAAAAATTGTAACTTTATTTGTATTTCTGATAGAAATAATTTGTAAAAAGAAAAGGATTAGAAAGAAGTAAATCTATATTTTTAAGATTTTATTGAAATTTTATTTAAGTTTCCACATGTCCACCATCATTAGCAATATAAAGGGTAATACGATTTTCCAGCTCATGGAAAACATTTCCCAACTGATTTACAGTGATGCCTGAAATCACGTTAGTTATTTTAGCTTTCAAATCTTCTAATGAACTAGGTTTAGTTGCATACACAAATGTTTTTACATATCCCCATAAAAAAAAAGTTACAAATTTTTTAAAGTGCACACAATTTTATGGACACCCTGTGTATATATATATATATATATAGAGAGAGAGAGAGAGAAAGAGAAAGAGATGGATAGATAAAGATGTCAAATGATGGGATTATAATTTATAACTACTTTAAATGATGTGTTGAGTTTTTTTATGCACCTGTGTGTGTGAGGATGTTTTAATATTTATATGTAAGAAACTTGAAAGATAGTTGTGGATGAATGATAAATTTTGCAACCAAAAACTACTGAAATCATTAATTTCAGATCAACAAACATTGTTTGAGGCATGAAAATCGTAGTTTATAATATATAAACCCAATAACTTTCAGTCAACAATTGTTTTGCATTGTAAATAGTCTAAAATATAAGGGGTGGAAAATAGCTAATATGAAGGCGGGAGATTTTGCATGTTGATTAGATGCCTGCACTTGCTTGTTCTGGCCTCAGATGCTTTGAAAGCTTCAATAAAATTCTATTTGCATACAAACTGCTGCATTTGAACGATTTGAGAGCTTGGACTGCGCTCACAGATCTTTTTACTATGTCCTCATTATCAAAGGTGATATATAAATATGCACACACATTGATACAAATACTAAACACACACATATATATGTGTGCATATACACTACCAGCCATAATTATTAGGCTACCCCAGTTTTTTTTTTTTTTAAATGATGAATTTCATACTATTTTTAGTATTTATTGCCAAGTGGATAATTCTAAATGAAATTAGAATGGTTCTTTTGTTATTATTACTTTGCAAAATGTTACAAGGCAAATAGAGACAATTTAGCCATCGCACCCTGTAGATGTTATATATATATATATATATACACACACTACCGGCCATAATTATTAGACCACCCCAGTAAAGTATAAATGATGTATTTCATACTATTTTTAGTATTTATTGCCAAGTGGATAATTCTAAATGAAAATAGAATGGTTCTTTTGTTATTATTACTTTGCAAAATTTTACAAGGCAGCCAGGAAGCCTTTGTTTTGGCCAGACAATAAGAAGAGACTAGCATAGGGAAGAGAGCACAAAACTGGACACCAAAACAGTTCATTTGATGCACATGTTATTGTGCAGTATTAACAAAAGAACCATTCTATTTTCATTTAGAATTATCCACTTGGCAATAAATACTAAAAATCGTATGAAATACATCATTTCTTTAAAAAAAAAAATGGGGTGGCCTAATAATTATGGCCGGTTGTGTATATATATATATATATATATATATATATATATATAATGAAAATAAATTAAAAGAATTTACAAATCCATTGGTGATAATTTATTTCATAAATATTTTTGAAAAAATATTCAACTCCTCAGATCAGAATCTTTTACAAAAATGAATGGTTTAGATTTATCCTGACAGAAGGAATAGTGAGGGGAAGGAGAAGGGGAATTAAATTGTCACTGTTTTATATTTTTAATATCATGCATGAATTTTTGCTTTTCATTTTGTCCGTGGAGTAATGGAATCAGAGAGCTGAGTTCAAAGTTCAGTTGAATTTATAACATTCACTGATGTGCTAATACCATTAGGAAAGGTATGAATCCAGCTCTTCTGCCCCCATCTATGAATAAATAGCAAGACAGGTTGGGTTCTATAACCTTGGATCGCAAACTGTCTAATAGAAGGACAACTCTGAATTCAAAACCTGCAGAGGGCTGTTTGAGGATCTTGCCGTATATTGGGCACTAGTTCTCTGTATTGGGCTCTTCCAAAAAAATGTGATTGTTTCTCTACAAGCTTTCACCACTATAATATATGATATGTAAGGGAAGTCTGGCTATTGTTTTGAAGAACTCATCTGCAAGACCCTCATATTTTGAAAACAATGAGCGTCTTCAATAGTGTGTGTATATATATATATATATATATATATGAGCCTAATGAACCAGACAAACCTACATAGGTTTCTCCTAAATGGATCCTCAGGGAAAGCTGGCTAAAGAAGAAAAGAAAAAAACGACATATAAATAAGTAATTAAGACAACCCCACATGACCTGGAAATCAAAGAAACTACAAAACACAAGGGAGGGGATGTTTTGACAGAATTTTGTGTCCTAAGCTCTTTCTTTTTTTTAAAACAATTTTTTTCCTTCATTCAAAAGTTTTCAAGGAAGGTTTTCAAGATGAGTATAATTTATATATATATATATATATATATATATATATATACATCTGAGTGAATAAGGAATAAAAAAAATTTACAACATTCAAAACATTAATTTAAGACAGTGCTTGATATATAATATAAAGCTGTGAATATTTATTATAAATTATATTTTCATGTACAAATTTTATATATATATTAAACACATATTAAACGTTAAAGACAATATAGTCTTACTGATTTTCTTTTGTATTTTTTCATATTTTCTAATGAGGTTTGGTTTTTCAAAATTATATACATATTGTCCATAATTTTGAAATAACAAGACAAGCCTTATTAGAAAATATGAGAAAATAAAATACAAAAGAAAATCAGCAAGACTATATTCTCTTTAACATTTAATACAATGGGTTTAAAAGAAAGGGTGTTGCCTAAATACACACACACACACACATATATATATACATACATATATATATATAGTATGTCAAAAATTTCGAATGACATACTATATATATTTGGCTCTGTAAATAGATAATACTATTTACATCGAGCTCTCAACCTTGATCAGTTTTAATATTTATAAAATTAATATAAGATCGAGTTTTGGGATTTTACCTATTGGCTCATCCTTATTGGATTTAAAATATGTGAAATGATTTCTTTGAACATTATTTTTGATCGATACTCGTATTTAAGTAGATATTCTGTTTTATAATCAAACAGTATATTTCGACTGGCCTGATTATTCACGATAAATTTTTGTTACGAAAATTTATCGTAAATAATCAGGCCACTAGAAATAAATATATAATACTGTTTGATTATAAAACAGAATATCTATTTAAATACGAGTATCAATCAAAACTAATGTTCAAACAAATCATTTCAAATTGTCAGTTGTTTAAAAACCATTTCGTTAATCTTTGTAATATATATATATAAAGTATGCTATATTTACAGGTGCTTGATGTTCATTGTAGCGTAATAGATATCAGTTCAGAATGAGACATTAGAAAGCCATGTTTTAATTCCTGTCGAATTTGTTTCACGCACTTACACACAAATACCCTTGGGAAAGGTATTAACCTGTTTTTTCTTCTCCCTCCAGCTATGAGCTGAATAGGAGGGCAGATCGAGTTCTATGGACTTGGTTGGCAACCAGTCTACTTCAGAAAGTTATGGCAACCTACTGCAGGAAAATCTTCTGACTAGTCAGTCATGTCTAAAAAAAGACATGATCGCCCAAGGTGTGTATCACATATGACAACTAACTGACCAACTGATATTTACTGGGAGAAGTGCTCCATATCAAGGCTATCAAATATAAAAGTGGACAGTGTATTTCATGCTTTAACACAATCTTCATGGCTGGAAGATTGTATTCAAGCCACTCAATGTTGATCTCAATTTCCACTTATAAATACACACATCTATTAAGTCCAATGAACTCTTAAAGGATGAAGCACATAAAATGTTCATCTTTGTAATAGTTTACCTAAAATTGCTCTTCATCTATAAAAATTTATGTATGTTCTTCCTATATACATATATATATATATAGTCACTCTCCACAGACAGATCTGTTTTGCTGTATCACAGCTCATCAGTACGGTTAGACAGCCAATTGCCTTTTACCCAGGATTGAAACCTGACCGAATTGGCATCAGTCAGCGATTCTACCTCTGAGCTACGGGCGCTCAGTATGAGGCAGACTTTTTAGCATGTATATTATCATTATACACGCCCAATACCTGAGAGTGTTCTAATTCACTGCTGAATGAACAATGCGCATAGATGCCAGAGTAGCTACTGTTCTTCTTTTTTACTTTACTATATATATTGGCAACAAATAAATTCAATTTCATATTTACAGGCATTTATAGATGGTAGATGTTATAAAAAAAAAGAAATAAAAAAAAATGACCGACTTGTTTCCATTCCTATTCATCATCAGGGTCAACTGGGACTTTTTAATTCAATATTTCAACATTTCAAATATTAAAAGATGAAAATGAATTATGACACATTGGGGGGAGAAAAAAAAATTATGGGGAGGGTACGGGCAGGTATTGAATAGTATTGATATGGATTCCGATAATACATTCTCTCTGTTTGCAGAGAGATGGGGTCCTGGTCTTAATGTATATACCTGTAAATGGAATGTAGAGTGTGAATCAGACAAAACAGTGAACTGGTCCACACTGAAGCCATTTACACAATTTCTGCTACTTATCAGGTGTTCAACAATATATATATATATATATATATATATATATATATAGTGTATTGAGGCAGCAAATAATTTTCTAAGCATATACTGTTAAATATAAGAGACAAGGAATGTCTATTATGTTTAATCATGAGCCGTTCTAAACATCATATTTTGGCATTAATTTCAGTTGAAAATAAAGACAAAAATTCTCCAACATTTGGATAATTTTTTATTAATTTGCTTCTAAGCTCACATGTGCCATTTTCAGACAGGTTATTTAGACGGTAACACAATAACATCCACCATCACCGACGATTTTATTTTGTGTTGACATAAAACTCCACTAGGCAACGGCATTAGTTACCAAAAATAACAAACGCAGTTCTCAAATTTGCAATGCGGTTCTATGACGTCAAACCATGTGATAGCATGAAATGACAACAGAACCATGTGTTCAAATGCAATGTAATGTGTTATGACCGGATTTAAAGTGATTTTATTAAGTGTTGATTGTTTAGATTTGATGTACATGGCCTCCAATATCTGAAGGTTCCTCTTACTATGTGTATGAGTAAGGATCACCGTATTGTTGACCAAAATCTGTCTGATATTACCTACAGGTTTATGTTTTTCAGAGAAATGTTGTTTAATTGTACTCTGATCAGAAAGATGACATGTAAGTCTATGGGAGAGTGCGGTTGTAGTAAAACCAATATATGTACTGGGTTTTTTATTAATATCAGAGATGCAATTTACATACCAATTTACATGTCTATTCAGAGATTTTTTTAAAAGTCTACCATTCTTCCAGAGTGCTCAATCAGGGTGTGAGAGTATAAATATACTCACTAAATAAGGGATTTGCACCAAGCTATATATATATATATATATATATATATATATATATGGCAACGTCTTAGACTGCTCAACCATATCTGCTACATTTCAGAGCAGATATGATTGTTGCGATGAATCAAAAATTGTGTTATATAGGCTTGATTAAAACCTCGTAGAGACTGGAGGTCATTCGTGGTCGAGTGGTCTAAGACATTACCAGATCAAATGGTAGCTTCCTCTATATAGATAGGGGTCGCAGGTTCATATATATATATATATATATATTTTTTTTTTTTTTAATCATATCACCCAAAGCAAGGCGATAACGCCACTGATTACCAGGGGGCTACGTAAGGGTAAAAAGAATGGAAAAGAGAAAGCTGGAAACCACATCCTAAACAGGGAACAAGAGATGAGCCTCTACACCTGTTCAATAGACATGGTGGAGTGTGAACCGAGCGATAGTTTAGTCTATATATATATAGTTTAGAACATGTACAAATTATAATTTACTAGAAAAGAGTATATAACTTTTTTCGACATCAAAAGAACAATGTTTCATCAGGTAGTTAACAATGATAGTAATTATGATTTAATTATTTGATGTAAATGATTATTTACTTGATTGGCACAGGTGACAAAAACTGACTGAGTATTGTGATAAAAAATGATCATAAAGATGAGATTAATAATTACAGGGCATTATCTAAGAAATCCAGACAATAGCTTTTTTTGGCTTTTGCTTATTGTAATTACTTTTCAAATTTTTCTTTATTTTATTTTTTTTTTTTGCATTTTTCTGTATTTTCTTTTTAATCATTTTTTATTTCATTGTCTTTTAATTTTTTACCTGGTGAAAGTTCTCAAAGAAGATTTTATCCTAAGTAAATCATAAATTTAGCATCAGGAAGAGACAGCTGAACTTCCTGGGACACGCATTGAGGAAGGAGGGCTTGGAGAAACTGATACTAACAGGCCAGATAGAGGGAAAAAGAGACAGGGGAAAGCAATGGATTAACTATTTGAAGGACCTAATTAGGTGGATGGCGGAACGAGGATTACATGATGTAACAGGAGAAGAAGTGCTCAGAGCTACCAGGGATAGGGAAACGTGGAAAGCATACGTCCTGAAGGGACAGGGCACATAGAAGAAGAAATTGTAAATTATTCATAAGGATTTTATTTAAATATCACTCTCTTCTCCACTTCTCCATTCTTTTAAATATTTGATGCAGATTCCAAATTTATGAGGATCTATATCTCATGAGGATGTGATAACACCCACTGGCATATAAAGATACAGCACTTGAAAAATATCCCTGCCCAAAAAATATTGCATGCATATCAACAAAAGTCTATCAGCGCAAAAATATAAATTTCATTTAATAGCTTTTGAAAATCAAAAGATGTTGGACAATTATGTTCATATTTTTCCTGAAAACCAGAAAAAATGGTCCAAACCATGGCAGAATTTTTTTAACAAAGAAATTTCATTGATCTTCAAGCTTTCACAAATGAAAAACACCCCACCAAATATATATATATATATACATGCATACACACATAATATACATATATATATACACACACTCACATATATATATATGTGTGTGTGTTAGCATGTATATATATATATATATATATATATATATATATATATTCATGAAACTTTGAAGTCAGCATAACTCTATTCAATTTAGTGACAAACTTCTCCATATTAATTATATATATATATATATATATATATATATATATATATATATATATATAAGTATAGATGTTCAGTCTGTAAATGGTGAGGATAATCCAACAAGATTAACTTAATATAAATATTAAGTGTTATATTTATATAGAGAGCTCAATGGATGTTATCCAGAGCAATATGATATTTATAAAGGAAAACTCAACACGTCATTTAAATTGGTTATAAATTATAATTCATTTCAATTAGCTTAATTAGCTCATTTCATGAAATGAGCTTATTAAGCTCATTGAAATTAATTATAATTTATAATTTATAACCAATTTAAATGACATGTTGACTTTTCCTTTATATATATATATATATATATATATATATATATATATAGGACATTGCTCATGAAGAATTGCTTTTTAGTTGCACCTATTATACAATAACAGAACTCACTTTGTAAAACAAAATTGTCTTTTTTATGGCCAGTGGTTAAAAGCATTGTTAAGTGATTCTAAAAGTGACTTGAGCCAAAGAGTTCTAACTTCAATAGCTGGCTACAGTTGATGGAACAAAATCTTGGAGGGCTGAGTTACTAAAAGGAATTAACTAAAACTGAGAGACCCAAAAAAGTATGACACATAGAATTACAACAATCTACCTCATGGACTAAACAAAGAAACAAAGAGTTCAGTTTAAAATTCCAATGTATCTCACCTGAAGAAGACCAGAACATACAATGGCTGAAACATCATGAATATGGCAATAAAGATGAGGACAACAGTCCAAACTATGTAAATAGTGTAAATAACTACTTAAAAGAAACCAGTGAATATGAGGAACAAAATCTGTTGCTTCAACCCACTGTACATATGAATTTTTAATATATATATATATATATATATATATATATATATATATATTAAAAATTCATTTCTCTCTGTTTAATTTATTTTTGTGTTTTTTCCAATTTTTGAATGCATTATTGTACATCTGGGCTGATCAAAACTGTTGATAATGTGTACAAAGTTCATTTTTTTCTTTTGTTTTTTCTTTGATTACTTCAACTCTTTTGGGCATTACCAACAACTAAATATTTTCCATTTCATAGACAAGAGATCCTGACATTATTTATAGGGTAAATGCAATCATATGTCATAAATATATGTGTGTATATATATATATATATACACACTACAGGCCATAATTATTAGGCTACCCCAGTAAAATATAAATGATGTATTTCATACTATTTTTAGTATTTATTCCCAAGTGGATAATTCTAAATAAAAATAGAATGGTTCTTTTGTTATTATTACTTTGCAAAATTTTACCTTTGCTTCAGCCAGCCAATAAGAAGAGACTAGCATGGGGAAGAGAGAACAAAAACTGGACACCAGAACAGTTCATTTGATACACATGCTATTGTACAGTATTAACAAAAGAACCATTCTATTTTCATTTATAATTATCCACTTGGCAATAAATATTCAAAATAGTATGAAATACATCATTTCTTTTAAAAAAAAAAACTGGGGTGGCCTAATAATTATGGCCGGTAGTGTATATATGTGTATATAGATATAGATATAGCAAATCTACAGGGTGCGATGGGAAAATTGTCGCTATTTGCCTTGTAAAATTTTGCAAAATAATAATAACAAAAGAACAATTCTATTTTCATTTAGAATTATCCACTTGACAATAAATACTAAAAATAGTATGAAATACATCATTTCTTTAAAAAAAACCGGGATGGTTTAATAATTATGGCCGGTAATGTAATGTAATATATATATATATATATATTATAGGTATGAATATCAATAAATATATATATGGATATACATGAAAGTACATGCATGTATATAAATACTTTTTATGGTGTTAATAAAACAGTGCTTGATGTAATATAACAAAGTTATAAAGTATATATTAATAGATGTGCATACTATCTTATGTCTATAGCACAACTTGTAATGGTCAATTCATAATAAGCACCTGATGACTGCATAGTGCATGAGTCTTCAAGTCTAACTAAAGACATAGAATAATTTGTATATCATTATATATATATATATATATATATATATATATTAATGCAGGTTTCATTGAATAATATAGACAAGTTTTATCTATTAATTTTGTGTAGGATCCATTCATACCTTCTGATATACTTGATGGTGATATCGTTGAAAGACAACAAAAAATCACAGTAATTGTTGATTTTTTTATCGGGTCTAAGCTTTTGGCTCATATAAGCCATTATCAAAGAGTAAATATTAACACATAGTAAACATAGAACATTTAAGTTATTAACAATAAAGAGAATTAAATTGAAAATATAAGTCCATCCCTACCGTGGCGGATGGCCGAAGACAGTGACAAAATAGTGGCGTTGTGGTTCCTGATCTGATTACAGGCATTTGAGTACATTATTGGAAATATCAAAATATCAAAATTGATTGTATTCAAATCAGGTTTAAATTGTTTAATGTAGATTGCTTCCAGGGTTTTTAGTTTCTATTTATTATTTTCTTGTTTACGTATGTACTTTTCTTGATATATTAATTAACACTGACAACAATAAATTTACTATCTCACCGTACCAAAAACCCACTAATAAAAATCCCTCCACACTCTATTACATTAGTGAATGCCCCCATTATTACAAAATAGCCATGATAAAAAATCTATTATATCGTGCAAAAGTCAATTCATCTACAAATCAGATCTTCCACAGTGAACTAAAAAACATAAAACAGACACTCATCAATAATAATTTTCCCAACTACATAGTTGATGAACAAATATGTTATTTTCTTAAAAAGCTTAACATGGAAAAAACAACACATGATACTAGCCCAACCAATCCCAAACATATCACTCTCTTATACCGTAGCCAGATGCACTCCAACTACCAACTAGATAAAAACATCCTAAAAAAACTCATAAATACTAATATTTCTCCAACAGACTCTAACAAAAGAATTAAGTTTATTATATATTACATTAAATCCACTACATCTAATTCATTCGTCCGCAACGACTCTTCCCCCACCATTAGTGATTTGCAAAAAACCAATGTAGTTTATAAATTCATATGTCCATTTAGAGAATGTATCTCTAACAACCTCAATAATATCTACATTGGCCACACTACAAATTCGCTCTCACGGCGTCTGACGTTGCACTTAAATGAAAATTCAAATATATTCCGTCATTTAAAACAACACAGTTATCAACGCACACTTCTGAGAAAAATGCTTGTTGATAACACGTACATACTTAAACAAGAAAATAATAAACAGAAACTAAAAATCCTGCAAGCAATCTACATTAAACAATTTAAACCTGATTTGAATACAATCAATTTTGATATTTCCAATAACGTACTCAAATGCCTGTAATCAGATCAGGAACCACAACGCCACTATTTTGTCACTGTCTTCGGCCATCCGCCATGGTAGGGATGGACTTATATTTTCAATTTAATTCTCTTTATTGTTAATAACTTAAATGTTCTATGTGTTAATATTTATTCTTTGATAATGGCTTATATGAGCCGAAAGCTTAGACCCGATAAAAAAATCAACAATTACTGTGATTTTTTGTTGTCTTTCAATGATATCACCATCAAGTATATCAGACGGTATGAACAGATCCTACACAAAATTAATAGACAAAACTTGTCTATATTATTCAATGAAACCTGCATTAATGAAAAAATGCTGCCAAAATACACACAATATATATATATATATATATGTACAATTAATGTAAACAAGTTTTTATTAACTCTCTATCGCTATCTTGATATCAAGTCTTTTATGACAAAAGATTTTGCTTCTTACTAGTAAACCACTGAAAAAACCCCAGTAATTTTGGCATTACAATTTAACACTATATATATATAATTAGTTAGTTTTTGGTCATAATTAAATTAGACTACTTCTCAGTTGTATTAAAAAGTGTTCAATACATTTATAATGTTGAACTTTTGAATATTTTTATTTGTAAATGAGTTATTTCCGCAACCTTGTTTGCAAACTTTCAGTATCTTCTGGTGATTTATAAAGCTGATTTTACATTTTGTAAATGTACAAACGGGGTTTTTTTACAAATGCCTCACTGGAATTTTTAAACAACCAAAAATTTTCAAAATCAGGGAGGGATTTTAAAACACTTTCATCCAGGTTTGTATGATCCTAATATGTATTTATAGGTGTGATTACATCTGGACATAATTTCTGATCTTTCATTCAGTAATTTTTCTTTTGTTCTGAAAACAACATAATGACTAACTTTTCCTCTTTGCACAATCTGCAGACATCCATATTTTGTTTTTATACAAATACTGTAGCTGTATATATTGTAACATTTTAATCAAAACATATCATTAGTGGTAGGGATTTATAGCTTCACAAATTTTTTGTCTCACATTCAATAATGTACCTTCTCATACCCAGTTTTTCACACCTGATGTAGAAGTAGTGTTTAGTGTTGCATTTACATACTTTTTCTAAGTTTTCTTCTTTTATGTGCCCTGTCCCTTCAGGACATAGGCGTTCATGGCTTTCAACGTCTCCCTATCCCTGGTGGCTCTTAGCACGCCTTCTCCTGTTACAGCATGCAACCCTCGTTCCATCATCCAGTTGATTAGGTCCTTCAAATATGTTATCCACCGCTTTCTCTTGTCTCTTTTTCTCTCTAACTGGCCTGTTAGTATCAGGTTCTCCATGCCCTCCTTCCTCATTGCATATCCCAGGAACTTCAGCTGTCTCTTCCTGATGCTCAGTATTAATTTCCTTTTTGTTTCCATCATTTCCAAAACCTCATCATTGCCCACATGCTCGATCTACGATATTTGCAGCATCCTTCTGTAGAACCACATTTCAGTTGCTTCAAGTTTTTCTTTCATCTTTGATGATATTGTCCAACATTCACTGACATATTGAAGAACCAACATCACATAGCAATCTAGTACTCTCCTCTTTGTTTCTAGCAAAATTGTCCTGTTTCTTAATACTTTACTTAACTTCTGGAATGCTTTCTTCTCCATGCCAATTTGCCTTCAGATCTCTGTGTCACACTTTCCATCTTTTGTTATAACACTTCCCAGAGATTTAAATTTTTGTACCTGCTTGATCTGTATTTGGCATATTGGGCTGCCCTTTTTGCTGATGACTATGTATTCGGTTTTCTTGCAGTTTATTCGTAGTCCTTTCTTGTCACTCTCTTCAGCTACCTTCTGTAGGAGGTCTTGTAGTTTTCTTTCTGTGTCTGCTATCAGCACTGTATCATCTGCGTATCTTAGGTTGTTTAAATTGTGGCCTCTGATGATGAATCCAGGCATAACGTCTAGGGTCCTCAAAATATTCTTGCTGTACAAGTTGAACAGATCCGGTGAAAAGACACATCCTTTCTACCTTTGTATATCTGCTGAATTTGTTACCTGTCCGTATACAAGCAGTTTGTTGCCAGTAAAGAAGTAGTGATCACGTTTTTTGTATATGTACAAAAAGAACAAAACATTATTTTTATGTGAAATCTTAATTTCAACACTTAAAAATCCATGTTAGCATTATTATCTGCATCTGTATAAATACAATATTTTATATAAAAATACTTTCAAGGTATATGTTATTTATATGACATTAACTTCAATGTATATGTTATTTGTATGAAATTAACTTCAAGGTATGTGTTATTTATATGAAATTAACATCAAGGTATATGTTATTTTTATGAAATTAACTTCAATGTATTTGTTATTTGTATGAAATTAGCTTCAAGGTATGTGTTATTTATATGAAATTAACATCAAGGTATATGTTATTTTTATGAAATTAACTTCAATGTATTTGTTATTTGTATGAAATTAGCTTCAAGGTATATGCTATTATTTATATGAAATTAACATCAAGGTATATGTTATTTATATGAAATTAACATCAAGGTATATGTTATTTATATGAAATTAACTTCAATGTATATGTTATTTGTATGAAATTAGCTTCAAGGTATATGCTATTATTTATGAAATTAACTTCAAGGTATATGTATAAGCTGTATTATGAAATGTAAAGGGATATTGTGTTTATGCCTGGGTTCCATTTCCAAGCTGCTCCATTTTATAGTCAGTCAGTTAAGTGCTATACGTGAAACACGCTTGGTCGATCATGTCTCGAAAGAGACATGACTGACTGGACAGAAGATTATCCTGCAATAGATTGCCATTGCTTCCTGCAGTAGACTGGCTGCCAGCCAAAGCTATAGAACCCAATCTGCCCTGTTATTTAACCCATAACTGGAAGGAAGGGTATTTGCATGTAAGTGAAAGCAAGGAATGCTATATAAAAATGAAATAGCCCGTATTTTAAAATTTGAAAGAATCTGAAAACCAAAGTACTTCCAGTCCCAATAATTTCAAATAAAGTATTCGCAGCCTGTAGGAATGGACTTTTCCTCTGTCAATAAATGCATATAAATGCAGGAAGAAATGCCAGCTATGGCGCAGTCTAGAGACAGTCGAGATGCAGCTTAACTATACCATTCGGACTTACGCTTCTATTTGCTGATTACTAACACTTATTATTGTATATATATTGTTCTGTTATTCTGATACACTGTTTTGGAACTACCTACTTGTTTCTGTGTCTTTCTTCCTGACCCAAACAGGCCACAACAACTTGGTGATGAAGATTCACCACAACAAAAATGTTTCTGTTATATTTATTAATATTCACAAGCCTCAAGAGCTACTCAAGGTTGTACATTATTGTGTTGTGTATGATTATAAGAAAAGGCAAGATATGAATTTTTAGGGGTTATGAAGGAATGATACTGTGGTGAATAGGAAATTAAGAATTAAAAATAACCTTCTTCTTCACTTTTACAAAAATTCACAATGACGTGTGAAATCCTGGTTTTGCTGAATAGAAAAAGGATTAACCATGTGCTTAAAGAAAAAGTCGAAACTGGATTTCGCGAGTAGATGTTAAATTGATTTTTTGACCAATGGAAGCGATTTGCAAGATTAAAAAGAGTTAATGATCCAGTGCAAAAAAAAAAAAAATGTCTATAAAAGCTTTGGTCAGTGTCAGTCAGTCAGATGGAAGCAGTGAGTTAGACAACACACTAAAATGTAACGAGAGAAACTTCAAGTCGACCAGACGTAAGGTTGCGTTGCACCTTCGTTCTCTTTCTCCTTCTTTCTTGTGTGCTGATTCCTTTTACTTCTTCTTCTACTTCATTCTCAACATTCCCATATGCCTCATCTTATACTTGATAACAAACATTTTAAGACTGAGCAAATACTTCAAAAGCACTCCTACCCCAACAAATGCTCATACATGAATACATACATATGCATAAACTCTTTCCATCAAGTTACTACTATGAACATTTCTACAACTCTTGATACCCTTAACTCGTTACTTGTTTCTCATTGAACTTTAAACTACATTTCATTAATAAATTTCTATTTTAACATGCAAAATGCATACCTTATTCTTCCACAGTGATTCACACATCCCAACCTGCGGAAAACCTTCTGATGAAAACAAATAAATCCTAAGCTGTAAGGAGTTTGGTTATGTATAACACAAGGCCGATTTTAAAATATCCTTAACCATCTCCCTACCACTTTAATACCAGTTAACCCTAGACTTGAAGAGGTCAAGATAATTGTGATTGGGAAAACATCCTGCTGGGGTCTGTCCCACAAAGTTTTGGGGAAGAATTTCTTCAAACGGAAGTTACTTCTTACTATAAGAATGTGACCGAGAAAAGGGATAATTCCTGCTTGTATTTATAGCACGGTAGGTCTCATTAATAAAGGTCAGTGCTGGTGAAGTTCATAGACCTATGCAATAAAGATAACAATTAACCCTAGACTTAAACAGGTCAAGATTGCAGGAATTAAGAAAGCAGCTGTTAGGAGTCTCACACTTAGGTACATGACATGGTCGATCGATCCCAGGTCAGGCCAGATGGGTTTAAAGAATTAGCTTATCAGAACACATGCCATGGAAATAGCAACAGAGCAGCATTGGGAAAATATCTATCAAGAAAATATCAGCAATTTTGCCTTATTTAAAAATATAGAATTCAGTTAAGGATATCTTTAATGGTACTATGGTTCTTGTCGTATCATAAAGTTATTCTATTGGTAGAAGAAACGGTGGAGTTATAGATAGTAACTCAGATTGAGAAATTGGAGTGCCGAGTTCAAATTCCAGTCGAATTCATTACATTCACTTATGTGCTAATACCTTTAGGAAAGGTATAAATCTATCTCTTCTCTCCCCAGGTATGGGTAAATATCAGGACAGACTGGGTTCTATAGCCTTGATTAGCAACCAGTTTACTGCAGTAAGAATTGGCAACCTACTGTGAGAAGATCTCCACACCACGTGCAGTTGGGGACCACTTTGCGGAGCCAAAGTCCCATAAAACTTCTAGGGAAGAAGTCGGCTCAACACACCCAGTACAGTACAATAGTAATACTCTACATAGAATACAATTCTAATATTTACAGGGAAGCTTCTTGAGTTTTCATAAAAGATATCTTCTGTTTTGTTTACTTTCTCCTCCATACATTTGTGGTATAAGTTATATGATCAACTCCTTTATGATTTTTCTTCTTTCTGTTTCATTTGAAACATCATAAAAATGTCTGACTTTCAATTGCAATTTTTCTTTCTCATAGTATAAAAATGATAACGAGTATTAAAAGCAATATGGTGGCTATTTAATTCAACATTGTTGAAATTTGGGCATCATGAAAAAGAACTGATAAAGAAAAATTACAGAAAATACTAATTTTTTCTCGTTTTCATTACTGCACTGTTTTATAAAAATTTGGTCTTTCACTCTTTTTTCCTTCTTCCTTTCTTTTTCTTTCTGTTTTCTTTTACTTTATGTTTTCTGTCTTTCTTTTCCTTTTTCATTTTCTTTCTTTCCTTTTCTTTATTTCTTCTTTCTTTGTTTTTTGTTTTTCTTTGTTTTTCTTTCCTTTTTTCTTTATTTTTCTTTACTTTTTTCTTTTTCATTATTTCTTCTTTGTTTCATTTTTTCTTCCTTTCTTTGTTTTTTTTCTTTATTTTTTTTCCTTTTTTTCTTTTCTTTTTCTTTCTTCTCTTGTCTCTCATGTTATGTTCCTTCTTCCCATTAATCTCTGTTTTTGGCAATGGAATATAAAAATCAAAAAGATTTCTTCCTTTTCTCATTTCATTCTCATATCTTAGTTCCAGTCTTTTTGACTTTTGCCAATGAACTTATCAGGGGTCGTATATTTACTCATATTTGATAAGCCATATAGTATCACCAAAAGTTTTTTGGTCATTTTTTTGTGGTCTTTTTATTCTTGCAATTGTCAAATTTTACGGGCTACAAAATGGGTTACAAAATACCCACTTTATATTTCATATTATTTGAGTTTGAGTTTTGTTTAACGGCATACCAACATCTCTGCAGGGTTTTTAAGGTCAAAAAGGTGAGATTTTAGAGTATTTTGTTTTAATATTTAGTTATAGTATGAAGGTTGATTTAGTCATATTTTGATTACTGGTAATACATTTTTCCCTTCAAAAATTTCTTGCTGGTAATACTTTTTTGTCAAAAATATTTTTGTTTTTTTTGCTAAGATTTACACTATATAATACCTTCAAAGTCAGTAATATCTCATTGTCAATATTTAAGTTAATACATTTCTTATTAAGCTGTTTAAACTCTACTGTGGTGGATAGGAAATTAAGAATTAAAAGCAACTTTCTTCTTCACTTTTACAAAAAATTTACAATGACGTGTGAAATCCTGGTTTTGATGGAAAAAGGATTGACCATGTGCAAAAAAAACTAAATGGCTATAAAAGGCTTTCGTCAGTGTCAGTCAGACAGTCAGTTGGGAGCAGCAAGATGACACATGGAAGAAACTTGACCAGACGTAAGGTCACCACACATTCATTCTCTTTCTCCTTTATTTTTTCTTCTCCATTCTCAACATTGCCTTCATCTGACAAGGACTACTACAAACTCTACCCTTAACTTCTTAATAATGTTTCTAATTGAACATTAACTTCTACAAATTCTTGTTATTCTTTTCCATCAATAAATTTCTATTTTAACATGCAAAATGTATATTTTTATTCTTCCACTATTCCATTATTCCACACAAATCCGCAATCTCCAACCAACCAGTCTCCAACCTGATGATAACCTTCTGATGACAACAAATAAATCCTAATCTGTAAGGAGTTTGGTTATGTATGACACAAGGCCAAATCAGAAAAACATTAACAATCTCCCTATTGCTTCACTACTATGTCGTCAAACATTGACATTGATTCAGTCATTTTAAAATTTTATAAATGCTTCGTACATTTGGTAGTCATTTTCAGATATTTTATTCAACTGTTTTAAAGCATTTTTAACACCATCAGCAGGTATTCTTCATCTTCAATGTGCCATGTCCCTTCAGGACTTAGGTGATAACAGCCTTTAACATCTCTCTATCCCTTGTTGTTCTTAATACCCTTTCTCCTTTATCCCTCTCAGTTCCTGCTCCACCATCCATCTGCTCAAGTTTATCAAGTATGTTTTATATTGCTTTCCCTTGTCTCTCTTCACCTCTATCCATCTCATGAGTATAAGGTTCTCCAAGCCTCTTTCCTGATTTCATGTCTCAAAAACTTCAAATATCTTCCTGATGTAAGGTATCAGTTCATAAATACATTTTTGGTGCTTAAAGGAGCTCTTCAGTTATGTCCCGCCTTCATTGCTGATTTTGGGTTTTAAAACATCATATCGGCTCCGGCAGTAACCCTGACTTTCGGTCCAGAAGTACCAAGCCGGCTCCTTACTTTTGTGCTACTCGTCTGGATTTAAATTTTCTTTTCGGCAGAATTTGTACTTTTTATTGATGACTCTAGCCAATGGGAAGAGTTCATTTGCCCACCCTCCTCTTTTTAATAACAAATCCAAGTCCCACCTATTTTTTTGATCTTTAATCGAGGCTACTCTGTCTGGTATGTGCGTCCATTTTTTCTTCCCTCACTAAATTTACCGCTATACTTTGAATTGTTAATACTAATTATACTTTCTTATCTCTGTTTATTAACATAGATTTTTAAACGAAATTTTACTATTCAACTGGTCTATAATTAGCTATACCCTATGCAAAAATTTATCGAAACTACCTATATTCACCATTGATTAGCTAATCCCATTTCTGAAAATTAAAACTAAACTACTTATACGAGTCACCTTTTGCTATTATTTAAAACCCTTTAATTATATAGATTTCTAATAATGCTGAAATCTATATTTTTCTTCTGGGATGGGGGAAGGAGAATTAAATGCTACTACTCTTGCTAATTTCCCTTCCGGCTCTTAATGTTCTTACTTGCAATTAATGTTTTCAGCCTACGTTTCCTTCTTTTTTTTTTTTTAATCATATCACCCCAAGCAAGGCGATAACGCCACTGATGCGCAGGGGGCTACGTAAGGGTAAAAAAAATAGAAAAGAGAAAGCCGGAAACCACATTCTAAACAGGGAACAAGGGATGGGCCTCTTCACCTGTTCAATAGATGTGGGTGGAGTGTGAACTGGGCGATAGTTTAGTCTATCTACTCCAATTGAAAAAAAAAATAAAAGAGAGTGAAAATATTGGAAAAGAGAAAACCAGAAACCGCATCCTAAACAGGAAACAAGAGATGAGCCTCTTCACCTGTTCAATAGATGTGGGTGGAGTGTGAACTGGGCGATAGTTTAGTCTATCTACTCCAATTGGTCTATCTACTCCAATTAGTCTACCTACTCCAATTATCTTAAAATATCTGTCTGACTGTCACCTATTTCTATCCCTTCCTGCAGATTGTCAAATACAAATTTGGTCTGTAAATTGTGGATGTTTGGTTAGTATTCCATTTATTAAGAGGCATATAGAAACTTTGTTTCATGTTATTTTTTTTTTCTTATCTACTGTTACACTGCTATATACATGACTACTGATAAATTCCACCTGATAATGATGAAATACAGCTACATTTTACTTCAGGTTTATTTTGGATATGGTTTTGCAAATTATTCTCATAACTAAATTTTCCCAGGTGGTTAAAATGAGGACTTTTCAATATTCTAAAACGGAAATCATAATCTTTTTAAAAATACCATATTTTATTTTGGTAACATTTTTTCCAATTGTAACTTGATATCAACCAAACTATTATTATTTTGTCTTATATTACTTAAAGTCTTATTTTTTAGTAGTTGTAACAAATTTATATTGAGCTTAGACAAATTCTTTTTAGTTTTAGATGTGATAGGTAGAATATGTTTTGATTTGTTGTGTTTGTCAGAATGGTTTAGTCTTTTCTTGTGAAATCTTTCATAAGTTTTTTTTTTTTTTCACAATAAATAATTAGGGTATTAAGGAGCTTAAAAGGATTTTAGATGTATTTCTCCTCTTAATATAAATATTGGGGGAGGGAGTGGGATGGGAATACTACAAATTCTGAATGTCCTTAAATATAGTGGTAATTATTTAATTTTTTTTAACACTGTTCTGGTATATAAAAATTTATGTCCCTTTCTTTCATAAATAGATATCTAAGAAAAAAAACAAAAAAAACTATAAATATATGTATGCTTAGTAGTCAGTAATATTAAGGGGTGTTGAAAAGTTTCCTGCCAGATCCACTATGACCAAATGAACAAACAACAGAAATTTTATTTTTTAAGAATCTTTTTGAAGCAAGATGAGAACTTTTTAGCACCCTCCTTAAATAAAGGATATAATTTTGTTAAACCTCACTTTTAAAAGTGGAGGTACTTAACTACCTCTACACAAAACTTGTGTCCATCGTCTCCAAAACTTTATCATTGCTCACATGTTCTGTCCATGGCGTCCACATTTAGATATATATAGAACCACATTTCGGTTACTTCAAGTCTTTCCCCTATCTTTAATGAAATTGTCCGACATTCGCTGTCATATTGATGGACAGACATCGCATAACAATCCAGTACTCTCTTCTTTGATTACAGCAAAATTTTCCTGTCTCTTCAATGTATGTTTTTTTTAATCATATCACCCCGAGCAAGGCGGTAATGCCACTGATGTGCAGGGGGCTACGTAAGAGTGAAAAGATTGGAAAAGAGAAAGTCGGAAAACACATCCTAAACAGGGAACAAGGGATGAGCCTCTTCACCTGTTCAATAGACGTGGGTGGAGTGTGAACCAGGCGATAGTCTATCTACTCCAATTATTCATATTTCTTTTTAACTGAATTGTTGAATTATTTTATTATTTGTCAATTTTTGTTGATCCTTTAGCCATCAGTTAATTTGTGAACAGATTTTCGGCACACTACGCCCTCGTCAGGTTAATGACTGAAGTTCTCAAGTGATATTTTACCCTTTCTGCCGGTTAGCTATGATGTCTTTTCTTCATTTCGCAGTATGTCTCCTTTTAACTGTTTTGTTTTTGTTTATGTTGCCTGGGATACTTTTTTTCTCAATGAACGATCTTTTGAGGTTTGCTTTTTTTCCGTTGTTGGCTTTGGGTGGTAATCCGATGTATCCTGACTCATGTAGTTTCGGGAAGCATTTGGTTGTTTCGTTAGATTCCACTGTATTGATCTGTTCTTTCCATCTGATTTGGTATGTGAGCTTGCAGAAGCTAGCCTGGATGTTGGTGTGGTCGACCTTGTTTTCCTTGATCGTAAATTTGGGTCCCTTGACCAGTAGTATCAGTTGTTCTTCATTTAACGACTTTGTTAGATCTGTGATCAGGTTTTCTTTGTTTGGTATTTCACAAATTCACTGAGACAACTAAAGGCTCGACAAAAATCGACAAATAATAAAATCATTTCCTTTTTCTTAATACTTTACTCAGTTTTTTAATGGTATGCTCGTTTTTTAATGGTATGTTCGTTTTTTAATGGTATGCTCGTTTTTTAATGGTATGTTCGCTTTTTAATGGTATGCTCGTTTTTTAATGGTATGCTCGTTTTTTAGTGAATCTGGGGAAGTACCTATATTAAAGCTATACCATTTTTGGACCATATATCTTCAATTTTTTTTATCATTATATGTCAAGTACAATTACTTTATTAAAAATGTAATGAATCCCCACCCCCTTAACTGATTATTACAGAATTTGAACTACAATTCTCAATGGTGGGAGAATGGACATTTGTTTCTTATATGATAAACCATAGAAATTTTCTTGACTCCAAACATCAGTGCTGACTTGTTTTTGTCTCTGACCCATGCCAACCAACTCACCTGTCACTAATTAGTCACTTTTCTTGCTTTGAGGCTATTTACCTTCACTTGCTGGTGAAAGTCATTCTTTTATATTTTACATTCATAATCACACTCCACCCTCATCTATTGAACAGGTGTAGAGGCTCACCCCTTGTTCCCTGTTTAGGATGTGGTTTCCGGCTTTCTCTTTTTCCAATCTTTTCACTTTTCTATTTTTTTTTTGTTCTTATTATTTTATTTTATTTATTTATTTATTTATTTATTCATTTTTTTTCTTTTCAATTGGAGTAGATAGACTAAACTACTGCCTGGTTCATACTCCAACCACGTCCATTGAACAGGTGTAGAGGCTCATCCCTTGTTCCCTGTCTAGGATGTGGTTTCCGGCCTTCTCTTTTCTAATCTTTTCGCTCTTACGTAGCCCCCTGCACATCAGTGGCGTTACCGCCTTGCTTGGGGTGATATGATTTTAAAAAAAAAAAGAGTTTCTGGAATGCAATTTTGGCAATACCAATACACCTTCAGATCTCTGTATTGTACTTTCTGTTTTTTGTTAGAACACATCCCAATTATTTAAATTTCTGCACCTAAATTTATCTATAGCAATAACAATTTCTAAAGCTTTTCCTTCTGAGAAGAGTGCCAGTGCTATGCCTCGTCTTGTCCGTATCAATAAATATTTGGCATAATTCAACTTTCAATTTCTATTGTGAATAGTCTTCATTCTTCACTGTTGTCCTCAGCTTTATTGCCATGTTTATGATGTTTCAGCCATTGTACACTCTGGCCTTCTTTAGGTGATATACATTGGAATTTTGAACCATAGTGGTACAAGTCAGGGATATTAAAATCAAGCAGGTACAAAAATTTAAATATCTGGGAAGTGTTATAACAGAAGACGGAAAGTGCAACACAGAGATTCCAAGGGAAATTGGCATGGCAAAGAAGCATTCCTGAAGTTAAGTAAAGTATTAAGAAACAGGACAATTTCACTAGAAACAAAGAAGAGAGTACTGGATTGCTATGTGTTGTCCATTCTTCAATATGGCAGTGAATGCTGGACAATATCATCAAAGATGAAAGAAAAACTTGAAGCAACTGAAATGCCATTCTACAGAAGGATGCTGCGGATATCATGGATCAAGCATGTGAGCAATGACAAGGTTTTTGAAATGATGGAAACGAAAAGGAAATTAATACTGAGCATCAAGAAGAGACAGCTGAAGTTCCTGGGACATGCAATGAGGAAAGAGGGCTTGGAGAACCTGATACTAACAGGCCAGATAGAGGGAAAAAGGGACAGGGGAAAGCAGCGGATAACATATTTGAAGGACCTAATAATGGAATGAGGGTTGCATGGTGTAACAGGAGAAGGCATGCTAAGAGCCACCAGGAATAGGAAGATGTGGAAAGCCATGATCGCCTATGTCCTGAAGGGTTAGGGAACATAAAAGAAGAAAAAGTGGTAGGTTGTTCTAATTCAACATTCTATGCTTTTGGATGCCTCAATTTCAGTTATTTTAGTAAAAAAACTGCTTTGGTCAGGCAACACAAATCACTTTTTGGATTCCTCAACCAACGCTTTTATCTACTGAACTATGTGTTCTTGGAGACTGAGTGAATTTTTGGACTGTATAAACCTAATTTCTAAGTCACTATTTTTTTATAAGAGTTCATATCACCTGAAGAAGGCTGGAGCATATAGCAGCTGAAATGTAAATATGGCAATAAAGATAAGGACGACAGTCTGAACAATGGAAATAGTGTAAATAGTTACAATATCTCATCTCAGAAATATAGACAGATGTTGAAGAGACTTTGTTACTGAATGTGGGTGGATGTTTATTGATAGTTATTTTTTTTTATCACACTGCTACTTTTGATCAACATAATTCATGCGCATTGTGGTGCAGTGGATATTGGCTCGGAATTTGAATTACAGTTGAATTTCTTGCATTCACTTACGCACAAATATTCTTGGGAAAGGTATTAGTCTGTCTTTTCCCTCCAGTTACGGGTCAAATAACAGGACAGATTGGGTTCTATAGCCTTGGCTGGCAACCAGTCTACCGAAGAAAGTAATGGCAACCTACTGCAAGATAATCTTCTGCCCACTCAATCATGTCTCTTTCGAGACCTGATTGCCTAAAGTGTGTGTCATGTATAGCACTTAACTGACTGACTGAATATAATAGTTGGAATCATGATTAAAGCTTCTACTGGTCATAAAGTGGGGGATCGATTTTCTATTGTTATGAAATAATAAACTGATCCCCCACTAATTACAGCGTAATAATATAATACATCTTTTCTCCCTTTAGCTATGAGTCAAATAACAGGACAGACTGGGTTCTATAGTCTTGGCTGGCATCCAGTCTACTGCAGAAAGCAATGGCAACCTACTGCAGGATAATTTTCTGCCAGTCAGTCATGTCTCTTTTGAGACATGTTCACCCAAAGCATGTATCACATATGGCACTTAACTGAATGTCCAGGCACCAAAGGTTAAGGTGGTATAGGCACTCCATGCATCAGAAGTTCAAGTGGCAAAGAAAAATTTTAACCAGCTTATATTTCAAATGTGCGTTGTGGTGCAATGGATAGCGGCTCAGAATGAGAAATTGGAGAACCAAGTTCAAATTCCTGTTGAATTCATTGCATTCACTTATACCCAAATACCCCTGAGGAAGTTATTAATCCATCTTTTTTCCCTCGAGTTATGGTTTGAATAGCAGGTCAGAGTGGTTTCTATAGCCTTGGTTGGCAACAGGTCTTTCGAAGAAAGAAATGGCAACCTACTGCAAGAAAATCTTCTGCCTAGTTACTCATGCATCAGAAGAGATCGCCCAAGATATCAGTGACTGACTATATTTGGTTCAGTGGGAAAATGCAAGCTGGAAGCAAGGGAGACAAATCTGCTGCTGCTACTTAGAATCATCCATTAAGTTTAGAGTTGGAAAATAACTGAATTAGCTAACGATTATGATTTGAGTAAATTCAAAAATGGGCATCTTATGTGCCATTGAACATAATACTTCTTCTTTTTCCTGTTGTACTTATTTTCTCTTACTTTATCTTTCATGGCATCATTTTTTCTTTCTTCCTTTTTTTATTTCTTTTTATTTTCTTATTTTTATCTTCTGTTTTTGCAGGTGGGGAGCAAATGTTTCAAGTGCTCTTTTGTCTTTTGATTTTTTAATGTTTTCAACTATTTGATTCAAAAAACAAAGTGCAAGGAACTTTTGCATGAGCCTAATAAATCATCATTCTTTTTCTTCTTTTATTCTTTTTCTCTTTGCATTTTTTTCTTCTTTTTCTTCTTTTTTCTTTTTTTCTTTTTCCTTCTTTTATCTTATTTTATCTTATCTTATTTTATATTCATTTTATTTTATATTCTTTTCAATCTTTTTATTCTTTTATTCTTTTATCTTTTTATTTTTTATTTTTTATTCTTTTATTCTTTTTCTTTTTTATTCTTTTTATTCTTTTCAATCTTTTTATTCTTTTGTTTTTTATTCTTTTATTTTTTATTCTTTTTTCTTTTTTATTCTTTTATTCTTTTTTCTTTTTATTCTTTTATTCTTTTTATTTTTCTTATTTTTCTTCTTTTCTTCTTTTTCTTCTTTTCTTCTTTTCATTCTTTTATTTTTTTATTCTTTTTATTTTTTTATCTTTTTTTTCCTTTTTCTTCTTTTTTTCTTTCTTTCTTTAACATTTTTATGTACTTCTTCCCCTTCAATTTCCTTTACTGTTTTTCTATCATTTTTGCTTTCTTTCTTTCTTTTGTTTTTTTATTTCTTTCTAATTCTTCTCCATTTTTTCTTTTTCTTTTTCCTATCATACCTTGTTTCTATCCTGCCTTTTCTTTTAATCTTTGCCAGTTTCTTTTCCAATCCAAAGAAAATTTTCCTTCCCAAGTCTCTACAAAAAGCCACTACACTTGTGTCACCTTTCAACCCAGCACCATTTTCCCCACCATAATCTTGTGACAGAATTTTGTATTCGTCTCATCTAAGGACCTGTCAGTTTGTTACCATTGCAAGTGTAAGTTTTCATCTTTTCCAAGCTTGGCTACTTTTGTCCACCACCGACTATTGGAGGGTTCTTATTTCCTTAAGCAGTGTGGATGACACCCAATCACAGAGTTTGAAACCTAACACTTGGACAACTGCATGTTTACTGATGAATTTCCACTGGTTTGATATTTCTAGGTCCTTTGCAGGAAAAAAAAATTCTTTTCCTAGAAATCTGATACAGACATTTCTTCAGAACTCTCCGTTTACATTCAATTGGAGATTATGCAAGAAAAATATAATAATGCAAGCTAAACCAAATTCAAATGCATTTCCACCACCTTTGGAGTATTCAGGTTTCTCTCCTGCCGTTTGGATTGTGTTTCTTTCTATGTTACTCTCTCGTTGCCTGTACTGTACATTCTGATCAAATTTGATTTTGATTAGATTTTTCTTTTTTTGTTTTGATGGCAATGGGTTGGGGGAGGATCAGGTATGTCACTGGGTTGGAAAGAGAACTGTCTTCAAGAGCAATGTTTATGTTTCTTTTCATTTGGCAAAACACATTTCCTCCTCTGTTACTCAGTTATCTACTTGTCTTCATTTCAATGAACAAAGTGTTTTCAATTTTTTTTCTTTCATTCCTTCCCTACACTCCATTTTGTTTTTTTTCAGTTTTCCATTTTTCACTTTATTTCTTCATCTTTCTGTGAATTATTCATTTATTTTTTTTTAATTTTTCTTGTATTCTGATTTGATTTTTTTTTATATTTTGCTTATTCTTTTTCTTTATTCTCTTTTTATTTCCTTCTTTTCCTCTTCTTTTTTCTTTCCTTTTTTTTTCTTTCTTTCTCTCTTAACAATTTTGCCTCTTTTTCTTTTTCTTAGCTGACCTTTTCTTCTCTTTTGGCTTTTGTTTTCCTTTTTCCTTTTTTTCTTCTTAAAACTGCCGCTTTTTCGAAGTCTTTTTTCTTCTCATTCTTTTTCTTTATTTTTTACTTCCTCATTTTTCCAAACCATTTATTTTGTTATACTTTCCTTCTTTTTTTCTTAATTTCTTTCTTTTTTCTTCTCCCTCAGTTTCTTTCCTTTTTTCTTATTTCTTTCGCTCTTTTTTTCCTAATACAGTTTTTCCTTCTTTTTTCCTCTCTTTTATTCTTAATTCTTTAACACTTTTAATGATATCTATTTTCCTTAATATTCTTCACTAACTGTTTCTCTTTCCCTTTTCATCATCTTAATTTTTCTATTCTATCACAGACTTTTTGTCTCTTTTTCTTCAATTTTCTCATTTCTTTCTCAACAACTTTATCGTTTTTTTTATAAACTGCTCTATCTCCTATTATTTGCTTTCTTTTTTGATAGTTTTGTATTTTCTTTTTTCTGAACAGCTTTTATTTCTTTCTTTCATAACAATGTTGACTTATTTTCTTTGTCTTTCTTAACACTCTTTCTTCTTTTCTTTATTAAAACTCTTCTTTCTTTTTTCTTAACAACCTTTCCTCTTTTCTTTCTACTTTCTTTGCCTTTCTTTGATTCCTTCTATCTTTCCTAGGAAGTTTGCTTTATTTTCGTTGTCTTTTTCTTTTATCAACAACCTTACTTTTCTTCTTTTAATTCTCCATTCTTATTGTTGCGGATTCTGGTTGAAAAGCCACACAAAAATAATAAATAACAAAAGCAGAGATGGAGATAGAAAATGTAAGTTATATTGAAGAAAAATATACAACCTGGAACACGGGTTAGTCAATTCAGGAATACTAGGAATACTGTTAGTAGGAATCAATCTATACAATCTTGTAGTGAAGAAGTATGTTCGAGTGATGAGTCTATATTCTTACTGATCAACTAGCGGTGATACTCAACTCAACAATTCTTTACAACTGACAATCAATACCATTCTCTGTAGAGGCAGGATTATATGTACACACCAGGCAAGTCCATTCTTATGCGTAAAAAGGGGTGATCCCCAACAAAAACAATCATAGGAACACAAATTTTACAGATATTAATGATAACAGGAAGATGTAAAGAGGTATGGTTGTTTATGGGCTGAAAGATCAGGATACTGGAAATAAGAGAAAAGGGGAAATGCAGAGAGTGTTTACCTTAAGCACAATAAACAATATATATAATGTGCGCATGGTGGAAATAGATGCCCTGCGAATACTTTGAAAAGTATGACAATGTTCAGTTTTTAAATAAAACAATTAATGTATATCTCGACTTATCCTAAAAACAAAAATAATTAAATATTAACTTATTGTTGATATGGAGATAAAAAATGTAAGTTATATTGAACAAAAATATACAAATTGGAACACAGGTTAGTCAATTCAGGAATACTGTTAGTAGGAATCAATATATAGTCTTGTAGTGAAAAACTATGTCCAGGTACTCAGTCTATATTTAAAACAACTCCAACTTAATATGCACCAATTTACTGACCAACTAAGCGACTATACAACTACTCAATTGTCCTTTACAATTACTTTTCTACTGCTCTCTGTATAGGCAGGATTATATGTACACATCGGCGAGTCCATTCTTGTATCCCAAAAGGGGTGATGCCCAACACTTATCTCTCTTTTTCTTTGTTTAATTCTTCCTTTGCTTTTTTTGCTTTCTTTTTCTCATTTCTTTCTCCACTCAAATCTCTAGTATTTCTCTTTCATTATCCTTTACTTGTTTCATATTTCCCATCATCCTTTCTCCTTTCAATTCCTTTACCTTTCATTCGTTTATTATCTCTGGCTCTTCATCTCCTTTCATATTTCCTCGTCCTCTTCACTGTGCAATATATAACACATGCCATTCTTGTATCCTTGCTTTGCTGACGGCTACAACCTCCAGAAATTTAAATGCAATGTCAATACTCATCTATTAACCACTGGACTCTAGCTCTCTCCCCACCCCCGTATATCCTTCCCTTTCTCTCCACCTATGTATCTGTCATCGCACCTGCATTCTCAGCTTTCTATTGCTCCTTTCTAACTAGTTTGTACTCCTCACTCTTTTCTAATTAATCTTTTTACAGTTATGTAGCCCCCTACTCATCAGTGGCATTTCTGCCTTGCTCGGGGTGAAATGATTAAAAAAAAAAAAAGGGTGATCCCCAACACTTTTTTTTTTAATCGTATCACCCCGAGCAAGGCGGTAATGCCACTGATGTGCAGGGGGCTACGTAATAGTGAAAAGATTGGAAAAGAGAAGGCTGGAAACCACATCCTAAACAGGGAACAAGGGATGAGCCTCTTAACCTGTTTAATACTTATCTCTCTTTTTCTTAATTTAATTCTTCCTTTGCTTTTTTGCTTTCTTTTTCTCATTTCTTTCTCTACTCAAATCTCTAGTATTTCTCTTTCATTATCCTTTACTTGTTTCATATTTCCCATCATCCTTTCTCCTTTCAATTCCTTTATCTTTCATTCATTTATTATCTCTGGCTCTTCATCTCCTTTCATATTTCCTCGTCCTCTTCACTGTGCAATATATAACACATGCCACAAGACACACATACAGTGTGTAGCAATAAACATGCTAAACATTAATAATGACCTGCATTGAGGTTGTCATGATTTAAATTATTTTTGCTTTTTGACAGGAGTAATGAGTTGTTATTGAAAGGAAGTGGTTAACAGAAGCCCATTTAACATCATTAAATCTATATAAAGGTAATCATCATTTAATAAGAGAGAATAAGAGAATAAGAGACATTGGCCAAATAGAAAGGCAGATCAAGGCAAGGAGGTATTTAGCATTTATTTATCTAGTTTGTTTATTAACCAGACTATTTCTGTGAATCTAGTCAGTACCCAATAGCCTGGATTCTAGGGCATTCTGACCCTGACAAAAATTTACTAAAAACTTGCAACTGAGTATTTTTTCATTATACAAGGGTCGTTCAATAAATAAGGTTAATTTTTCAGTATAAGAATTTCTAATACAGATAGAAGCTTACTTTTTTTAAATTTTTTTCCTTTACTTATTTTCCAAAGGGATTTAATTTTTTTTGCAGATTAAAAAAAACTTTGAGAGTTTTGGAGATTAACAAAGATGGCTGACCAAGAAGCATGCTCCAGGATTGAACAGAGGTCAGTTATCAAGTTTTTGGTTGCTGAAGGATGCAAACCAGTTGAAATTCATAGGAGAATGTCAACTGTGTATCGTGCTACAGGTTTCAGCCAAAAAAATGTCTACAAGTGGAATAAATTGTTTAAAGAAGGACAGAGTAGTGTTGAGGATGAAAACAGGCCGGGGGGGGGGCTTACAGAAGTGAGGTCTCCTGAGGTGATCGAATCAGTCAGTGACCTCATTCAGTCTGACAGAAGGGTGACAATGGATGACATTGCAAGGACTTTGAGCCTATCTGTTGGGACAGCACACAAAATTGTCCATGATGACCTTGCCTACTCGAAGGTCAGCTCACACAGCAGTCCAAATGGTGCAGACCATCAACGAGCTGGGCTGGGAACTGCTTCCTCATCCCCCTTACAGCCCAGACCTTGCCCCTCCAGACTTTTACCTGTTTGGTCCCTTGAAAGCGTTCACGAGAGGCACAAAGTTTGAAAGTGACGATGAAGTCAAAAGTGCTGTGAGCGATTGGCTGAGACATCAGTCCAAATACTTTTACGCTGAGGGAATACGGAAGCTTGTGCACAGATGGAAAAAGGGTGTAACTCTGCTGGGAGACTATGTTTTAAAAAAAAGTAAGCTTCTATCTGTATTAGAAGTCCTTATACTGAAAAATTCACCTTATTTATTGAATGACCCTCGTAGTTTTTCCTATTGCTCATTTTTTTTTTATTATACTTCCTACTATTTCTCAGTTTTTAATTATTCCTCTCTGTATTGCTCATTTTTTAACCAAACCTCTATTTTTTGTTTCATTTTAGACCATACTTCTCTAGTGTGTTCAGTTTTGGACTATACCTAAACTTTCCTGCTCAGTTTTAGACTATACTTCGCACACTTGCACAGTTATGTACCCTATCTCAATTTATTGCTCAGTTTTAGATCTACTCCCTCACTTGCTCAATTTTGGACTATACCTTTCTCACTTGCTCAGTTTTAGACCATACTTCCCTGACTTGCTCAATTTTGGACTATACCTTTCTCACTTGCTCAGTTTTAGACCATACTTCCCTGACTTGCTCAATTTTGGACTATACCTTTCTCACTTGCTCAGTTTTAGACCATACTTCCCTGACTTGCTCAATTTTGGACTATACCTTTCTCACTTGCTCAGTTTTAGACCATACTTCCCTGACTTGCTCAATTTTGGACTATACCTTTCTCACTTGCTCAGTTTTAGACCATACTTCCCTGACTTGCTCAATTTTGGACTATACCTTTCTCACTTGCTCAGTTTTAGACCATACTTCCCTGACTTGCTCAATTTTGGACTATACCTTTCTCACTTGCTCAGTTTTAGACCATACTTCCCTGACTTGCTCAATTTTGGACTATACCTTTCTCACTTGCTCAGTTTTAGACCATACTTCCCTGACTTGCTCAATTTTGGACTATACCTTTCTCACTTGCTCAGTTTTAGACCATACTTCCCTGACTTGCTCAATTTTGGACTATACCTTTCTCACTTGCTCAGTTTTAGACCATACTTCCCTGACTTGCTCAATTTTGGACTATACCTTTCTCACTTGCTCAGTTTTAGACCATACTTCCCTGACTTGCTCAATTTTGGACTATACCTTTCTCACTTGCTCAGTTTTAGACCATACTTCCCTGACTTGCTCAATTTTGGACTATACCTTTCTCACTTGCTCAGTTTTCAACCATACCTCTTCCTAATGCTCAATTTTTTTTCATAACTTTCCTTATTACTCAGTTTTGAACCATACATCTCCCTCTTTGTATCACTCAATTTTGGTGTTATTATTCTCCTTAAATTTTATATATTTGAACCCCTTAAAATATATTCTAGTTAATAATTATGCACTACATCCATGGGATCTGTAGGTAATGTAAGTGTTATTCGTACAAAATGTGGATGGAATTGATGAGCTAGATTCAAATTCTGGTAGCATTTACTCTTGCTGAAATTGTTTCAGGAAATGTATGAGTCTATTCTCTCCCCAACTATGGGTTAAAAAAGTAGGGTAGCTTGGATTCTTTAGATTTAGATGGCAACAGTCTAGGAAATTAAAAATTCTGAATTCAAAAACATGGAGTAGACAGCAGGACACTTCTCCACTATCTTTCCCAAGAAATAATGACAGTTCACTAATAATAAAGACATGATATCTGTGAGAGAGGGGAGATAGCATTTGAAAAAAATCTCTGTAGATATTATGTGTGTCTTCATATTTCCAGTAGCAATTTAGAGGAAAATTTCTATAGCTCAAATAGAAGTTCTTTGTTATTGTTTACTGAAATAACTTTTCACTTTCAAATAGAAAAACTTCTGAATAATGGTTAAACATAAGATGTATATGTATTTTTGGGGGGGATCCATTTTTGTTAAGACTGGTTATCAGTTAAAGAAAGAGAACTCAGTCTGTCCTGCTCTTTGCATGTAGCTACAAGGGAGAAGAAAAGGATTCATGCCTTTCAACTCAAATAGAATTTGAACTCAGCTGTCCAATTCCTCAATCTGGGCCACAATTCAATCATTGCTCCACTGTTACTCCATATGTAAATAGACATTGAGGTCAACAACTGGTAGTAACTGATTGTTTCATGATTAAATGCAATCTTCAGGCCATGTGTTTTTACCATAAATTGTGTTTATTAACTTGTAAATATAGTATAACTTAAAATTATATTTTAATCATGAGGTAGAATTGCTGACTGACGCCAATTCGGTGGGGTTTCAATCCTGGCTTAAAAAGCAATCAGAGTCTAACCATACTGATGAGCTGTGATAAAGAGAAACAGATCTGTCTGTGGATGACTATATATATATATATATATATATTTTATATTTTTAAATCCCAAAAAGTAAGTGTATATAGGCAAAATGACAAAAAACAGATCCTATTAATATTAATTTATCAATATTAAAAATGATCATTTCTAATATTGAGAAAATGAATATTAATAGAATAGTTATTGGGATTTTACCTATATACACTTCCTTTTCAGGATTACTGTCTGTTACTGCTTGCTTAAGGTAACTTAATCTCTCCAGAACTCTCCAGAACTGTATAGAAGAAACAGAATGAAGATAATTTTTGAAATTTTCTTAACTTTTTTCTGTCAGCAAGCCTGCAACTTGGTGAGTTTAGCCAGTGTGATCTTATTTTTTATTATTTTTTGAATTATTTATTTACTTATTTTTACTTGTATTTTTTATTTTATTTTATTCTTTTTCGGTTCTTATCTTTTCTGCCTAATTTTTGTGTAAATTGTTCTTAATTATGAAATTTAGGTTTGGTATATTAGGGTTTTGGTTATATGTAGGAATTCTAAGACCGGCCATGTTTTTTTTTTTGTTTTTTTTTTTTTTATTGTTCTCTGTCATTCCCTTGCTAACTGGACACATGGCTTGGAGGTGATTCCCCCCTCCATCACACTACTGTCTGTTACTGCTTGCTTAAGGTAACTTAATCTCTCCAGAACTGTATAGAAGAAACAGAATGAAGATAATTTTTGAAATTTTCTTAACTTTTTTCTGTCAGCAAGCCTGCAACTTGGTGAGTTTAGCCAGTGTGATCTTATTTTTTATTATTTTTTGAATTATTTATTTACTTATTTTTACTTGTATTTTTTATTTTATTTTATTCTTTTTCGGTTCTTATCTTTTCTGCCTAATTTTTGTGTAAATTGTTCTTAATTATGAAATTTAGGTTTGGTATATTAGGGTTTTGGTTATATGTAGGAATTCTAAGACCGGCCATGTTTTTTTTTTGTTTTTTTTTTTTATTGTTCTCTGTCATTCCCTTGCTAACTGGACACATGGCTTGGAGGTGATTCCCCCCTCCATCACACTACTGTCTGTTACTGCTTGCTTAAGGTAACTTAATCTCTCCAGAACTCTCCAGAACTGTATAGAAGAAACAGAATGAAGATAATTTTTGAAATTTTCTTAACTTTTTTCTGTCAGCAAGCCTGCAACTTGGTGAGTTTAGCCAGTGTGATCTTATTTTTTATTATTTTTTGAATTATTTATTTACTTATTTTTACTTGTATTTTTTATTTTATTTTATTCTTTTTCGGTTCTTATCTTTTCTGCCTAATTTTTGTGTAAATTGTTCTTAATTATGAAATTTAGGTTTGGTATATTAGGGTTTTGGTTATATGTAGGAATTCTAAGACCGGCCATGTTTTTTTTTTTATTGTTCTCTGTCATTCCCTTGCTAACTGGACACATGGCTTGGAGGTGATTCCCCCCTCCATCACACTACTGTCTGTTACTGCTTGCTTAAGGTAACTTAATCTCTCCAGAACTCTCCAGAACTGTATAGAAGAAACAGAATGAAGATAATTTTTGAAATTTTCTTAACTTTTTTCTGTCAGCAAGCCTGCAACTTGGTGAGTTTAGCCAGTGTGATCTTATTTTTTATTATTTTTTGAATTATTTATTTACTTATTTTTACTTGTATTTTTTATTTTATTTTATTCTTTTTCGGTTCTTATCTTTTCTGCCTAATTTTTGTGTAAATTGTTCTTAATTATGAAATTTAGGTTTGGTATATTAGGGTTTTGGTTATATGTAGGAATTCTAAGACCGGCCATGTTTTTTTTTTGTTGTTCTCTGTCATTCCCTGCTAACTGGACACATGGCTTGGAGGTGATTCCCCCCCTCCATCACACTACTGTCTGTTACTGCTTGCTTAAGGTAACTTAATCTCTCCAGAACTCTCCAGAACTGTATAGAAGAAACAGAATGAAGATAATTTTTGAAATTTTCTTAACTTTTTTCTGTCAGCAAGCCTGCAACTTGGTGAGTTTAGCCAGTGTGATCTTATTTTTTATTATTTTTTGAATTATTTATTTACTTATTTTTACTTGTATTTTTTATTTTATTTTATTCTTTTTCGGTTCTTATCTTTTCTGCCTAATTTTTGTGTAAATTGTTCTTAATTATGAAATTTAGGTTTGGTATATTAGGGTTTTGGTTATATGTAGGAATTCTAAGACCGGCCATGTTTTTTTTTTGTTTTTTTTTTTTATTGTTCTCTGTCATTCCCTTGCTAACTGGACACATGGCTTGGAGGTGATTCCCCCCCTCCATCACACTACTGTCTGTTACTGCTTGCTTAAGGTAACTTAATCTCTCCAGAACTCTCCAGAACTGTATAGAAGAAACAGAATGAAGATAATTTTTGAAATTTTCTTAACTTTTTTCTGTCAGCAAGCCTGCAACTTGGTGAGTTTAGCCAGTGTGATCTTATTTTTTATTATTTTTTGAATTATTTATTTACTTATTTTTACTTGTATTTTTTATTTTATTTTATTCTTTTTCGGTTCTTATCTTTTCTGCCTAATTTTTGTGTAAATTGTTCTTAATTATGAAATTTAGGTTTGGTATATTAGGGTTTTGGTTATATGTAGGAATTCTAAGACCGGCCATGTTTTTTTTTTTTATTGTTCTCTGTCATTCCCTTGCTAACTGGACACATGGCTTGGAGGTGATTCCCCCCTCCATCACACTACTGTCTGTTACTGCTTGCTTAAGGTAACTTAATCTCTCCAGAACTCTCCAGAACTGTATAGAAGAAACAGAATGAAGATAATTTTTGAAATTTTCTTAACTTTTTTCTGTCAGCAAGCCTGCAACTTGGTGAGTTTAGCCAGTGTGATCTTATTTTTTATTATTTTTTGAATTATTTATTTACTTATTTTTACTTGTATTTTTTATTTTATTTTATTCTTTTTCGGTTCTTATCTTTTCTGCCTAATTTTTGTGTAAATTGTTCTTAATTATGAAATTTAGGTTTGGTATATTAGGGTTTTGGTTATATGTAGGAATTCTAAGACCGGCCATGTTTTTTTTTTGTTTTTTTTTTTTATTGTTCTCTGTCATTCCCTTGCTAACTGGACACATGGCTTGGAGGTGATTCCCCCCTCCATCACACTACTGTCTGTTACTGCTTGCTTAAGGTAACTTAATCTCTCCAGAACTGTATAGAAGAAACAGAATGAAGATAATTTTTGAAATTTTCTTAACTTTTTTCTGTCAGCAAGCCCGCAACTTGGTGAGTTTAGCCAGTCTTGATCTTATTTTTATTATTTTTTGAATTATTTATTTACTTATTTTTACTTGTATTTTATTTTATTTTATTCTTTTTCGGTTCTTATCTTTTCTGCCTAATTTTTGTGTAAATTGTTCTTAATTATGAAATTTAGGTTTTTTGGTATATTAGGTTTTGGTTATATGTAGGAATTCTAAGACCGGCCATGTTTTTTTTTGTTTTTTTTATTGTTCTCTGTCATTCCCTTGCTAACTGGACACATGGCTTGGAGGTGATTCCCCCACTCCATCACACTACTGTCTGTTACTGCTTGTAGGTAACTTAATCTCTCCAGAACTGTATAGAAGAAACAGAATGAAGATAATTTTTGAAATTTTCTTAACTTTTTTCTGTCAGCAAGCCTGCAACTTGGTGAGTTTAGCCAGTGTGATCTTATTTTTTATTATTTTTTGAATTTATTTATTTACTTATTTTTACTTGTATTTTATTTTATTTTATTCTTTTTTCGGTTCTTATCTTTTCTGCCTAATTTTTGTGTAAATTGTTCTTAATTATGAAATTTAGGTTTGGTATATTAGGGTTTTGGTTATATGTAGGAATTCTAAGACCGGCCATGTTTTTTTTTGTTTTTATTGTTCTCTGTCATTCCCTTGCTAACTGGACACATGGCTTGGAGGTGATTCCCCCACTCCATCACTACTGTCTGTTACTGCTTGCTTAAGGTAACTTAATCTCTCCAGAACTCTCAGAACTGTATAGAAGAAACAGAATGAAGATAATTTTTGAAATTTTCTTAACTTTTTTTCTGTCAGCAAGCCTGCAATGTGGTGAGTTTAGCCAGTGTGATCTTATTTTTATTATTTTTTGAATTATTTATTTACTTATTTTTACTTGTATTTTTATTTTATTTTATTCTTTTTCGGTTCTTATCTTTTTCTGCCTAATTTTTGTGTAAAAATTGTTCTTAATTATGAAATTTAGGTTTGGTATATTAGGGTTTTGGTTATATGTAGGAATTCCTAGACCGGCCATGTTTTTTTTTTGTTTTTTTTTTTATTGTTCTCTGTCATTCCCTTGCTAACTGGACACATGGCTTGGAGGTGATTCCCCCCTCCATCACTACTGTCTGTTACTGCTTGCTTAAGGTAACTTAATCTCTCCAGAACTGTATGAAAGCAGAATGAAGATAATTTTTGAAATTTTCTTAACTTTTTCTGTCAGCAAGCCTGCAACTTGGTGATTTAGCCAGTGTGATCTTATTTTTTATTATTTTTTGAATTATTTATTTACTTATTTTTACTTGTATTTTTTATTTTATTTTATTCTTTTTCGGTTCTTATCTTTCTGCTAATTTTTGTGTAAATTGTTCTTAATTATGAAATTTAGGTTTGGTATATTAGGGTTTTGGTTATATGTAGGAATTCTAAGACCGGCCATGTTTTTTTTTTTTTTTTTTTTTTTTAATGTTCTCTGTCATTCCCTTGCTAACTGGACACATGGCTTGGAGGTGATTCCCCCCTCCATCACACTACTGTCTGTTACTGCTTGCTTAAGGTAACTTAATCTCTCCAGAACTCTCCAGAACTGTATAGAAGAAACAGAATGAAGATAAATTTTGAAATTTTCTTAACTTTTCTGTCCTTAAGCCTGCAACGGTGAGTTTAGCCAGTGTGATCTTATTTTTTATTATTTTTTGAATTATTTATTTACTTATTTTTACTTGTATTTTTTTATTTTATTTTATTTCTTTTTCGGTTCTTATCTTTTCTGCCTAATTTTTGTGTAAATTGTTCTTAATTATGAAATTTAGGTTTGGTATATTAGAGGTTTTGGTTATATGTGGGAATTCTAAGACCGGCCATGTTTTTTTTTGTTTTTTTTTTTTATTGTTCTCTGTCATTCCCTTGCTAACTGGACACATGGCTTGGAGGTGATTCCCCCCCTCCATCACACTACTGTCTGTTACTGCTTGCTTAAGAGTAACTTAATCTCTCCAGAACTGTATAGAAGAAACAGAATGAAGATAATTTTGGAAATTTTCTTAACTTTTTTCTGTCAACAAGCCTGCAACTTGGTATATTTAGCCAGTGTGATCTTATTTTTTATTATTTTTTGAATTATTTATTTACTTATTTTTACTTGTATTTTTTATTTTATTTTATTCTTTTTCGGTTCTTATCTTTTCTGCCTAATTTTTGTGTAAATTGTTCTTAATTATGAAATTTAGGTTTGGTATAATCAGGTTTGGTTATGTGTAGGAATTCTAAGACCGGCCATGTTTTTTTTGTTTTTTTTTTTTATTGTTCTCTGTCATTCCCTTGCTAACTGGACACATGGCTTGGAGGTGATTCCCCCCTCCATCACACTACTGTCTGTTACTGCTTGCTTAAGGTAACTTAATCTCTCCAGAACTCTCCAGAACTGTATAGAAGAAACAGAATGAAGATAAATTTTGAAATTTTCTTAACTTTTTCTGTCAGCAAGCCTGCAACTTGGTGAGTTTAGCAGTGTGAAGTCTTATTTTTATTATTTTTGAATTATTTATTTTACTTATTTTTACTTGTATTTTATTTTATTTTATTCTTTTCGGTTCTTATCTTTTCTGCCTAATTTTTGTGTAAATTGTTCTTAATTATGAAAATTTAGGTTTGGTATATTAGGGTTTTGGTTATATGTAGGAATTCTAAGACCGGCCATGTTTTTTTTTGTTTTTTTTTTTTATTGTTCTCTGTCATTCCCTTGCTAACTGGACACACATGGCTTGGAGGTGATTCCCCCCTCATCACACTACTGTCTGTTACTGCTTGCTTAAGGTAACTTAATCTCTCCAGAATTTTAATATAGAAGAAACAGAATGAAGATAATTTTTTTGAAATTTTCTTAACTTTTTTTCTGTCAGCAAGCCTGCAGCTTGGTGAGTTTAGCCAGTGTGATCTTATTTTTATTATTTTTTTGAATTATTTATTTACTTATTTTTACTTGTATTTTTTATTTTATTTATTCTTTTTCGGTTCTTATCTTTTCTGCTAATTTTTGTGTAAATTTTAATTATGAAATTTAGGTTTGGTATATTAGGGTTTTGGTTATATGTAGGAATTCTAAGACCGGCCATGTTTTTTTTTTGTTTTTATTGTTCTCTGTCATTCCCTTGCTAACTGGACACATGGCTTGGAGGTGATTCCCCCCTCATCACACTACTGTCTGTTACTGCTTGCTTAGGTAACTTAATCTCTCCAGAACTGTATAGAAGAAACAGAATGAAGATAATTTTGAAATTTTCTTAACTTTTTCTGTCAGCAAGCCTGCAACTTGTTGAGTTTAGCCAGTGTGATCTTGTTTTTTATTATTTTTGAATTATTTATTTACTTATTTTTACTTGTATTTTATTTTATTTTATTCTTTTTCGGTTCTTATCTTTTCTGCCTAATTTTTGTGTAAATTGTTCTTAATTATGAAATTTAGGTTTTTGGTGTCATTGAGTTTTGGTTATATGTAGGAATTCTAAGACCGGCCATGTTTTTTTTTTGTTTTTTTTTTTATTGTTCTCTGTCATTCCCTTGCTAACTGGACACATGGCTTGGAGGTGATTCCCCCTCCATCACACTACTGTCTGTTACTGCTTGCTTAAGGTAACTTAATCTCTCCAGAACTCTCCAGAACTGTATAGAAGAAACAGAATGAAGATAATTTTTGGAAATTTTCTTAACTTTTTTCTGTCAGCAAGCCCGCAACTTGGTGAGTTTAGCCAGTGTGATCTTATTTTTATTATTTTTTGAATTATTTATTTACTTATTTTTACTTGTATTTTTTTATTTTATTTTATTCTTTTTCGGTTCTTATCTTTTTCTGCCTAATTTTTGTGTAAATTGTTCTTAATTATGAAATTTAGGTTTGGTATATTAGGGTTTTGGTTATATGTAGGAATTCTAAGACCGGCCATGTTTTTTTGTTTTTTATTGTTCTCTGTCATTCCCTTGCTAACTGGACACATGGCTTGGAGGTGGAAGTTCCCCCCTCATCCTACTGTCTGTTACTGCTTGCTTAAGGTAACTTAATCTCTCCAGAACTCTCCAGAACTGTATAGAAGAAACAGAATGAAGATAATTTTGAAATTTTCTTAACTTTTTTCTGTCAGCAAGCCACGCAACTTGGTGAGTTTAGCCAGTGTGATCTTATTTTTTATTATTTTTTTGAATTATTTATTTACTTATTTTTACTTGTATTTTATTTTATTTTATTCTTTTTCGGTTCTTATCTTTTCTGCCTAATTTTTTTGTGTAAATTGTTCTTAATTATGAAATTTAGGTTTGGTATATTGGGGTTTTGGTTATATGTAGGAATTCTAAGACCGGCCATGTTTTTTTTTTTTTTTTTTTTTTTTTATTGTTCTCTGTCATTCCCTTGCTAACTGGACACATGGCTTGGAGGTGATTCCCCACTCCATCACACTACTGTCTGTTACTGCTTGCTTAAGGTAACTTAATCTCTCCAGAACTCTCCAGAACTGTATAGAAGAAACAGAATGAAGATAATTTTTGAAATTTTCTTAACTTTTTTCTGTCAGCAAACCCGCAACTTGGTGAGTTTAGCCAGTGTGATCTTATTTTTTATTATTTTTGAATTATTTATTTACTTATTTTTACTTGTATTTTTTATTTTATTTTATTCTTTTTCGGTTCTTATCTTTTCTGCCTAATTTTTGTGTAAATTGTTCTTAATTATGAAATTTAGGTTTGGTATATTGGGGTTTTGGTTATATGTAGGAATTCTAAGACCGGCCATGTTTTTTTTTTTATTGTTCTCTGTCATTCCCTTGCTAACTGGACACATGGCTTGGAGGTGATTCCCCCCTCCATCACACTACTGTCTGTTACTGCTTGCTTAAGGTAACAATCTCTCCAGAACTCTCCAGAACTGTATAGAAGAAACAGAATGAAGATAATTTTTGAAATTTTCTTAACTTTTTTTCTGTCAGCAAGCCTGCAAGCTTGGTGAGTTTAGCCAGTGTGATCTTATTTTTATTGTTTTTGAATTATTTATTTACTTATTTTTACTTGTATTTTTTATTTTATTTTATTCTTTTTCGGTTCTTATCCTTTCTGCCTAATTTTTGTGTAAATTGTTCTTAATTATGAAATTTAGGTTTGGTATATTAGGGTTTTGGTTATATGTAGGAATTCTAAGACCGTATGTATTTTTTGTTTTTTTTTTTATTGTTCTCTGTCATTCCCTTGCTAACTGGACACATGGCTTGGAGAGGTGATTCCCCCCTCCATCACACTACTGTCTGTTACTGCTTGCTTAAGGTAACTTAATCTCTCCAGAACTGTATAGAAGAAACAGAATGAAGATAATTTTGAAATTTTCTTAACTTTTTCTGTCAGCAAGCCATGGCAGGCTGAGTTTAGCCAGTGTGATCTTATTTTTTATTGTTTTTGAATTATTTATTTACTTATTTTTACTTGTATTTTTTATTTTATTTTATTCTTTTTCGGTTCTTATCTTTTCTGCCTAATTTTTGTGTAAATTGTTCTTAATTATGAAATTTAGGTTTGGTATATTAGGGTTTGGTTATATGTAGGAATTCTAAGACCGGCCATGTTTTTTTTTTTTTTTTTTTTTTATTGTTCTCTGTCATTCCCTTGCTAACTGGACACATGGCTTGGGGGGTGATTCCCCCACTCCATCACACTACTGTCTGTTGCACAACACTTAAGAGTAGCAATCTCTCCAGGGCTGTATATGGAAAACAGAATGAAGATAATTTTTGAAATTTTCTTAACTTTTTTCTGTCAGCAAGCCTGCAACTTGGTGAGTTTAGCCAGTGTGATCTTATTTTTATTATTTTTGAATTATTTATTTACTTATTTTTACTTGTATTTTTTATTTTTATTTTATTCTTTTTCGGTTCTTATCTTTTCTGCCTAATTTTTGTGTAAATTGTTCTTAATTATAGAAATTTAGGTTTGGTATATTAGGAGTTTTGGTTATATGTAGGAATTCTAAGACCGGCCATGTTTTTTTTTGTTTTTATTGTTCTCTGTCATTCCCTTGCTAACTGGACACATGGCTTGGAGGAGTGATTCCCCCCTCCATCACACTACTGTCTGTTACTGCTTGCTTAAGGTAACTTAATCTCTCCAGAACTGTATAGAAGAAACAGAATGAAGATAATTTTTGAAATTTTCTTAACTTTTTTTCTGTCAACGGCCCTGCAGCCTGGTGAGTTTAGCCAGTGTGATCTTATTTTTTATTATTTTTTGAATTATTTATTTACTTATTTTTACTTTATTTTTTTATTTTATTTTATTCTTTTTCGGTTCTTATCTTTTCTGCTAATTTTTTGTGTGTAAATTGTTCTTAATTATGAAATTTAGGTTTGGTATATTAGGAGTTTTGGTTATATGGGAATTCTAAGACCATGCATGTTTTTTTTTTTTTTTTTTTTTTTTTGTGTTTCTCTGTCATTCCCTTGCTAACTGGACACATGGCTTGGAGGTGATTCCCCCCACTCCATCACACTACTGTCTGTTACTGCTTGCTTAAGGTAACTTAATCTCTCCAGAACTGTATAGAAGAAACAGAATGAAGATAATTTTTTGAAATTTTCTTAACTTTTTTCTGTCAGCAAGCACACAGCTTGGTGAGTTTAGCCAGTGTGATCTTATTTTTATTATTTTTTGAATTATTTATTTACTTATTTTTTACTTGTATTTTTATTTTATTTTATTCTTTTTCGGTTCTTATCTTTTCTGCCTAATTTTTTTGTGTAAATTGTTCTTAATTATGAAATTTAGGTTTGGTATATTAGGGTTTTGGTTATATGTAGGAATTCTAAGACCGGCCATGTTTTTTTTTTTTTTTTTTTTTTATTGTTCTCTGTCATTCCCTTGCTAACTGGACACATGGCTTGGAGGTGATTCCCCCCTCCATCACTACTGTCTGTTACTGCTTGCTTAAGGTAACTTAATCTCTCCAGAACTCTCCAGAACTGTATAGAAGAAACAGAATGAGGTAATTTTGAAATTTTCTTAACTTTTTCCCATCAGCAAGCCTGCAACTTGGTGAGTTTAGCCAGTGTGATCTTATTTTTTATTATTTTTGAATTATTTATTTACTTATTTTTACTTGTATTTTTATTTTATTTTATTCTTTTTCGGTTCTTATCTTTTCTGCCTAATTTTTGTGTAAATTGTTCTTAATTATGAAATTTAGGTTTGGTATATTAGGGTTTGGTTATATGTAGGAATTCTAAGACCGGCCATGTTTTTTTTTTGTTTTTTTTTTTGTTGTTCTCTGTCATTCCCTTACTAACTTCTGGACATGGCTTGGAGGTGATTCCCCCCCTCCATCACACTACTGTCTGTTACTGCTTGCTTAAGGTAACTTAATCTCTCAGAACTGTATAGAAGAAACAGAATGAAGATAAATTTTGAAATTTTCTTAACTTTTTCTGTCAGCAAGCCTGCAACCCGAGTGAGTTTAGCCAGTGTGATCTTATTTTTTATTATTTTTGAATTATTTATTTACTTATTTTTACTTGTATTTTTTATTTTATTTTATTCTTTTTCGGTTCTTATCTTTTCTGCCTAATTTTTGTGTAAATTGTTCTTAATTATGAAATTTGGGTTTGGTATATTAGGGTTTTGGTTATATGTAGGAATTCTAAGACCGGCCATGTTTTTTTTTTGTTTTTTTTTTTTATTGTTCTCTGTCATTCCCTTGCTAACTGGACATGGCTGGAGGTGATTCCCCCCTCCATCACTACTGTCTGTTACTGCTTGTAAGGTAACTTAATCTCTCCAGAACTGTATAGAAGAAACAGAATGAAGATAATTTTTGAAATTTTCTTAACTTTTTTCTGTCAGCAAGCCTGCAACCGGTGAGTTTAGCCAGTGTGATCTTATTTTTTATTATTTTTGAATTATTTATTTACTTATTTTTACTTGTATTTTTATTTTATTTTATTCTTTTTCGGTTCTTATCTTTTCTGCTAATTTTTTGTGTAAATTGTTCTTAATTATGAAATTTAGGTTTGGTATATTAGGGTTTGGTTATATGTAGGAATTCTCAAGACCGGCCATGTTTTTTTTGTTTTTTATTGTTCTCTGTCATTCCCTTGCTAACTGGACACATGGCTTAGGTGATTCCCCCCTCCCATCACACTACTGTCTGTTACTGCTTGCTTAAGGTAACTTAATCTCTCCAGAACTGTATAGAAGAAACAGAATGAAGATAATTTTGAAATTTTCTTAACTTTTTTCTGTCAGCAAGCCTGCAACTTGGTGAGTTTAGCCAGTGTGATCTTATTTTTTATTATTTTTTGAATTATTTATTTACTTATTTTTACTTGTATTTTTTATTTTATTTTATTCTTTTCGGTTCTTATCTTTCTGCCTAATTTTTTTGTGTAAATTGTTCTTAATTATGAAATTTAGGTTTGGTATATTAGGGTTTTGGTTATATGTAGGAATTCTAAGACCGGCCATGTTTTTTTTTGTTTTTTTTTATTGTTCTCTGTCATTCCTTGCTAACTGGACACATGGCTTGGAGGTGATTCCCCCTCCATCCACACTACTGTCTGTTACTGCTTGCTTAAGGTAGCTTAATCTCTCCAGAACTCTCCAGAACTGTATAGAAGAAACAGAATGAAGATAATTTTTTGAAATTTTCTTAACTTTTTTCTGTCAGCAAGCCCGCAACTTGGTGAGTTTAGCCAGTGTGATCTTATTTTTATTATTTTTTGAATTATTTATTTACTTATTTTTACTTGTATTTTTATTTTATTTTATTCTTTCGGTTCTTATCTTTTCTGCCTAATTTTTGTGTAAATTGTTCTTAATTATGAAATTTAGGTTTGGTATATTAGGGTTTGGTTATATGTAGGAATTCTAAGACCGGCCATGTTTTTTTTGTTTTTTTTTATTGTTCTCTGTCATTCCCTTGCTAACTGGACACATGGCTTGGAGGTGATTCCCCCCCCTCCATCACACTACTGTCTGTACTGCTTGCTTAAGGTAACTTAATCTCTCCAGAACTGTATAGAAGAAACAGAATGAAGATAATTTTTGAAATTTTCTTAACTTTTTTCTGTCAGCAAGCCTGCAACTTGGTGAGTTTAGCCAGTGTGATCTTATTTTTTTATTATTTTTGAATTATTTATTTACTTATTTTTACTTGTATTTTTTATTTATTTTATTCTTTTTCGGTTCTTATCTTTTCTGCCTAATTTTTGTGTAAATTGTTCTTAATTATGAAATTTAGGTTTGGTATATTAGGGTTTTGGTTATATGTAGGAATTCTAAGACCGGCCATGTTTTTTTTGTTTTTATTGTTCTCTGTCATTCCCTTGCTAACTGGACACATGGCTTGGAGGTGATTCCCCCCCTCCATCACACTACTGTCTGTTACTGCTTGCTTAAAGGTAATCTCTCAAGAACTGTATAGAAGAAACAGAATGAAGATAATTTTTGAAATTTTCTTAGCTTTTTTCTGTCAGCAAGCCTGCAACTTGGTGAGTTTAGCCAGTGTGATCTTATTTTTATTATTTTTTTGAATTATTTATTTACTTATTTTTACTTGTATTTTTTATTTTTATTCTTTTTCGGTTCTTAGCACTTCTTTCCTGCCTAATTTTTGTGTAAATTGTTCTTAATTATGAAATTTAGGTTTGGTATATTGAGGTTTTTGGTTATATGTAGGAATTCTAAGACCGGCCATGTTTTTTTTGTTTTTTTATTGTTCTCTGTCATTCCCTTGCTAACTGGACACATGGCTTGGAGGTGATTCCCCCCTCCATCACACTACTGTCTGTTACTGTAGCAAGGTAACTTAATCTCTCAGGAACTCTCCAGAACTGTATAGAAGAAACAGAATGAAGATAAATTTTGAAATTTTCTTAACTTTTTCTGTCAGCAAGCCTGCTGGCTTGGTGAGTTTAGCCAGTGTGATCTTATTTTTTATTATTTTTTGAATTATTTATTTACTTATTTTTACTTGTATTTTTTTATTTTATTTTATTCTTTTTCGGTTCTTATCTTTTCTGCCTAATTTTTGTGTAAATTGTTCTTAATTATGAAATTTAGGTTTGGTATATTAGGGTTTGGTTATATGTAGGAATTCTAAGACCGTATGTTTTTTTTTTTGTTTTTTTTTTTTTATTGTTCTCTGTCATTCCTTGCTAACTGGACACATGACAGGTGATTCCCCCCTCCATCACACTACTGTCTGTTACTGCTTGCTTAAGGTAACTTAATCTCTCCAGAACTGTATAGAAGAAACAGAATGAAGATAATTTTTGAAATTTTCTTAACTTTTTTTCTGTCAGCAAGCCTGCAACTTGGTGAGTTTAGCCAGTGTGATCTTATTTTTTATTATTTTTTGAATTATTTATTTACTTATTTTTACTTGTATTTTTATTTTATTTTATTCTTTTTCGGTTCTTATCTTTTTTCTGCCTAATTTTTGTGTAAATTGTTCTTAATTATGAAATTTAGGTTTGGTATATTAGGGTTTTGGTTATATGTAGGAATTCTAAGACCGGCCATGTTTTTTTTTTGTTTTTATTGTTCTCTGTCATTCCCTTGCTAACTGGACACATGGCTGGAGGTGATTCCCCCTCCATCACACTACTGTCTGTTACTGCTTGCTTAAGGTAACTTAATCTCTCCAGAACTGTATAGAAGAAACAGAATGAAGATAATTTTTGAAATTTTCTTAACTTTTTTTTTCTGTCAGCAAGCCTGCAACTTGGTGGAGTTTAGCCAGTGTGATCTTATTTTTTATTATTTTTGAATTATTTATTTACTTATTTTTACTTGTATTTTTTATTTTATTTTATTCTTTTTAGGTTCTTTATCTTTTCTGCCTAATTTTTGTGTAAATTGTTCTTAATTATGAAATTTGGTTTGGTATATTAGGGTTTTGGTTATATGTAGGAATTCTAAGACCGGCCATGTTTTTTTGTTTTTTTTTTTTATTGTTCTCTGTCATTCCCTTGCTAACTGGACACATGGCTTGGAGGTGATTTCCCCCCTCCATCACACTACTGTCTGTTACTGCTTGCTTAAGGTAACTTAATCTCTCCAGAACTCTCCAGAACTGTATAGAAGAAACAGAATGAAGATAATTTTGAAATTTTCTTAACTTTTTTCTGTCAGCAAGCCCGCAACTTGGTGAGTTTAGCCAGTGTGATCTTATTTTTTATTATTTTTTTGAATTATTTATTTACTTATTTTACTTGTATTTTTTATTTTATTTTATTCTTTTCGGTTCTTATCTTTTCTGCCTAATTTTTGTGTAAATTGTTCTTAATTATGAAATTTAGGTTTGGTATATTAGGGTTTGGTTATATGTAGGAATTCTAAGACCGGCCATGTTTTTTTTTTTATTATTCTCTGTCATTCCCTTGCTAACTGGACATGGCTTGGAGTGATTCCCCCCTCCATCACACTACTGTCTGTTACTGCTTGTAGGTAACTTAATCTCTCCAGAACTCTCCAGAGACTGTATAGAAGAGACTAGAATGAAGATAATTTTGAAATTTTCTTAACTTTTTTCTGTCAGCAAGCCTGCAACTTGGTGGAGAGTTTAGCCAGTGTGATCTTATTTTTTATTATTTTTTGAATTATTTATTTACTTATTTTTACTTGTATTTTATTTATTTTATTCTTTTGATTTCTTATCTTTTCTGCCTAATTTTTGTGTAAATTGTTCTTAATTATGAAATTTAGGTTTGGTATATTAGGGTTTTGGTTATATGTAGGAATTCTAGAATAAATAATGTTTTTTGTTTTTTTTGTTGTTCTCTGTCATTCCCTTGCTAACTGGACACATGGCTTGGAGGTGATTCCCCCTCCATCACACTACTGTCTGTGCACAACACTTAGGAGTAACTTAATCTCTCCAGAACTGTATAGAAGAAACAGAATGAAGATAATTTTTGAAATTTTCTTAACTTTTTTCTGTCAATAAACCACAACTTGGTGAGTTTAGCCAGTGTGATCTTATTTTTTATTATTTTTGAATTATTTATTTACTTATTTTACTTGTATTTTTTTATTTTATTTTATTCTTTTTCGGTTCTTATCTTTTCTGCCTAATTTTTGTGTAAATTGTTCTTAATTATGAAATTTAGGTTTGGTATATTAGGGTTTTGGTTATATGTAGGAATTCTAGACCAAAGCCATGTTTTTTTTTTGTTTTTTTTTTTTTTATTTATTTCTCTGTCATTCCCTTGCTAACTGGACACATGGCTTGGAGGTGATTTTACTCATCACACTACTGTCTGTTACTGCTTGCTTAAGGTAATCTCTCCAGAACTGTATAGAAGAAACAGAATGAAGATAATTTTTTGAAATTTTCTTAACTTTTTTTTTCACATCAGCTTAAACCTGCAACTTGGTAGGTTAGCCAGTGTGATCTTATTTTTTATTATTTTTTTGAATTATTTATTTACTTATTTTACTTGTATTTTTTATTTTATTTATTCTTTTCGGTTCTTATCTTTCTGCCTAATTTTTGTGTAAATTGTTCTTAATTATGAAATTTAGGTTTGGTATATTGGGGTTTTGGTTATATGTAGGAATTCTAAGACCGGCCATGTTTTTTTTGTTTTTTTATTGTTCTCTGTCATTCCCTTCTTTGGACACATGGCTTTGGAGGTGATTCCCCCTCCATCACACTACTGTCTGTTACTGCTTGCTTAAGGTAACTTAATCTCTCCAGAACTGTATAGAAGAAACAGAATAGAAGATAATTTTTGAAATTTTCTTAACTTTTTTCTGTCAGCAAGCCTGCAATGGTGAGTTTAGCCAGTGTGATCTTATTTTTTATTATTTTTTGATTATTTATTTACTTATTTTTACTTGTATTTTTTATTTTATTTTATTCTTTTCGGTTCTTATCTTTTCTGTGCCTAATTTTTGTGTGAATTGTTCTTAATTATGAAATTTAGGTTTTGGTATATTAGGGTTTTGAACATATGTAGGAATTCTAAGACCGGCCATGTTTTTTTTTTTTTTTTTTTTTTTATTGTTCTCTGTCATTCCCTTGCTAACTGGACACATGGCTTGGAGGTGATTCCCCCCCCTCCATACCTGTCTGTTACTGCTGCTTAAGGTAACTTAATCTCTCCAGAACTGTATAGAAGAAACAGAATGAAAGATAATTTTTGAAATTTTCTTAACTTTTTCTGTCAGCAAGCCTGCAGCTTGGTGAGTTTAGCCAGTGTGATCTTATTTTTATTTTTTGAATTATTTATTTACTTATTTTTACTTGTATTTTTATTTTATTTTATTCTTTTTCGGTTCTTATCTTTTCTGCCTAATTTTTGTGTAAATTGTTCTTAATTATGAAATTTGGGTTTTTTTTTTGGTATATTAGGGTTTGGTTATATGCTTAGCAGGAATTCTAAGACCGGCCATGTTTTTTTTTTGTTTTTTTTTTTTATTGTTCTCTGTCATTCCCTTGCTAACTGGACACATGGCTTGGAGGTGATTCCCCCCTCCATCACACTACTGTCTGTTACTGCTTGCTTAGGTAACTTAATCTCTCCAGAACTCTCCAGAACTGTATAGGAAAACAGAATGAAGATAATTTTTTGAAATTTTCTTAACTTTTTCCTGTCAACAAGCCTGCTGGCTTAGTGAGTTTAGCCAGTGTGATCTTATTTTTATTATTTTTGAATTATTTATTTACTTATTTTTACTTGTATTTTTATTTTATTTTATTCTTTTTCGGTTCTTATCTTTTCTGCCTAATTTTTGTGTAAATTGTTCTTAATTATGAAATTTAGGTTTTTGGTATATTAGGAGTTTTGGTTATATGTAGGAATTCTAAGACCGGCCATGTTTTTTTTTGTTTTTTTTTATTGTTCTCTGTCATTCCCTTGCTAACTGGACACATGGCTTGAAATTGATTCCCCCCTCCATCACACTACTGTCTGTTACTGCTTGCTTAAAGGTAACTTAATCTCTCCAGAACTGTATAGAAGAAACAGAATGAAGATAATTTTTGAAATTTTCTTAACTTTTTTTCTGTCAGCAAGCCTGCAGCTTGGTGAGTTTAGCCAGTGTGATCTTATTTTTTTATTTATTTTTTGAATTATTTATTTACTTATTTTTACTTGTATTTTTTATTTTATTTTATTCTTTTTCGGTTCTTATCTTTTTCTAATTTTTGTGTAAATTGTTCTTAATTATGAAATTTAGGTTTGGTATATTAGGGTTTGGTTTATATGTAGGAATTCTAAGACCGGCCATGTTTTTTTTTGTTTTTTTTGACTGTTCTCTGTCATTCCCTTGCTAACTGGACACATGGCTTGGAGGTGATTCCCCCCTCCACATCACACTACTGTCTGTTACTGCTTGCTTAAGGTAACCAATCTCTCAAGAACTCTCCAGAACTGTATAGAAGAAACAGAATGAAGATAAATTTTGAAATTTTCTTAACTTTTTTCTGTCAGCAAGCCTGCAGCTTGGTGAGTTTAGCCAGTGTGATCTTATTTTTTATTATTTTTGAATTATTTATTTACTTATTTTACTTGTATTTTTATTTTATTTTATTGCTTTCGGTTCTTATCTTTTCTGCCTAATTTTTGTGTAAATTGTTCTTAATTATGAAATTTAGGTTTGGTATATTAGGGTTTTGGTTATATGTAGGAATTCTAAGACCGGCCATGTTTTTTTTTTTTTTTTTTTTTATTGTTCTCTGTCATTCCCTTGCTAACTGGACACATGGCTTGGAGAGGTGATTCCCCCTCCATCACACTACTGTCTGTTACTGCTTGCTTAAGGTAACTTAATCTCTCCAAGCTGTATAGAAGAAACAGAATAGAAGATAATTTTTTTGAAATTTTCTTAACTTTTTTCTGTCAGCAAGCCTGCAACTTGGTGAGTTTAGCCAGTGTGATCTTATTTTATTATTTTGAATTATTTATTTACTTATTTTGCCTTATTTTTTTATTTTTATTTTATTCTTTTCGGTTCTTATCTTTTCTGCTAATTTTTTGTGTAAATTGTTCTTAATTATGAAATTTAGGTTTGGTATATTAGGGTTTTGGTTATATGTAGGAATTCTAAGACCATGCATGTTTTTTTTTTTGTTTTTTTTTTATTGTTCTCTGTCATTCCCTTGCTAACTGGACACATGGCTTGGAGGTGATTCCCCCCTCCATCACTACTGTCTGTGCATAGCACTTGAGTAACTTAATCTCTCCAGAACTGTGTATAGAAGAAACAGAATGAAGATAATTTTTGAAATTTTCTTAACTTTTCTGTCAGCAAGCCTGCAACTTGGTGAGTTTAGCCAGTGTGATCTTATTTTTTATTATTTTTTGAATTATTTATTTACTTATTTTTACTTGTATTTTTTATTTTATTTTATTCTTTTCGGTTCTTATCTTTTCTGCCTAATTTTATTGTAATTGTTCTTAATTATTTAAATTTAGGTTTGGTATATTAGGGTTTTTGGTTATATGTAGGAATTCTAAGACCGGCCATGTTTTTTTTTGTTTTTTTATTGTTCTCTGTCATTCCCTTGCTAACTGGACACATGGCTTGGAGGTGATTCCCCCCTCCATCACACTACTGTCTGTTACTGCTTGCTTAAGGTAACTTAATCTCTCCAGAACTCTCCAGAACTGTATAGAAACAGAATGAAGATAATTTTGAAATTTTCTTAACTTTTCCTGTCAGCAAGCCATAACTTGGTGAGTTTAGCCAGTGTGATCTTATTTTTTATTATTTTTTTGAATTATTTATTTACTTATTTTTACTTGTATTTTATTTTATTTTATTCTTTTTCGGTTCTTATCTTTTCTGCCTAATTTTTGTGTAAATTGTTCTTAATTATGAAATTTAGGTTTGGTATATTAGGGTTTTGGATTTATATGCTTAGGAATTCTAAGACCGGCCATGTTTTTTTTGTTTTTTTTTATTGTTCTCTGTCATTCCCTTGCTAACTGGACACATGGCTTGGGTGATTCCCCCCTCCATCACACTACTGTCCTGTTACTGCTTGTAAGGTAACAATCTCTCCAGAACTGTATAGAAGAAGGAAACAGAATTATGAAGATAATTTTGAAATTTCTTAACTTTTTTCTGTCAGCAAACCCTGCAACTTGGTGAGTTTAGCCAGTGTGATCTTATTTTTGGCTATTTTTTGAATTATTTATTTACTTATTTTTTTACTTGTATTTTATTTTATTTTATTCTTTTTCGGTTCTTATCTTTTTTCTGCCTAATTTTTGTGTAAATTGTTCTTAATTATGAAATTTAGGTTTGGTATATTAGGGTTTTGGTTATATGTAGGAATTCTAAGACCGGCCATGTTTTTTTTGTTTTTTTTTTATTGTTCTCTGTCATTCCCTTGCTAACTGGACACATGGCTTGGAGGTGATTCCCCCTCCATCACACTACTGTCTGTTACTGTATGAGTAACAATCTCTCCAGAACTCTCCAGAACTGTATAGAAGAAACAGAATGAAGATAATTTTGAAATTTTCTTAACTTTTTCTGTCAGCAAGCCCGCAACTTGGTGAGTTTAGCCAGTGTGATCTTATTTTTTGTATTTTTTGGATTATTTATTTACTTATTTTTACTTGTATTTTTTTATTTTATTTTTATTCTTTTTCGGTTCTTATCTTTTCTGCCTAATTTTTTATTGTAAGTGTTCTTAATTATGAAATTTAGGTTTTTGGTATATTAGGGTTTTGGTTATATGTAGGAATTCTAAGACCGGCCATGTTTTTTTTTGTTTTTTTTTTTATTGTTCTCTGTCATTCCCTTGCTAACTGGACACATGGCTTGGAGGTAGTTCCCCCCTCCATCACACTACTGTCTGTTACTGCTTGCTTAAGGTAACTTAATCTCTCCAGAACTCTCCAGAACTGTATAGAAGAAACAAAGATGATATTTTAAAATTTTTATGCTTTTTTCTGTCAGCAAACCCGCAACTTGGTGAGTTTTAGCCAGTGTGATCTTATTTTTTATTATTTTGAATTATTTATTTACTTATTTTTATGTATTTTTTTATTTTATTTTATTCTTTTTCGGTTCTTATATTTTCTGCCTAATTTTTGTGTAAATTGTTCTTAATTATGAAATTTAGGTTTGGTATATTAGGGTTTGGTTATATGTAGGAATTCTAAGACCCGTATGTTTTTTTGTTTTTTTATTGTTCTCTGTCATTCCCTTGCTAACTGGACACATGGCTTGAAATTGATTCCCCCTCCATCACACTACTGTCTGTTACTGCTTGCTTAGGTAACCAATCTCTCCAGAACTCTCCCAGAACTGTATAGAAGAAACAGAATGAAGATAATTTTTGAAATTTTCTTAACTTTTTCTGTCAGCAAGCCCGCAACTTGGTGAGTTTAGCCAGTGTGATCTTATTTTTTATTATTTTTGAATTATTTATTTACTTATTTTTACTTGTATTTTATTTTATTTTATTCTTTTCGGTTCTTATCTTTTTCTGCCTAATTTTTGTGTAAATTGTTCTTAATTATGAAATTTGGGTTTGGTATATTAGGGTTTTGGTTATGTGTAGGAATTCTAAGACCGGCCATGTTTTTTTTTTGTTTTTTTTTTTTATTGTTCTCTGTCATTCCCTTGCTAACTGGACACATGGCTTGGAAGGTGATTCCCCACTCCATCCACTACTGTCTGTTACTGCTTGCTTAAGGTAACCAATCTCTCCAAGAGACTGTATAGAAGAAACAGAATGAAGATAATTTTTAGTACCTAGCAACTTTTTTTCTGTCAGCAAGCCTGCAGCTTGGTGAGTTTAGCCAGTCTTATTTTTTATTATTTTTTGAATTATTTATTTACTTATTTTTACTTGTATTTTTTATTTTATTTTATTCTTTTCGGTTCTTATCTTTTCTGCCTAATTTTTGTGTAAATTGTTCTTAATTATGAAATTTAGGTTTGGTATATTAGGGTTTGGTTATATGTGGAATTCTAAGACCGGCCATGTTTTTTTGTTTTTTTTTATTGTTCTCTGTCATTCCCTTGCTAACTGGACACATGGCTTGGAGGTGATTCCCCCACTCATCACACTACTGTCTGTTACTGCTTGCTTAAAATGCTTAATCTCTCCAGAACTGTATAGAAGAAACAGAATGAAGATAATTTTTGAAATTTTCTTAACTTTTTTCTCATCAGCAAGCCTGCAACTTGGTGAGTTTAGCCAGTGTGATCTTATTTTTATTATTTTTTTGAATTATTTTATTTTACTTATTTTTACTTGTATTTTTTATTTTATTTTATTCTTTTTAGGTTCTTATCTTTTCTGCTTACAATTTTTTGTATGGGTGTGTTCTTAATTATGAGAATTTAGGTTTGGTATATTAGGGTTTTGGTTATATGTAGGAATTCTAAGACCGGCCATGTTTTTTTTTTTTTTTTTTTTTTATTGTTCTCTGTCATTCCCTTGCTAACTGGACACATGGCTTGGAGGTGATTCCCTCCATCACACTACTGTCTGTTACTGCTTGCTTAAGGTAACTTAATCTCTCCAGAACTCTCAGGAACAGCATAGAAGAAACAAGATGAAAGATAAATTTTGAAATTTTCTTAACTTTTTTCTGTCAGCAAGCCTGCAATGGTGAGTTTAGCCAATGTGATCTTATTTTTTATTATTTTTTGAATTATTTATTTACTTATTTTTACTTGTATTTTATTTTATTTTATTCTTTTCGGTTCTTATCTTTTCTGCCTAATTTTTGTGTAAATTGTTCTTAATTATAGAAGTTTAGGTTTGGTATATTAGGGTTTTGGTTATATGTAGGAATTCTAGACCGGCCATGTTTTTTTTTTTTTTTTTTTTTTATTTATTTCTCTGTCATTTCCTTGCTAACTGGACACATGGCTTGGAGGTGATTCCCCCCTCCATCACACTACTGTCTGTTACTGCTTGCTTAAGGTAACTTAATCTCTCCAGAACTGTATAGAAGAAACAGAATGAGAGATAATTTTGAGAAATTTCTTAACTTTTTTTCTGTCAGCAAGCCTGCAATAATTTGGGATTTAGCCAGTGTGATCTTATTTTTTATTGTTTTGAATTATTTATTTACTTATTTTTACTTGTATTTTATTTTATTTTATTCTTTTTCGGTTCTTATCTTTTCCTGCTAATTTTTGTGTAAATTGTTCTTAATTATAGAGGTAGGTTTGGTATATTAGGGTTTTGGTTATATGTAGGAATTCTAAGACTGACCATGTTTTTTTTTTGTTTTTTGTTGTTCTCTGTCATTCCCTTGCTAACTGGACACATGGCTTGGGTGATTCCCCCCTCCATCACTACTGTCTGTTACTGCTTGCTTAAGGTAACTTAATCTCAGAGACTGTATAGAAGAAACAGAATGAAGATAATTTTTGAAATTTTCTTAACTTTTTTCTGTCAACAAGCCTGCAACTTGGTGAGTTTAGCCAGTGTGATCTTATTTTTATTATTTTTTGAATTATTTATTTACTTATTTTTACTTGTATTTTTTATTTTATTTATTCTTTTTCGGTTCTTATCTTTTCTGCCTAATTTTTGTGTAAATTGTTCTTTTAATTATGAAATTTAGGTTTGGTATATTAGGGTTTTGGTTATATGTAGGAATTCTAAGACCGGCCATGTTTTTTTTGTTTTTTTTTTATTGTTTCTGTCATTCCCTTGCTAACTGGACACATGGCTTGGAGGTGATTCCCCCCTCCATCACACTACTGTCTGTTACTGCTTGCTTAAGGTAACTTAATCTCTCCAGAACTCTCCAGAACTGTATAGAAGAAACAGAATGAAGATAATTTTGAAATTTTCTTAACTTTTTCTGTCAACAGAAGCCCGCAACTTGGTGAGTTTAGCCAATTATTGATCTTATTTTTTATTATTTTTGAATTATTTATTTACTTATTTTTTACTTGTATTTTATTTTATTTTATTCTTTTTTCGGTTCTTATCTTTTCTGCCTAATTTTTGTGTAATTGTTCTTAATTATGAAATTTAGGTTTGGTATATTAAGGGTTTTGGTTATATGTAGGAATTCTAAGACCGGCCATGTTTTTTTGTTTTTATTGTTCTCTGTCATTCCCTTGCTAACTGGACACATGGCTTGGAGGTGATTCCCCCCTCCATCACACTACTGTCTGTTACTGCTTGCTTAAGGTAGCAATCTCTCCAGAACTGTATAGAAGAAACAGAATGAAGATAATTTTTGAAATTTTCTTAACTTTTTCTGTCAGCAGAAGCCTGCAACTTGGTGAGTTTAGCCAGTGTGATCTTATTTTTTATTATTTTTTGAATTATTTATTTACTTATTTTTACTTGTATTTTTATTTATTTTATTCTTTTTCGGTTCTTATCTTTTTCTGCCTAATTTTTGTGTAAATTGTTCTTAATTATGAAATTTAGGTTTGGTATATTAGGGTTTTGGTTATATGTAGGAATTCTAAGACCGGCCATGTTTTTTTTTGTTTTTTTTTTATTGTTCTCTGTCATTCCCTTGCTAACTGGACACATGGCTTGGAGGTGATTCCCCCTCCATCACACTACTGTCTGTTATTGCATAACGCCAGAGTAACTTAATCTCTCCAGAACTGTATAGAAGAAACAGAATGAAAGATAATTTTGAAATTTTCTTAACTTTTTTCTGTCAGCAAGCCTGCAACTTGGTGAGTTTAGCCAGTGTGATCTTATTTTTTATTATTTTTTGAATTATTTATTTACTTATTTTTACTTGTATTTTTTATTTTATTTTATTCTTTTCGGTTCTTATCTTTTCTGCCTAATTTTTGTGTAAATTGTTCTTAATTATGAAATTTAGGTTTGGTATATTAGGGTTTTGATTTATGTATGAGAATTCTAAGACCGGCCATGTTTTTTTTTGTTTTTTTTTTTATTGTTCTGTCATTCCCTTGCTAACTGGACACATGGCTTGGAGGTGATTCCCCCCTCCATCACTACTGTCTGTTACTGCTTGCTTAAGGTAACTTAATCTCTCCAGAACTGTATAGAAGAAACAGAATAGAAGATAATTTTTGAAATTTTCTTAACTTTTTTTCTGTCAGCAAGCCTGCAACTTGGGTGAGTTTAGCCAGTGTGATCTTATTTTTATTATTTTTTGAATTATTTATTTACTTATTTTTACTTGTATTTTTTATTTTATTTTATTCTTTTCGGTTCTTATCTTTTCTGCCTCTAATTTTGTGTAAATTGTTCTTAATTATGAAATTTAGGTTTGGTATATTAAGTTTTGGTTATATGTAGGAATTCTAAGACAGCCATGTTTTTTTTTTTTTTTTTTTTTTTTTTTTTTTATTGTTCTCTGTCATTCCCTTGCTAACTGGACACATGGCTTGGAGGTGATTCCCCCCTCCATCACACTACTGTCTGTTACTGCTTGCTTTGAGTAACTTAATCTCTCCAGAACTCTCCAGAACTGTATAGAAGAAACAGAATGAAGATAAAATTTTGAAATTTTCTTAACTTTTTCTGTCAGCAAGCCTGCAACTTGGTGAGTTTAGCCAGTGTGATCTTATTTTTTGTTATTTTTGAATTATTTATTTACTTATTTTTATTGTATTTTTATTTATTTTTGTTCTTTTCGGTTCTTATCTTTTCTGCCTAATTTTTGTGTAAATTGTTCTTAATTATGAAATTTAGGTTTTTGGTATATTAGGGTTTGGTTATATGTAGGAATTCTAGAATGACCATGTTTTTTTTTTTTTTTTTTTTTATTGTTCTCTGTGCGTTCCTTGCTAACTGGACACATGGCTTGGAGGTGATTCCCCCCACTCCATCACACTACTGTCTGTTACTGCTTGCTTAAGGTAACCAATCTCTCCAGAACTGTACTTAGAAGAAACAGAATGAAGATAATTTTTTGAAATTTTTCTTAACTTTTTTCTGTCAGCAAGCCTGCAATATGGTGAGTTTAGCCAGTGTGATCTTATTTTTTTATTATTTTTGAATTATTTATTTACTTATTTTTACTTTGTATTTTTTATTTTATTTTATTCTTTTCGGTTCTTATCTTTCTGCCTAATTTTTGTGTAAATTGTTCTTAATTATGAAATTTAGGTTTGGTATATTAGAGGTTTTGGTTATATGTAGAATTCTAAGACCGGCCATGTTTTTTTTTTGTTTTTTTTATTGTTCTCTGTCATTCCCCTTGCTAACTGGACACATGGCTTGGAGGTGATTCCCCCCTCCATCTTCTACTGTCTGTTACTGCTTGCTTAAGGTAACAATCTCTCCAGAACTGTATAGAAGAAACAGAATGAAGATAATTTTGAAATTTTCTTAACTTTTCTGTCAGCAAGCCTGCAACTTGGTGAGTTTAACCCGTGTGATCTTATTTTTTATTATTTTTTTGAATTATTTATTTACTTATTTTTACTTGTATTTTTTATTTTATTTTATTCTTTTTCGGTTCTTTATCTTTTCTGCCTAATTTTTGTGTAAATTGTTCTTAATTATGAAATTTAGGTTTGGTATAGGGTTTGGTTATATGTAGGAATTCTAAGACCGGCCATGTTTTTTTTTGTTTTTTTATTGTTCTCTGTCATTCCCTTGCTAACTGGACACATGGCTTAGGAGGTGATTCCCCCTCCATCACACACTACTGTCTGTTACTGTATGGGCAACTTAATCTCTCCAGAACTCTCCAGAACTGTATAGAAGAAACAGAATGAAGATAATTTTGAAAATTTTCTTAACTTTTTTCTGTCAACCAAGCCCGCAACTTGGTGAGTTTAGCCAGTGTGATCTTAGTAATTTTTATTATTTTTTGAATTATTTATTTACTTATTTTTACTTGTATTTTATTTTATTTTATTCTTTTTCGGTTCTTATCTTTTCTGCCTAATTTTTGTGTAAATTGTTCTTAATTATGAAATTTAGGTTTGGTATATTAGGGTTTTGGTTATATGTAGGAATTCTAAGACCGGCCATGTTTTTTGTTTTTTATTGTTCTCTGTCATTCCCTTGCTAACTGGACACATGGCTTGGAGGTGATTCCCCCTCCATCACACTACTGTCTGTTACTGCTTGCTTAAGGTAACTTAATCTCTCCAGAACTGTATAGAAAATACAGAATGAAGATAATTTTTGAAATTTTCTTAACTTTTTTCTGTCAGCAAGCCTGCAACTTGGTGAGTTTAGCCAGTGTGATCTTATTTTTATTATTTTTTGAATTATTTATTTACTTATTTTTACTTGTATTTTTTTATTTTATTTTATTCTTTTTCGGTTCTTATCTTTTCTGCCTAATTTTTGTGTAAATTGTTCTTAATTTATGAAATTTAGGTTTTTGGTATATTAGGAGTTTTGGTTATATGTAGGAATTCTAAGACCGGCCATGTTTTTTTGTTTTTTTTATTGTTCTCTGTCATTCCCTTGCTAACTGGACACATGGCTTTGGAGGTAATTCCCCCTCCATCACACTACTGTCTGTTACTGCTTGCTTAAGGTAACCAATCTCTCCAGAACTCTCCAGAACTGTATAGAAGAAACAGGTAGAAGATAATTTTTGAAATTTTCTTAACTTTTTCTGTCAACTTTGACCATAACTTGGTGAGTTTAGCCAGTGTGATCTTATTTTTTTATTATTTTTGAATTATTTATTTACTTATTTTACTTGTATTTTTTATTTATTTTATTCTTTTTCGGTTCTTATCTTTTCTGCCTAATTTTGTGTAAATTGTTCTTAATTATGAAATTTAGGTTTGGTATATTGGGGTTTTGGTTATATGTAGGAATTCTAAGACCGGCCATGTTTTTTTGTTTTTTTATTGTTCTCTGTCATTCCCTTGCTAACTTGGACACACTTGGCTTGGAGGTGATTCCCCCCTCCATCACTACTGTCTGTTACTGCTTGCTTAAGGTAACTTAATCTCTCCAGAACTCTCCAGAACTGTATAGAAGAAACAGAATGAAGATAATTTTGAAATTTCTTAACTTTTTTCTGTCAACCAAACCCGCAACTTGGTGAGTTTGTAATGTGATCTTATTTTTTATTATTTTTTGAATTATTTATTTACTTATTTTTACTTGTATTTTTTATTTTATTTTATTCTTTTCGGTTCTTATCTTTTTCTGCCTAATTTTTGTGTAAATTGTTCTTAATTATGAAATTTAGGTTTGGTATATTGGGGTTTTGGTTATATGTAGGAATTCTAAGACCGGCCATGTTTTTTTTGTTTTTTTTTTATTGTTCTCTGTCATTCCCTTGCTAACTGGACACATGGCTTGGAGGTGATTCCCCCCTCCATCACACTACTGTCTGTTACTGCCTTGAGTAACTTAATCTCTCAGAGCTTGTATAGAAGAAACCAGAATGAAGATAATTTTTTGAAATTTTCTTAACTTTTTTCTGTCAACCAAGCCACGCTTGGTGAGTTTAGCCAGTGTGATCTTATTTTTATTTATTTTTTTGAATTATTTATTTACTTTATTTTTACTTGTATTTTTATTTTATTTTATTCTTTTTTAGGTTCTTATCTTTTCTGCCTAATTTTTGTGTAAATTGTTCTTAATTATGAAATTTAGGTTTGGTATATTAGGGTTTTGGTTATATGTAGGAATTCTAAGACCGGCCATGTTTTTTTTTTTTGTTTTTTATTGTTCTCTGTCATTCCCTTGCTAACTGGACACATGGCTTGGAGGTGATTCCCACTCCATCACACTACTGTCTGTTACTGCTTGCTTAAGGTAACTTAATCTCTCCAGAACTCTCCAGAACTGTATAGAAGAAACAGAATGAAGATAATTTTGAAATTTTCTTAACTTTTTCTGGCCAGCAAGCCCGCAACTTGGTGAGTTTAGCCAGTGTAGATCTTATTTTTTATTATTTTTGAATTATTTATTTACTTATTTTACTTGTATTTTTATTTTATTTTATTCTTTTTCGGTTCTTATCTTTTCTGCCTAATTTTTGTGTAAATTGTTCTTAATTATGAAATTTAGGTTTGGTATATTAGGGTTTTGGTTATATGTAGGAATTCTAAGACCGGCCATGTTTTTTTTGTTTTTTTTTATTGTTCTCTGTCATTCCCTTGCTAACTGGACACATGGCTTGGGGTAGTTTCCCCCACTGCATCACACTACTGTCTGTTACTGCTTGCTTAAGGTAACTTAATCTCTCCAGAACTGTATAGAAGAAACAGAATGAAGATAATTTTTGAAATTTTCTTAACTTTTTTTCTGTCAGCAAACCCGCAACTTGGTGAGTTTAGCCAGTGTGATCTTATTTTTTATTATTTTTTGAATTATTTATTACTTATTTTTACTTATGTTTTATTTATTTTATTCTTTTTCGGTTCTTATCTTTTCTGCCTAATTTTTGTGTAAATTGTTCTTAATTATGAAATTTAGGTTTTTGGTATATTAGGGTTTTGGTTATATGTAGGGAATTCTAAGACCGGCCATGTTTTTTTTTTTGTTTTTTATTGTTCTCTGTCATTCCCTTGCTAACTGGACACATGGCTTGGAGGTGAGGATTCCCCCCCTCCATCACTACTGTCTGTTACTGCTTGCTTAAGGTAACTTAATCTCTCCAGAACTGTATAGAAGAAACAGAATGAAGATAATTTTTGAAAGATTTTCTTAACTTTTTCTGTCAGCAAGCCACCAACTTGGTGAGTTTAGCCAGTGTGATCTTATTTTTTTATTATTTTTTGAATTATTTATTTACTTATTTTTATGTATTTTTTATTTTATTTTATTCTTTTCGGTTCTTATCTTTTCTGCCTAATTTTTGTGTAAATTGTTCTTAATTATGAAATTTGGGTTTGGTATATTAGGGTTTTGGTTATATGTAGGAATTCTAAGACCGGCCATGTTTTTGTTTTTTTATTGTTCTCTGTCATTCCCTTGCTAACTGGACACATGGCTTGGAGGTGATTCCCCCCTCCATCACACTACTGTCTGTTACTGCTTGTAAGGTAACTTAATCTCTCCAGAACTGTATAGAAGAAACAGAATGAAGATAATTTTTGAAATTTTCTTAACTTTTTTCTGTCAGCAAGCCCCGCAACTTGGTGAGTTTAGCCAGTGTGATCTTATTTTTTATTATTTTTTGAATTATTTATTTACTTATTTTTACTTGTATTTTTTATTTTATTTTATTCTTTTTCGGTTCTTATCTTTTTCTGCCTAATTTTTGTGTAAATTGTTCTTAATTATGAAATTTAGGTTTGGTATATTAGGGTTTTGGTTATATGTAGAATTCTAAGACCGGCCATGTTTTTTTTGTTTTTTTATTGTTCTCTGTCATTCCCTTGCTAACTGGACACATGGCTTGGAGGTGATTCCCCCTCCATCACACTACTGTCTGTGCTAACTTGTAAGGTAACTTAATCTCTCCAGAACTGTATAGAAGAAACAGAATGAAGATAATTTTTGAAATTTTCTTAACTTTTTCTGTCAGCAAGCCATGAACTTGGTGATTTGTAGTGTGATCTTATTTTTATTATTTTTGAATTATTTATTTACTTATTTTTACTTGTATTTTTTATTTTATTTTTATTCTTTTTCGGTTCTTATCTTTTCTGCCTAATTTTTTGTGTAAATTGTTCTTAATTATGAAATTTAGGTTTGGTATTAGGGTTTGGTTATATGTAGGGTAAACCCATGCATGTTTTTTTTTGTTTTTTTATTGTTCTCTGTCATTCCCTTGCTAACTGGACACATGGCTTGGAGGTGATTCCCCCCTCCATCACACTACTGTCTGTTACTGCTTGCTTAGGGCCTTAATCTCTCCAGAACTGTATAGAAGAAACAGAATGAAGATAATTTTTGAAATTTTCTTAACTTTTTCTGTCAGCAAACCCGCAACTTGGTGAGTTTAGCCAGTGTGATCTTATTTTTTATTATTTTTGAATTATTTATTTACTTATTTTTACTTGTATTTTTATTTTATTTTATTCTTTTTCGGTTCTTATCTTTTCTGCTAATTTTTTGTGTAAATTGTTCTTAATTATGAAATTTAGGTTTGGTATATTAGGGTTTTGGTTATATGTAGGAATTCTAGAATCGGCCATGTTTTTTTTTGTTTTATTGTTCTCTGTCATTCCCTTGCTAACTGGACACATGGCTTGGAGGTGAAGTTCCCCCTCCATCACACTACTGTCTGTTACTGCTTGTAAGGTAGCAATCTCTCCAGAACTCTCCAGAACTGTATAGAAGAAACAGAATGAAGATAATTTTGAAATTTTCTTAACTTTTTTCTGTCAACCGTCGCAACTTGGTGAGTTTAGCCAGTGTGATCTTATTTTTTATTATTTTTTGAATTATTTATTTACTTATTTTTACTTGTATTTTATTTTATTTTATTCTTTTTCGGTTCTTATCTTTTCTGCCTAATTTTTGTGTAAATTGTTCTTAATTATGAAATTTAGGTTTGGTATATTAGGTTTTAGTTTATATGAGAATTCTAAGACCGGCCATGTTTTTTTTTGTTTTTTTATTGTTCTCTGTCATTCCCTTGCTAACTGGACATGGCTTGGAGGTGATTCCCCCCTCCATCACACTACTGTCTGTTACTGCTTGTAAGGTAACTTAATCTCTCCAGAACTGTATAGAAGAAACAGAATGAAGATAATTTTGAGGTATGCTTAACTTTTTTTCTGTCAGCAAGCCCGCAACTTGGTGGGTTTAGCCAGTGTGATCTTATTTTTTATTATTTTTGAATTATTTATTTACTTATTTTTACTTGTATTTTTTTATTTTATTTTATTCTTTTTCGGTTCTTATCTTTTCTGCCTAATTTTTGTGTAAATTGTTCTTAATTATGAAATTTAGGTTTGGTATATTAGGGTTTTGGTTATATGTAGGAATTCTAAGACCGGCCATGTTTTTTTGTTTTTTTTTTATTGTTCTCTGTCATTCCCTTGCTAACTGGACACATGGCTTGGAGGTGATTCCCCCTCCATCACACTACTGTCTGTTACTGCTTGCTTAAGGTAACTTAATCTCTCCAGAACTGTATAGAAGAAACAGAATGAAGATAATTTTGCAGAAGTACACCTAACTTAACTTTCTGTCAGCAAGCCACGCAACTTGGTGAAGTTTGTAATTGTGATCTTATTTTTTTATTATTTTTGAATTATTTATTTACTTATTTTTACTTGTATTTTATTTTATTTTATTCTTTTAGGGTTCTTATCTTTTCTGCCTAATTTTTGTGTAAATTGTTCTTAATTATGAAATTTAGGTTTGGTATATTAGGGTTTTGGTTATATGTAGGAATTCTAAGACCGGCCATGTTTTTTTTTTTTTTTTTTTTATTGTTCTCTGTCATTCCCTTGCTAACTGGACACATGGCTTGGAGGTGATTCCCCCTCCATCACACTACTGTCTGTTACTGCTTGCTTAAGAGCTTAATCTCTCCAGAACTGTATAGAAGGAGAGAGGAAACAGAATGAAGATAATTTTTGAAATTTTCTTAACTTTTTTTCTGTCAGCAAGCCCGCAACTTGGTGAGTTTAGCCAGTGTGATCTTATTTTTATTATTTTTGAATTATTTATTTACTTATTTTTACTTGTATTTTTTATTTTATTTTATTTGCTTTTTCGGTTCTTATCTTTTCTGCCTAATTTTTTGTGTAAATTGTTCTTAATTATGAAATTTGGGGTTTGGTATATTAGGGTTTTTTGGTTATGTGTGGGAATTCTAAGACCGGCCATGTTTTTTTTTGTTTTTTTATTGTTCTCTGTCATTCCCTTGCTAACTGGACACATGGCTTGGGGAGGTGATTCCCCCTCCATCACTACTGTCTGTTACTGCTTGCTTAAGGTAACTTAATCTCTCCAGGGCTGTATAGAAGAAACAGAATGAAGATAATTTTTGAAATTTTCTTAACTTTTTTCTGTCAGCAAGCCCGCAACTTGGTGAGTTTAGCCAGTGTGATCTTATTTTTTATTATTTTTGAATTATTTATTTACTTATTTTTACTTGTATTTTTTTATTTTATTTTATTCTTTTCGGTTCTTATCTTTTCTGCCTAATTTTTGTGTAAATTGTTCTTAATTATGAGAAATTTAGGTTTGGTATATTAGGGTTTTGGTTATATGTAGGAATTCTAAGACCGGCCATGTTTTTTTTTGTTTTTTTTTTATTGTTCTCTGTCATTCCCTTGCTAACTGGACACATGGCTTGGAGGTGATTCCCCCCACCTCCATCACACTACTGTCTGTTACTGCTTGCTTAAGGTAACTTAATCTCTCCAGAACTGTATAGAAGAAACAGAATGAAGATAATTTTTGAAATTTTCTTAACTTTTTTCTGTCAAGCAAACCCGCAACTTGGTGAGTTTAGCCAGTGTGATCTTATTTTTTTATTATTTTTGAATTATTTATTTACTTATTTTTACTTGTATTTTTATTTTATTTTATTCTTTTTCGGTTCTTATCTTTTCTGCCTAATTTTGTGTAAATTGTTCTTAATTATGAAATTTAGGTTTTTGGTATATGTTAGGTTTTGGTTATATGTAGGAATTCTAAGACCGGCCATGTTTTTTTTTTGTTTTTTTTATTGTTCTCTGTCATTCCCTTGCTAACTGGACATGGCTTGGAGGTGATTCCCCCCTCCATCACACCTGTCTGTTACTGCTTGCTTAAGGTAACTTAATCTCCAGAACTGTATAGAAGAAACAGAATGAAGATAATTTTGAAATTTTCTTAACTTTTTTTCTGTCAGCAAACCCGCAACTTGGTGAGTTTGTCAGTGTGATCTTATTTTTTATTATTTTTTTGAATTATTTATTTACTTATTTTTACTTGTATTTTTATTTTATTTTATTCTTTTCGGTTCTTATCTTTTCTGCTAATTTTTGTGTAAATTGTTCTTAATTATGAAATTTAGGTTTGGTATATTAGGGTTTTGGTTATATGTAGGAATTCTAAGACCGGCCATGTTTTTTTTTGTTTTTTTATTGTTCTCTGTCATTCCCTTGCTAACTGGACACATGGCTTGGAGGTGATTCCCCCCTCCATCCCACTACTGTCTGTTACTGCTTGTAAGTACTCCAATACTACTCCAGGCACTGTATAGAAGAAACAGAATGAAGATAATTTTGAAATTTTTCTTAACTTTTTCTGTCAACGAGCCGCAACTTGGTGAGTTTGTGAGTGTGATCTTATTTTTTATTATTTTTTGAATTATTTACATTGCCTTATTTTTACTTGTATTTTTTATTTTATTTTATTCTTTTTCGGTTCTTATCTTTTCTGCCTAATTTTTGTGTAAATTGTTCTTAATTATGAAATTTAGGTTTTGGTATATTAGGGTTTGGTTATATGTAGGAATTCTAAGACCGGCCATGTTTTTTTTTGTTTTTATTGTTCTCTGTCACTCCTTGCTAACTGGACACATGGCTTGGAGGTGATTCCCCCCTCCATCACACTACTGTCTGTTACTGCTTGCTTAAGGTAACTTAATCTCTCCAGAACTGTATAGAAGAAACAGAATGAAGATAATTTTGAAATTTTTCTTAACTTTTTCTGTCAAGCAAGCCCGCAACTTGGTGAGTTTAGCCAGTGTGATCTTATTTTTATTATTTTTTGAATTATTTATTTACTTATTTTACTTGTATTTTTATTTTATTTTTATTTCTTTTTCGGTTCTTATCTTTTCTGCCTAATTTTTGTGTAAATTGTTCTTAATTATGAAATTTGGGTTTTGGTATATTAGGTTTTTGGTTATATGTAGGAATTCTAAGACCGGCCATTGTTTTTTTTGTTTTTTTTATTGTTCTCTGTCATTCCCTTGCTAACTGGACACATGGCTTGGAGGTGATTCCCCCCTCTCACTACTGTCTGTTACTGCTTGTAAGGTAACAGCAATCTCTCCAGAACTCTCCAGAACTGTATAGAAGAAACAGAATGAAGATAATTTTGAGAATTTTCTTAACTTTTTTTCTGTCAGCAAGCCCGCAACTTGGTGAGTTTAGCCAGTGTGATCTTATTTTTTATTATTTTTTGAATTATTTATTTACTTATTTTTACTTATTTTTTTATTTTGTTTTTTATTCTTTTTTCGGTTCTTATCTTTTTCTGCCTAATTTTTGTGTAAATTGTTCTTAATTATGAAATTTGGGTTTGGTATATTAGGGTTTTGGTTATATGTAGGAATTCTAAGACCGGCCATGTTTTTTTTTTTTGTTTTTTTATTGTTCTCTGTCATTCCCTTGCTAACTGGACACATGGCTTGGAAATTCCCCCCCTCCATCACACTACTGTCTGTTACTTTAAGGTAACTTAATCTCTCCAGAACTGTATAGAAGAGCAGGAATGAAGATAATTTTTAAGAAATTTTCTTAACTTTTTTCTGTCAACCAAGCCCGCAACTTGGTGAGTTTAGCCAGTGTGATCTTATTTTTTATTATTTTTGAATTATTTATTTACTTATTTTACTTATTATTTTTATTTTATTTTATTCTTTTCGGTTCTTATCTTTCTGCCTAATTTTTGTGTAAATTGTTCTTAGTGCTGAAATTTAGGTTTGGTATATTAGGGTTTTTGATTTATATGTAGGAATTCTAAGACCATGCATGTTTTTTTTTGTTTTTTTTATTGTTCTCTGTCATTCCCTTGCTAACTGGACACATGGCTTAGAGGTGAATTCCCCCCCTCCATCACACTACTGTCTGTTACTGTGCTTAAGGTAACTTAATCTCTCCAGAACTGGCATAGAAGAAACAGAATGAAGATAATTTTGAAATTTTCTTAACTTTTTTCTGTCAGCAAGCCCGCAACTTGGTGAGTTTAGCCAGTGTGATCTTATTTTTTTTATTATTTTTTGAATTATTTATTTACTTATTTTTACTTGTATTTTTTTTATTTTATTTTATTCTTTTTCGGTTCTTATCTTTTCTGCCTAATTTTTTTGTGTAAATTGTTCTTAATTATGAAATTTAGGTTTGGTATATTAGGGTTTTGGTTATATGTAGAATTCTAAGACCGGCCATGTTTTTTTTGTTTTTTATTGTTCTCTGTCATTCCCTTGCTAACTGGACACATGGCTTGGAGGTGATTCCCCCCTCCATCACACTACTGTCTGTTACTGCTTGCTTAAGGTAACTTAATCTCTCCAGAACTGTATAGAAGAAACAGAATGAAGATAATTTTGAAATTTTCTTAACTTTTTTTCTGTCAGCAAGCCCGCAACTTGGTGAGTTTAGCCAGTGTGATCTTATTTTTATTATTTTTTGAATTATTTATTTACTTATTTTTACTTGTATTTTTTTATTTTATTTATTCTTTTTCGGTTCTTATCTTTTCTGCCTAATTTTTGTGTAAATTGTTCTTAATTATGGAAATTTAGGTTTTGGTATATTAGGGTTTTGGTTATATGTAGGAATTCTAAGGCAGGCCATGTTTTGTTTTTATTGTTCTCTGTCATTCCCTTGCTAACTGGACACATGGCTTGGAGGTGATTCCCCCCTCCATCACACTACTGTCTGTTACTGCTTGCTTAAGGTAACTTAATCTCTCCAGAACTGTATAGAAGAAACAGAATGAAGATAATTTTTGAAATTTCTTAACTTTTTTCTGTCAACAAGCCCCGCAACTTGGTGAGTTTAGCCAGTGTGATCTTATTTTTTATTATTTTGAATTATTTATTTACTTATTTTTACTTTTGTTTCTTTGACTTTATTCTTTTTCGGTTCTTATCTTTTCTGCCTAATTTTTGTGTAAATTGTTCTTAATTATGAAATTTAAGGTTTGGTATATTGGGGTTTTTGGTTATATGTAGGAATTCTAAGACCGGCCATGTTTTTTTTTTTTTTTTTTTTTATTGTTCTCTGTCATTCCCTTGCTAACTGGACACATGGCTTGGAGGTGGTCCCCCCTCCATCACACTACTGTCTGTTACTGCTTGCTTAAGGTAACTTAATCTCTCCAGAACTGTATAGAAGAAACAGAATGAAGATATTTTGAAATTTTCTTAACTTTTTTTTTTCTGTCAGCAAGCCCGCAACTTGGTGAGTTTAGCCAGTGTGATCTTATTTTTTATTATTTTTGAATTATTTATTTACTTATTTTACTTGTATTTTTTATTTTATTTTATTCTTTTTCGGTTCTTATCTTTTCTGCCTAATTTTATTGTAAATTGTTCTTAATTATGAAATTTAGGTTTGGTATATTAGGGTTTTTGGTTATATGTAGGAATTCTAAGACCGGCCATGTTTTTTTTTGTTTTTTTTTATTGTTCTCTGTCATTCCCTTGCTAACTGGACACATGGCTTGGAGTGATTCCCCACTCATCACACTACTGTCTGTTACTGCTTGCTTAAGGTAACTTAATCTCTCCAGAACTGTATAGAAGAAACAGAATGAAGATAATTTTTGAAATTTTCTTAACTTTTTTCTGTCAGCAAGCCCGCAACTTGGTGAGTTTAGCCAGTGTGATCTTATTTTTTATTATTTTTTGAATTATTTATTTACTTATTTTTACTTTGTATTTTTTTATTTTATTTTATTCTTTTCGGTTCTTATCTTTTCTGCCTAATTTTTTTGTATAAATTATTCTTAATTATGAAATTTAGGTTTGGTATATTAGGGTTTTGGTTATATGTAGGAATTCTAAGACCGGCCATGTTTTTTTTTGTTTTTTTATTGTTCTCTGTCATTCCCTTGCTAACTGGACACATGGCTTGGAGGTGATTCCCCCCCTCCATCACACTACTGTCTATTTTCTTGTAAGAGTAACAATCTCTCCAGAACTGTATAGAAGAAACAGAATGAAGATAATTTTTGAAATTTTCTTAACTTTTTTCTGTCAGCAAGCCCGCAACTTGGTGAGTTTAGCCAGTGTGATCTTATTTTTTATTATTTTTGAATTATTTATTTACTTATTTTTACTTGTATTTTTTATTTTATTTTATTCTTTTCGGTTCTTATCTTTTCTGCTAATTTTTGTGTAAATTGTTCTTAATTATGAAATTTAGGTTTGGTATATTAGGGTTTTGGTTATATGTAGGAATTCTAAGACCGGCCATGTTTTTTGTTTTTTTTTTTATTGTTCTCTGTCATTCCCTTGCTAACTGGACACATGGCTTGGAGGTGATTCCCCTCCATCACACTACTGTCTGTTACTGCTTGCTTAAGGTAACTTAATCTCTCCAGAACTGTATAGAAGAAACAGAATGAAGATAATTTTGAAATTTTCTTAACTTTTTCTGTCAGCAAGCCCGCAACTTGGTGAGTTTAGCCAGTGTGATCTTATTTTTTATTATTTTTGAATTATTTGTTTTACTTATTTTTACTTGTATTTTTTATTTTATTTTATTCTTTTCGGTTCTTATCTTTTCTGCCTAATTTTTGTGTAAATTGTTTCTTTTAATTATGAAATTTAGGTTTGGTATATTAGGGTTTTGGTTATATGTGGGAATTCTAAGACCGGCCATGTTTTTTTTGTTTTTTTATTGTTCTCTGTCATTCCCTTGCTAACTGGACACATGGCTTGGAGGTGATTCCCCCCTCCATCACACTACTGTCTATTACTGCTTGCTTAAGGTAACTTAATCTCTCCAGAACTGTATAGAAGAAACAGAGAATGAAGATAATTTTGAAATTTTCTTAACTTTTTCTGTCAGCAAGCCCGCAACTTGGTGAGTTTAGCCAGTGTGATCTTATTTTTTATTATTTTTGAATTATTTATTTACTTATTTTTACTTGTATTTTTATTTTATTTTATTCTTTTTCGGTTCTTATCTTTTTCTGCCTAATTTTTGTGTAAATTGTTCTTAATTATGAAATTTAGGTTTGGTATATTAGGGTTTTGGTTGTATGTAGGAATTCTAAGACCGGCCATGTTTTTTTTTTGTTTTTTATTGTTCTCTGTCATTCCCTTGCTAACTGGACACATGGCTTGGAGGTGATTCCCCCCTCCATCACACTACTGTCTGTTACTGCTTGCTTAAGGTAACTTAATCTCCCAGAACTGTATAGAAGAAACAGAATGAAGATAATTTTTGAAATTTTCTTAACTTTTTTCTGTCAGCAAGCCCGCAACTTGGTGAGTTTAGCCAGTGTGATCTTATTTTTTATTATTTTTGAATTATTTATTTACTTATTTTTACTTGTATTTTTTATTTTATTTTATTCTTTTCGGTTCTTTATCTTTTCTGCTAATTTTTGTGTAAATTGTTCTTAATTATGAAATTTTAGGTTTGGTATATTAGGGTTTTGGTTATATGTAGGAATTCTAAGACCAATGTGTTTTTTTGTTTTTTTATTGTTCTCTGTCATTCCCTTGCCTAACTGGACACATGGCTTGGAGGTGATTCCCCCTCCATCACACTGCTGTCTGTTACTGCTTGCTTAAGGTAACTTAATCTCTCCAGAACTGTATAGAAGAAACAGAATGAAGATAATTTTGAAATTTTCTTAACTTTTTTCTGTCAGCAAGCCCGCAACTTGGTGGGTTTAGCCAGTGTGATCTTATTTTTTATTATTTTTGAATTATTTATTTACTTATTTTTACTTGTATTTTTTATTTTATTTTATTCTTTTCGGTTCTTATCTTTTCTGCCTAATTTTTGTGTAAATTGTTCTTAATTATGAAATTTAGGTTTGACTTATACTAAGTTAAAACTTCATTAACTTCAGTCACATATTTATTTTTTTTAATTGGAGTAGATAGTACCTTCTATCGCCAGGTCTCACACTCCACCCCCTTCTTTTGGACAGGAGTAGAGTTGATCGCCTTGTTTCTAGTTTAGGAAGGGGTTCCCGAGTAGATAGATTAAACTAATTGGAGTAGATAGATTAAACTATCGCCCGGTTCACACTCCACCCACATCTATTGAACAGGTGAAGAGGCTCATCCCTTGTTTCCTGTTTAGGATGCGGTTTCCGGTTTTCTCTTTTCCAATCTTTTCACTCTTTTCCTTTATTATTTTATTTTTTTTTTTCAATTGGAGTAGATAGACTAAACTATCGCCCGGTTCACACTCCACCCACATCTATTGAACAGGTGAAGAGGCTCATCCCTTGTTTCCTGTTTAGGATGCGGTTTCCGGTTTTCTCTTTTCCAATCTTTTCACTCTTTTCCTTTATTATTTTATTTTTTTTTTTCAATTGGAGTAGATAGACTAAACTATCGTTCCCGGTTCACACTCCACCCACATCTATTGAACAGGTGAAGAGGCTCATCCCTTGTTTCCTGTTTAGGATGCGGTTTCCGGTTTTCTCTTTTCCAATCTTTTCACTCTTTTCCTTTATTATTTTATTTTTTTTTTTCAATTGGAGTAGATAGACTAAACTATCGCCCGGTTCACACTCCACCCACATCTATTGAACAGGTGAAGAGGCTCATCCCTTGTTTACTGTTTAGGATGCGGTTTCCGGTTTTCTCTTTTCCAATCTTTTCACTCTTTTCCTTTATTATTTTATTTTTTTTTTCAATTGGAGTAGATAGACTAAACTATCGCCCGGTTCACACTCCACCCACATCTATTGAACAGGTGAAGAGGCTCATCCCTTGTTTCCTGTTTAGGATGCGGTTTCCGGTTTTCTCTTTTCCAATCTTTTCACTCTTTTCCTTTATTATTTTATTTTTTTTTTCAATTGGAGTAGATAGACTAAACTATCGCCCGGTTCACACTCCACCCACATCTATTGAACAGGTGAAGAGGCTCATCCCTTGTTTCCTGTTTAGGATGCGGTTTTCGGCTTTCTCTTTTCCATTCTTTTTACCCTTACGTAGCCCCCTGCGCATCAGTGGCGTTACTGCCTTGCTCGGGGTGATATGATTAAAAAAAAAAAAAAAAAAAAAAAAAAATATATATATATATATATATATGCACAAACAAAAGTATATTATATACATAAAGATATATATAGGTAATAAGTATTTGTATGAAATCTACCTTGCTTGTTTGTATATATTTATGTAAATGGTTCTAAAGCACAACAGGTTTTTTTGTCTGTCTTTTAATTTCTTTCTTTCTTTCTTCCTTTCTTTTCTTTTTTGTTTTATTTCTTCCAGTCTGTCTGTTTTTAATTGTTAACAACATTTGACAGAAAGCAAGCTGTCAGATGATGAGTATATTCTAGTAAAGGATTGCGAAACTAGACAAAAGACATATAAGTAGGTTGGGATTATTTTTCCTGGGAAGAGCACAAAAAATTTTAACAGATCTGACAGTGAAGTAGAGTGTGAGATTTAAGGGTTAGGGAAAAGAGAGAAAAAGAAAAAAAAGATTGAAAATAGAAGTAAGAGATGAAAGATACACAGGGAAAGAAATAAAATAAGAATGAATATTAAGGTTAAAAAGAAAGAAAGATGGTATTAATAAAGAAAGCTAAGAAGAAGAAAGAAATAGACAAAATTTGAGTGGAAATTAGAAATAATTACAAGAGGAAACTTCAGCAAAAAGGAAAGAAGGAAGAAAGGAAGAAAAAGTTGGTAGAAAAGGGCCTAGTACGTCAAGCAGAAAGGAAAGAAAGAAGAAGGAGACAAAAGTAGGTAGAAAAGGGCCTAGTACGTCAAGCAGAAAGGAAAGAAGGAAGAAGGAGACAAAAGTAGGTAGAAAAGGGCCTAGTACATCAAGCAGAAAGGAAAGGAAGGAAGAAGGAGACAAAAGTTGGTAGAAAAGGGCCTAGTACATCAAGCAGAAAGGAAAGAAGGAAGAAGGAGACAAAAGTTGGTAGAAAAGGGCCTAGTACGTCAAGCAAAGAAAGGAAAGAAAGAAGGAGACAAATATTGATAGAAAAGGGCCTAGTACGTCAAGCAGAAAGGAAAGAAAGAAGGAGACAAAAGTAGGTAGAAAAGGGCCTAGTACGTCAAGCAGAAAGGAAAGAAAGAAGAAGGAGACAAATATTGATAGAAAAGGGCCTAGTACGTCAAGCAGAAAGGAAAGAAAGAAGAAGGAGACAAATATTGATAGAAAAGGGCCTAGTACATCAAGCAGAAAGGAAAGAAAGAAGGAGACAAAAGTAGGTAGAAAAGGGCCTAGTACGTCAAGCAGAAAGGAAAGAAAGAAGAAGGAGACAAATATTGATAGAAAAGGGCCTAGTACGTCAAGCAGAAAGGAAAGAAGGAAGAAGGAGACAAAAGTAGGTAGAAAAGGGCCTAGTACATCAAGCAGAAAGGAAAAAAGCAAGGTAAATTTAAAATATGCTAAATAGAAATGAAAACAGATAGAAGAACACACAGAAAAATAGGAAACAAAATGTGCAAGGAAAAAGTTAGGAAAAATTTAGGAGAAATAGGGAGAAAGGTCAGATTGACTGATTTGTTTTTTACAGTTTATCAACTCTTTGGCAGTTATTTGAAGCCAAAACATATTTTAGAAATTTAAAGAATAATTCTTTTTTAGAGTGAATTACTTGGAACGACAAATCGGGGTGCCAAGTTCAAATTCCAGTTGAATTCCTTGCATTCACTTATGCATAAATACCCTTGAGAAAGGTATTAATACATCACTTCCCTCCAGTTATGGGTTAAATAATAGGACAGATTGGGTTCTATAGCCTTGGCTTGCAACCAGTCTATTGCAGAAAGCAATGGAAACCTACTGCGGGATAATCTTCTGCCCAATCAGCCATGTTTCTTTCGGGACATAATCACCCAAACATGTATCACATATGGCACTTAACTAACTGAATAGTTTTTTGGCTGATAACAATGATTTTACCAGATACATGTCCTACTATTTGACCCATAACTAGGGAGAAGAGGAGGGGTTCATGTCTATTCTAAGGGTCTTTATGGACATGTGAACGTAACACACTCAACTGGAATTCGAACTCCGCTCTCTGATTTGTCATTCCAAGGCACCACCTGCACATCAAAGTAAAGTTGAAAGGAAAGTAAGTAGAACAGGAGTCACATTTAAGCAAAGAAGAAAGAAATGATGAAAAAGAAGTAGAAATGAAGGAAGGAAGGAAGGAAGGAAGGTAAATGAAGAAATAAGAAATATTGAAAAGAAAGAAGTAGGGTGGGGAGTAGGGGGAAAAGAGCTGACGGACCCTTGAAAGGGAGAAGGTAATTACACCATTGAGCTGGGCAAGAATTCTTTTTCTTCTTTATGAATGTGATCACGGATTTCCACTTGCCCATATCTCTTGTTGCTCTTGTTATCTCTCCCAGACCCCACTCTGTCATCCACCTGCTCAAGCTCATCAAGCAGGTATCGCACTGCTTCCTCTGTCTCTCTTTCCCTATGTCTGTCCTGTGAGTATCAGCTTCTCCAAACTCTCTTTCAAAACCTCATTTGTCTTTTCCTGATGCCAAGTATAAGTTTCTTTTCATTTGCATTCTCTCCAAAACCTTGTTGTTGCTCACACGTTCTGTTTATTGTATCCTCAGCATCCTTCTGTGGAGCCACATTGCTGTTGCTTCAAGTCTCTTCTTTATCCTTGAGGAGACCATTCAGCATTCGCTATGAACTAATATCAAAGAAATAACCAAAAGAAGTTTAACCAAAAAAAAGGTGCTAAAACTTTGTTGATAAATGTCTTCCTGAAGTCTATGCTTATGTGGGGATGGGTGGGGGGGATGAAAAAAATGAAGAAAAGAAGAACAAAACTTAACAAAGAAAAAGGTTTTCTAACCTTTCCATGTCTTTTGTAAAAAAATGGAGGAAAGAAAAAAAGAAAGAAGGAAAGAAAAAAAAGATTAGTGGATTATAAGACTTAACAGGGAAATTTAGAAAGAAAAGTTGTCATCTACCCACCATCCTAACCCTGTCCTGAATTCCCACCCAGATACCTGGAGTCTAAACTTCAGTCTGACTGGCATTGTAAGTGTTTTAGTAAGTGATGTGAAAATAAAATAGAGACCTTGTCAAACAGTGGCTTATCACAATCTGCCAATGGAAACAAGACAGTCTTTGTTGAAACACAATGCAGAAGGCATCTAATTTTAGTTAATCCTGTAATGGTCTTTCATTGGTTGGCTTTTGTTAAAAAAAATTTACATGTGTGATACCATACATATTTAGAGAGTATATATATAAGAAAGAGTGCTTAAAAGGAAGGAAGGAAAAAATAAAAAATAGCATAAATAAGAAATGCCAAAAGTAACTTCACATATAGAAAACTCATGTACCCACACGCACACCATAGACCAAAAGTTTATCTCCATCCTCTGGATTTAATAATTAATATATTTCATACCTTCTTTAGTTGAATTAACTCCTACTAAGCTAGAATACTGAACCTGTTTAGTTCATATCATCCAATCTTTTTAGGGAGAGGTTTATGTCAACTTTTAAAATCTACCAGACCTAAGATTATTACTGGTAACCAGCAAGTCAGATTAGGTAAAAAGAGATAAAACTTTATGCTTGTAATGATTTACTTTTATTATGATTGAATAGATGATAAACCCTCAGGAATCTAATGTGTATTTCTATTTTAATCTGAGAAGCTGCTTTCAATTCAGACATGCTTTATCCTACTATCAGTTAAGTGCCATACGTGAAAGATGCTTGGGTGATCATGTCTCGAAAGAGACATGACTGACTGGGCAGAAGATTATCCCGCAGGTTGCCATTGCTTTCTGCGGTAGACTGGTTGCCAGCCAAGGCTATAGAACCCAATTTGTCCTGTTATTTAACCCATAACTGGAAGGAAGAGACAGATTAATACCTTTCCTAAGGATATTTGAGCGTAAGTGAATGCAATGAACTCAACTGGAATTCGAACTTGGCTCCCTAATTTCTCTGCACTGCACCACAATGCACATCTTCCTACTATAAGTAGCCATAACAGCAAAGCTCAATTAGAAAACTTAAGAAAAGCATACCTCTTGTTGAGACCTTTAAAGTCTATATCTAATCACTTTAAAATAAAAGCATAAGTATTTTGGGGAGGATCTACATTCTTATAGGCACATTTGTAATGAGGTTAACAAATATAGACTTCACAAAGTCTAAACTGAATTTGTGCATTTCTTTAATAGGGTAAATGAGTCCAGCTTTGCTGGTCTTCTTAATTATATTAAAATGAGTGTTTCCCTGTCATAAGAAATGATGCCAAAATATTTGAGAGGATTATACATATAAATAAATATGTAACGGTATTTATTACAATAGAGAGGATATATATATATATATATGCAACAGTATTTATTATAATAGACAGTATATATATATATATCCAAGTGAGTATAGAATGAGAAGAGAAAAAAGAAAAATATTTTTCTGTCCAAAACATTAATTTAAAACAGTGCTTGATATATGATGTATAGAGCAGTGAATATTTATTATAAATTATGTTTTAGAACATGTACATAATTTCTTCTATATATGTCCTCTTCCCTACAATATGTACATGTTCTAAAACATAATTTATAATAAATATATATATATATATATATATGCAACAAATTTATAATAGAGCGGATATATATATATATTTATGCTCTCACACCCTGATTGAGCACTCTGGAAGAGTGGGAGACTTTGTAAACAGAAACTACTCCGGCTTATAAGCATCGCTCATTCAATAATGAATTAGAGCACTCTAGCTATTGGGCATGTTTATACGCACTAAAAAGCCTCCCTTCTTCTACCAGACGCTTGTGGCCTAGGGGTAGAATCACCAACTGACGCTGATTCGGTCGGGTTTCAATCCTGGGTTAGGAAGCGATCAGAGTTTAAGCCGTACTGATGAGCTGTGATACAGCAAAACAGATCTGTCTGCGGATGAGTATAATATATATAAATATGCTACAGTATTTATTATAATAGAGAGGATATATATATATATATATATATATATATATATATATGCTACAGTATTTATTATAATAGAGAGGATATATATATATATATATATATAAATATGCTACAGTATTTATTATAATAGAGAGGATATATATATATATATATATATATACGAATTTGCACGAGATACTAGATTAGCAACTAGATCCCACCCTTTTACAGTGAAACCGATAAAATGCAGCCGTAACTTCTACTCCAACAGTTTCTTTCCTCGCACTTCCCGACTGTGGAATTCTCTTCCAAACGATTGCTTCCCCGACGGCTACAATCTCCAGGAGTTTAAATGTAAGGTCAATAGACACCTCCTAACACACTAACCTGCTCCCATTCTATCAAGCACTCTTCCCATCTGCCCGACACTCATCCTCGCTATCCTTACTCATCTATCACCTTTCTCCTGACATTCCCTATGTCTATCCACTCCTTCTCTTTACCTTCCCCTATGTAGCCCCATGCGCAATAGTGGCAGTGGAATGCCTTGCTTGGGGTGAGATGATTAAAAAAAAAAAAATAAAAAAAAAAAATATATATATATATATATATATGCTACAGTATTTATTATAATAGAGAGGATATATATATATATATATATATAAATATGCTACAGTATTTATTATAATAGAGAGGATATATATATATATATATATATATATATATATATATATATATATATATCTATATGCATATATATACATATATATATATATCCTCTCTATTATAATAAATACTGTAGCATATATATATATATATATAAATATGCTACAGTATTTATTATAATAGAGAGGATATATATATATATATATATATATATATATATACACAAATATGCTACAGTATTTATTATAATAGAGAGGATATATTTATATCAAAATAGAGCAATGAATATTCATTATAAATTATACTTTAGAGCTTGTACAAGCTACTAATGTCAAAACCAAATGTACAATTTTGTAGTGGCTTGTAGTTTGTACATGTTCTAAAGTATAATTTATAATATATATATATATATATATATATATATATTCTTCACTTGCAAAAAACTAAAATAATAAGGCACTTCTCAAGAGAAAACATGTGACAAGAGCTTTCATAACCGGAAATAAAGTTTAATAACTGGTAGTAAAGAGAATGAACTCAGTCGACACTACCTTGCTACTGTCTCTCTCTCTCCAAGAGAAGTATACAAATAAACACACAGCGGTCTTTATTATAATAGGGTGGATGTAAACACAATTTAGAGATTACCAATTTGACAATCAGTAATCCAGTTTAATCAGTAATGAAGAATTAATTTCTACAAGAGTAATTTCAATTTATTTTTATTTTTATTTTTTCCGGATATTTACTGGAACCATTTACACATTATCATCACTGGACATTTATTTATTTGTGGACGACCTTATTCTAGAAATTTTTCCTCTTCTCCTGTGTAACCAAAAACATCTTGCATTCCAATAACGTAGCAAATAGAGATTAGGACACCGGCTGGGGCCTGATCAACCTTGGGCGGGTCAACCTGGGGAGAAGGTATGATGTTTATAAAGGACCGAAACCGTCAATGAACCAGGGTAACATCACTGATGATGTGTCCTAACCGCATCTAAATGATGTATTTTTCAAATTCAGAGTTCCCAGGTCATTGCCATTACTATTTTGTGCTAACTCCTGCATCAGTTGTTATTGAGCAATTTTAAACACTTTTGTGCATTTTCATTTAATCTTCTGATGTTTACCCCTAATCATGACTCCAATAAATCCAGAAAGTGCTTTTTTGGAGAGTGAAGGGCAACCACCATATGTTATCCATAGCAAATAAGGTAGAAATTCTTGAAAAAAAATTGGCAGTGGTACATCTGTGCAAAGCTCACATGATTCAAACAGCATTGACTTCTCTACAATTTATACCGTAAAGAAAGAGGCTAACATCACATAAGCATCATTAATCCTGCAAAATCACCAATCTATCACTCCTATATGTCCCAATTAATGATGTCAGTCTGTATTATAAAAATAGAAAGGAAAATTTAAGCTAAAAAAACTCTTAAAATAAAAGGTACAAGTTCTTGCTTTCCTTCCAGTTTTGATTTTCAAAAATTTAAATGCAATGTCAGTCATTATCTGTTGCTTTCTTCATTCTTCTTTTATTGTTCATGTTTCTTAATAATGTTATTCTATTTTTTATTCTGTCACATGACTCAATAACACTTTGTGTCTTAGCATCTTTATAGCCTTCCTTAAATTGAAATGACTGAAAAAAAAAAAAGAAAAGAAATAAGTTAGCAATATAATGGAAAAATTTCAAACATATGTACATTTCAACTAAAGGATAAAATTAGAAATAATTTCATTTTTTTCAAATTAATCATTCCTTCTTTCAAGTGAGTTGTTCTATCTTTCAAGTAATTCATTCTTTCAAAATATTAATTCTAATTAACCATTTACTTCTATCAGATAAATCAGTCAGTTAAGTGTCATACGTGATACACGCTTTGGGCAATCATGTCTCGAAAGAGACATGACTGACTGGGCGGAAGATTATCCAGCAGTAGGTTGCCATTGCTTTCTGCAGTAGACTGGTTGCCAGCCAAGGCTATAGAACCCAATCTGTCCTGTTATTAGACTTACAACTAGAGGGAGAAGAGATGTATTGTATTATTATGTAGTAATTAAAGGGGAATCAATTTATTACTTCATAACAATAGAAAACCGATCCCCCACTGTATGACCAGTAGAAGTCTTAATCATGATTCCAACTATTATATTCAGTCAGTCAGTTAAGTGCCATACGTGATACACGCTTTGGGTGATCATGTCTTGAAAGAGACATGACTGTCTGGGCAGTATACTGGGCAGTATACTTCGGTATACTGGTTGCCAGCCAAGGCTATAGAACCCAATTTTTCCTATTATTTAATCCATAACTGGAGGGAAGAAACGGATTAATGTCTTTCCTAAGGGTATTTGCATGTAAGTGAATGCAAGGAATTTAAATGAAATTTGAACTCGGCACTCCGATTTGTTGTTCTGAGTTGATATCAATTGTACCACATTGCACATCAACTAAATAGTTTTTTTGAAATTATTTATTCAGTTTTTTCAAATTAATTAATTCTGCCAATTAATTCATTCTTTCTTTCAAACAGTTCAATCAGTTCAATCAGTTCAATCTTTCTTTCTGTCACATTGTTTACTTTTGCTTTCCTTCAAATTTTCACTCCTTTCTTTTAATTTTTCACTACTTCTTTCGATCTTCCCATCAAATTGTTCACTTCTTCTTGCCTTCAGATTGTTCACTTCTTTCTATCAAATTGTTCACTTCTTCTTGCCTTCAGATTGTTCACTTCTTTCTATCAAATTGTTCACTCTTCCTGTCTTCAATTGTTCACTTCTTTCTATCAAATTGTTCACTCTTCCTGTCTTCAATTGTTCACTTCTTTCTATCAAATTGTCCACTTCTTCTTGTCTTCAATTGTTCACTTCTTTCTATCAAATTGTTCACTTCTTCTTGCCTTCAGATTGTTCACTTCTTTCTATCAAATTGTTCACTTCTTCTTGTCTTCAATTTTTCACTTCTTTCTGTCAAATTGTTCACTCTTCCTGTCTTCAATTGTTCACTTCTTTCTATCAAATTGTTCACTTCTTCTTGCCTTCAGATTGTTCACTTCTTTCTATCAAATTGTTCACGCTTCCTGTCTTCAATTGTTCAATTCTTTCTATCAAATTGTTCACTTCTTCTTGCCTTCAGATTGTTCACTTTTCTATCAAATTGTTCACTTCTTCTTGTCTTCAATTGTTCACTTCTTTCTATCAAATTGTTCACTTCTTCTTGTCTTCAATTGTTCACTTCTTCTATCAAATTGTTCACTTTCCTGTCTTCAATTGTCTACTTCTTTCTATCAAATTGTTCACTTCTTCTTGCCTTCAGATTGTTCACTTCTTTCTATCAAATTGTTCACTTCTTCTTGTCTTCAATTGTTCACTTCTTTCTATCAAATTGTTCACTTCTTTCTTGCCTTCAGATTGTTCACTTCTTCTATCAAATTGTTCACTCTTCCTTATTCCTTCAAGTGTTCACTTCTTTCTATCAAATTGTTCACTCTTCCTGTCTTCAATTGTTCACTTCTTTCTATCAAATTGTCCACTTCTTCGTCTTCAATTGTTCACTTCTTTCTATCAAATTGTTCACTTCTTCTTGTCTTCAATTTTCTCACTTTCTTTCTGTCAAATTGTTCACTCTTCCTGTCTTCACTGTTCACTTCTTTCTATCAAATTGTTCACTTCTTCTTGCCTTCAGATTGTTCACTTCTTTCTATCAAATTGTTCACTCTTCCTGTCTTCAATTGTTCAATTCTTTCTATCAAATTGTTCACTTCTTCTGCCTTCAGATTGTTCACTTCTTTCTATCAAATTGTTCACTTCTTCTGTCTTCAATTGTTCACTTCTTTCTATCAAATTGTCCACTTCTTCTTGCCTTCAGATTGTTCACTTCTTCATCAAATTGCTCACCTCCTGACCTTCAATTGTTCACTTCTTTCTATCAAATTGTTCACTTCTTCTTGCCTTCAGATTGTTCACTTTCTTCATCAAATTGTTCACTTCTTCTTATCTTCAATTGTTCACTCTTTTCTATCAAATTGTTCACTTCTTCTTGCCTTCAGATTGTTCACTTCTTTCTTACTGTAAATTGTTCACTCTTCCTGTCTTCAAGTGTTCTTTCTATCAAATTGTTCACTCCTCTTCCTGTCTTCAATTGTTCACTTCTTTCATCAAATTGTCCACTTCTTCTTGTCTTCAATTGTTCACTTCTTTCTATCAAATTGTTCACTTTTTCTGCCTTCAGATTGTTCACTTCTTTCATCAAATTGTTCACTCTTCCTGTCTTCAATTATTCACTTCTTTCATCAAATTGTTCATTTCTTCTGTCTTCAGATTGTTCACTTCTTTCCATCAAATTGTTCATTTCTTCTGCCTTCAGATTGTTCACTTTTCTCCATCAAATTGTTCGACATTTCTTCTCGTCTTCTAGATTGTTCACTTTTCCATCAAATTGTTCACTTTTCTTCTTTACTTTCAGATTGTTCACTTTTTCATCAAATTGTTCACTTCTTCTTGCCTTCAGATTGTTTACTTCTTTCTATCAAATTGTTCATTTCTTCTTGCCTTCAGATTGTTTACTTCTTTCATCAAAATTGTTCACTTCTTCTGCCTTCAGATTGTTCATTTCTTTCTATCAAATTGTTCACTCTTCCTGTCTTCAATTGTTCACTTCTTTCTATCAAATTGTCACCTTCAAGTCTTCAATTGTTCACTTCTTTCTATCAAATTGTTCACTTCTTCTTGCCTTCAGATTGTTCACTTCTTTCTATCAAATTGTTCACTCTTCCTGTCTTCAATGTTCACTTCTTTCTATCAAATTGTTCACTTCTTCTTGCCTTCAGATTGTTCACTTCTTTCTATCAAATTGTTCACTTCTTCTTGTCTTCAATTGTTCACTCTTTTCATCAAATTGTCCACTTCTTCTTGCCTTCAGATTGTTCCACTTTTCCTATCAAATTGTTACTTCCTTCTGCAATTGTTCACTTCTTCTATCAATTGAAAATCATTTTCTTGCCTTCAGATTGTTCACTTCTTCATCAGCTTCATTGATTTTCTGAGCTTTTCTCAATGGTTCACTTCTTCTACAATATCCACTTCTTCTTGTCTTCAATTTTTCACTTCTTTCTATCAAATTGTTCACTTCTTCTTGCCTTCAGATTGTTCACTTCTTTCTATCAAATTGTTCACTCTTCCTGTCTTCAATTGTTCACTTCTTTCTATCAAATTGTTCATTTCTTCTTGCCTTCAGATTGTTCACTTCTTTCCATCAAATTGTTCATTTCTTCTTGCCTTCAGATTGTTCACTTCTTTCCATCAAATTGTTCATTTCTTCTTGCCTTCAGATTGTTCACTTCTTTCCATCAAATTGTTCACTTCTTCTTGCCTTCAGATTGTTCACTTCTTTCTATCAAATTGTTCACTTCTTCTTGCCTTCAGATTGTTTACTTCTTTCTATCAAATTGTTCATTTCTTCTTGCCTTCAGATTGTTTACTTCTTTCTATCAAATTGTTCATTTCTTCTTGCCTTCAGATTGTTTACTTCTTTCTATCAAATTGTTCACTTCTTCTTGCCTTCAGATTGTTCACTTCTTTCTATCAAATTGTTCACTCTTCCTGTCTTCAATTGTTCACTTCTTTCTATCAAATTGTTCACTCTTCCTGTCTTCAATTGTTCACTTCTTTCTATCAAATTGTTCACTTCTTCTTGCCTTCAGATTGTTCACTTCTTTCTATCAAATTGTTCACTCTTCCTGTCTTCAATTGTTCACTTCTTTCTATCAAATTGTTCACTTCTTCTTGCCTTCAGATTGTTCACTTCTTTCTATCAAATTGTTCACTCTTCTTGTCTTCAATTGTTCACTTCTTTCTATCAAATTGTTCACTTCTTCTTGCCTTCAGATTGTTCACTTCTTTCTATCAAATTGTTCACTCTTCCTGTCTTCAAGTGTTCACTTCTTTCTATCAAATTGTTCACTCTTCCTGTCTTCAATTGTTCACTTCTTTCTATCAAATTGTCCACTTCTTCTTGTCTTCAATTGTTCACTTCTTTCTATCAAATTGTTCACTTCTTCTTGCCTTCAGATTGTTCACTTCTTTCTATCAAATTGTTCACTCTTCCTGTCTTCAATTGTTCACTTCTTTCTATCAAATTGTCCACTTCTTCTTGCCTTCAGACTGTTCACTTTTTTCTATCAAATTGTTCACTCTTCCTGTCTTCAATTGTTCACTTCTTTCTATCAAATTGTTCATTTCTTCTTGCCTTCAGATTGTTCACTTCTTTCCATCAAATTGTTCATTTCTTCTTGCCTTCAGATTGTTCACTTCTTTCCATCAAATTGTTCATTTCTTCTTGCCTTCAGATTGTTCACTTCTTTCCATCAAATTGTTCACTTCTTCTTGCCTTCAGATTGTTCACTTCTTTCTATCAAATTGTTCACTTCTTCTTGCCTTCAGATTGTTTACTTCTTTCTATCAAATTGTTCATTTCTTCTTGCCTTCAGATTGTTTACTTCTTTCTATCAAATTGTTCACTTCTTCTTGCCTTCAGATTGTTCACTTCTTTCTATCAAATTGTTCACTCTTCCTGTCTTCAATTGTTCACTTCTTTCTATCAAATTGTTCACTCTTCCTGTCTTCAATTGTTCACTTCTTTCTATCAAATTGTTCACTTCTTCTTGCCTTCAGATTGTTCACTTCTTTCTATCAAATTGTTCACTCTTCCTGTCTTCAATTGTTCACTTCTTTCTATCAAATTGTTCACTTCTTCTTGCCTTCAGATTGTTCACTTCTTTCTATCAAATTGTTCACTTCTTCTTGCGTTCAGATTGTTCACTTCTTTCTATCAAATTGTTCACTCTTCCTGTCTTCAATTGTTCACTTCTTTCTATCAAATTGTTCACTCTTCCTGTCTTCAATTGTTCACTTCTTTCTATCAAATTGTTCACTTCTTCTTGCCTTCAGATTGTTCACTTCTTTCTATCAAATTGTTCACTTCTTCTTGTCTTCAATTGTTCACTTCTTTCTATCAAATTGTTCACTTCTTCTTGTCTGCAATTATTCACTTCTTTCTATCAAATTGTTCACTTCTTCTTGTCTTCAATTGTTCACTTCTTTCTATCAAATTGTTCACTTCTTCTTGCCTTCAGATTGTTCACTTCTTTCTATCAAATTGTTCACTTCTTCTTGTCTTCAATTGTTCACTTCTTTCTATCAAATTGTTCACTTCTTCTTGTCTTCAATTGTTCACTTCTTTCCATCAAATTGTTCACTTCTTCTTGCCTTCAGATTGTTCACTTCTTTCTATCAAATTGTTGACTTCTTCTTGTCTTCAATTGTTCACTTCTTTCTATCAAATTGTTCATTTCTTCTTGCCTTCAGATTGTTCACTTCTTTCCATCAAATTGTTCATTTCTTCTTGCCTTCAGATTGTTCACTTCTTTCTATCAAATTGTTCATTTCTTCTTGCCTTCAGATTGTTCACTTCTTTCCATCAAATTGTTCATTTCTTCTTGCCTTCAGATTGTTCACTTCTTTCCATCAAATTGTTCACTTCTTCTTGCCTTCAGATTGTTCACTTCTTTCTATCAAATTGTTCACTTCTTCTTGTCTTCAATTGTTCACTTCTTTCTATCAAATTGTTCACTCTTCCTGTCTTCAATTGTTCAATTCTTTCTATCAAATTGTTCACTTCTTCTTGTCTTCAATTGTTCACTTCTTTCCATCAAATTGTTCACTTCTTGCCTTCAGATTGTTCACTTCTTTCTATCAAATTGTTGACTTCTTCTTGTCTTCAATTGTTCACTTCTTTCTATCAAATTGTTCATTTCTTCATGCCTTCAGATTGTTCACTTCTTTCCATCAAATTGTTCATTTCTTCTTGCCTTCAGATTGTTCACTTCTTTCTATCAAATTGTTAATTTCTTCTTGCCTTCAGATTGTTCACTTCTTTCCATCAAATTGTTCATTTCTTCTTGCCTTCAGATTGTTCACTTCTTTCTATCAAATTGTTCATTTCTTCTTGCCTTCAGATTGTTCACTTCTTTCCATCAAATTGTTCACTTCTTCTTGCCTTCAGATTGTTCACTTCTTTCTATCAAATTGTTCACTTCTTCTTGTCTTCAATTGTTCACTTCTTTCTATCAAATTGTTCACTCTTCCTGTCTTCAATTGTTCAATTCTTTCTATCAAATTGTTCATTTCTTCTTGCCTTCAGATTGTTCACTTCTTTCTATCAAATTGTTCACTTCTTCTTGTCTTCAATTCTTCACTTCTTTCTATCAAATTGTTCACTTCTTCTTGTTTTCAATTGTTCACTTCTTTCTATCAAATTATTCACTTCTTCTTGCCTTCAGATTGTTCACTTCTTTCCATCAAATTGTTCATTTCTTCTTGTCTTCAGATTGTTCACTTCTTTCTATCAAATTGTTCATTTCTTCTTGCCTTCAGATTGTTCACTTCTTTCCATCAAATTGTTCATTTCTTCTTGCCTTCAGATTGTTCACTTCTTTCCATCAAATTGTTCATTTCTTCTTGCCTTCAGATTGTTCACTTCTTTCCATCAAATTGTTCACTTCTTCTTGCCTTCAGATTGTTCACTTCTTTCTATCCAATTGTTCACTTCTTCTTGTCTTCAATTGTTCACTTCTTTCTATCAAATTGTTCACTCTTCCTGTCTTCAATTGTTCACTTCTTTCTATCAAATTGTTCATTTCTTCTTGCCTTCAGATTGTTCACTTCTTTCTATCAAATTGTTCACTTCTTCTTGTCTTCAATTGTTCACTTCTTTCCATCAAATTGTTCATTTCTTCTTGCCTTCAGATTGTTCACTTCTTTCTATCAAATTGTTCACTTCTTCTTGTCTTCAATTGTTCACTTCTTTCTATCAAATTGTTCACTTCTTCTTGCCTTCAGATTGTTCACTTCTTTCTATCAAATTGTTCACTTCTTCTTGTCTGCAATTGTTCAATTCTTTCTATCAAATTGTTCACTTCTTCTTGCCTTCAGATTGTTCACTTCTTTCCGTCAAATTGTTCACTTCTTCTTGTTTTCAATTTTTCACTTCTTTCTGTCAAATTGTTCACTTCTTCTTGCCTTCAGATTGTTCACTTCTTTCTATCAAATTGTTCACTTCTTCTTGCCTTTAGATTGTTCACTTCTTTCCATCAAATTGTTCACTTCTTCTTGCCTTCAGATTGTTCACTTCTTTCTATCAAATTGTTGACTTCTTCTTGTCTTCAATTGTTCACTTCTTTCTATCAAATTGTTCCACTTCCTTGCCTTCAGATTGTTCACTTCTTTCCATCAAATTGTTCACTTCTTCTTGTCTTCAATTGTTCACTTCTTTCTATCAAATTGTTCCACTTCTTGCCTTCCAGATTGTTCACTTCTTTCTATCAAATTGTTCAACTCTTCCTTGTCTTCAATTGTTCACTTCTTTCTATCAAATTGTTCACTTCTTGCCTTCAGATTGTTCACTTCTTTCCATTCAAATTGTTGACTTCTTTTGTCTTCAATTGTTCACTTCTTTCTATCAAATTGTTGACTTCTTCTTGTCTTCAATTGTTCACTTCTTTCTATCAAATTGTTCATTTCTTCTTGCCTTCAGATTGTTCACTTCTTTCTATCAAATTGTTCACTCTTCCTGTCTTCAAGTGTTCACTTCTTTCTATCAAATTGTTCACTCTTCCTGTCTTCAATTGTTCACTTCTTTCTATCAAATTGTCCACTTCTTCTTGTCTTCAATTGTTCACTTCTTTCTATCAAATTGTTCACTTCTTCTTGTCTTCAATTTTTCACTTCTTTCTGTCAAATTGTTCACTCTTCCTGTCTTCAATTGTTCACTTCTTTCTATCAAATTGTTCACTTCTTCTTGCCTTCAGATTGTTCACTTCTTTCTATCAAATTGTTCACTCTTCCTGTCTTCAATTGTTCAATTCTTTCTATCAAATTGTCCACTTCTTCTTGCCTTCAGATTGTTCACTTCTTTCTATCAAATTGTTCACTCTTCCTGTCTTCAATTGTTCACTTCTTTCTATCAAATTGTTGACTTCTTCTTGTCTTCAATTGTTCACTTCTTTCTATCAAATTGTTCATTTCTTCTTGCCTTCAGATTGTTCACTTCTTTCTATCAAATTGTTCACTCTTCCTGTCTTCAAGTGTTCACTTCTTTCCATCAAATTGTTCACTCTTCCTGTCTTCAATTGTTCACTTCTTTGTATCAAATTGTCCACTTCTTCTTGTCTTCAATTTTTCACTTCTTTCCATCAAATTGTTCACTTCTTCTTGCCTTCAGATTGACTACTTCTTTCTATCAAATTGTTCACTTCTTCTTGCCTTCAGATTGTTTACTTCTTTCTATCAAATTGTTCATTTCTTCTTGCCTTCAGATTGTTTACTTCTTTCTATCAAATTGTTCACTTCTTCTTGCCTTCAGATTGTCCACTTCTTTCTATCAAATTGTTCACTCTTCCTGTCTTCAATTGTTCACTTCTTTCTATCAAATTGTTCCTCTTCCTGTCTTCAATTGTTCCTTTATTTCTATCTAATTCACTTCTTCTTGCCTTCAGATTGTTCACTTTTCTATCAAATTGTTCACTCTTCCTGTCTTCAATTGTTCACTTCTTTCTATCAAATTGTTCACTTCTTCTTGCCTTCAGATTGTTCACTTCTTTCTATCAGTCATTCATCTTCTTGTCTTCAATTGTTCACTTCTTTCTATCAAATTGTTCACTTCTTCTTGCCTTCAGATTGTTCACTTCTTTCTATCAAATTGTTCACTCTTCCTGTCTTCAAGTGTTCACTTCTTTCTATCAAATTGTTCCTCTTCCTGTCTTCAATTGTTCACTTCTTTCTATCAAATTGTCCACTTCTTCTTGTCTTCAATTGTTCTTCTTTCTATCAAATTATTCACTTCTTCTTGCCTTCAGATTGTTCACTTCTTTCTATCAAATTGTTTACTCTTCTGTCTTCAATTGTTCACTTCTTTCTATCAAATTGTCCACTTCTTCTTGCCTTCAGACTGTTCACTTTTTTCTATCAAATTGTTCACTCTTCCTGTCTTCAATTTTATTCACTTCTTTCTATTAAATTGTTCATTTCTTCTTGCCTTCAGATTGTTCACTTCTCATCAAATTGTTCATTTCTTCTTTTCCTTCAGATTGTTCACTTCTTTCATCAAATTGTTCATTTCTTCTTGCCTTCAGATTGTTCACTTCTTTCCATCAAATTGTTCATTTCTTCTTCTTTTCCATTGAATTTGTTCACTTCTTTCCATCAAATTGTTCACTTCTTCTTGCCTTCAGATTGTTCACTTCTTTCTATCAAATTGTTCACTTCTTCTTGCCTTCAAGATTGTTTACTTCTTTCTATCAAATTGTTCATTTCTTCTTGCCTTCAGATTGTTTACTTCTTTCCTCAAATTGTTCACTTCTTCTTGCCTTCAGATTGTTCACTTCTTTCTATCAAATTGTTCACTCTTCCTGTCTTCAATTGTTTACTTCTTTCTATCAAATTGTTCACTCTTCCTATCTTCAATTATTCCTTCTATCAAATTGTTCACTTCTTCTTGCCTTCAGATTGTTCACTTCTTTCTCTAGGTGTTCACTCTTCCTGTCTTCAATTGTTCACTTCTTTCTATCAAATTGTTCACACTTCTTCTTGCCTTCAGATTGTTCACTTCTTTCTATCAAATTGTTCACTTCTTCTTGCCTTCAGATAACCTTCTATCAAATTGTTCACTTCTTCTTGTCTTCAATTGTTCCTTCTCTTTCTATCATGTTCACTTCTTCTTGTCTGCAATTATTCACTTCTTTCTATCAAATTGTTCACTTCTTCTTGTCTTCAATTGTTCACTTCTTTCTATCAAATTGTTCACTTCTTCTTGCCTTCAGATAGTTCACTTCTTTCTATCAAATTGTTCACTTCTTCTTGTCTTCAATTGTTCACTTCTTTCTATCAAATTGTTCACTTCTTCTTGTCTGCAATTGTTCACTACTTTCTATCAAATTGTTCACTTCTTCTTGCCTTCAGATTGTTCACTTCTTTCCATCAAATTGTTCACTTCTTCTTGTCTTCAATTGTTCACTTCTTTCTATCAAATTGTTCACTTCTTCTTGCCTTCAGATTGTTCACTTCTTTCTATCAAATTGTTCACTTCTTCTTGTCTTCAATTGTTCACTTCTTTCTATCAAATTGTCCACTTCTTCTTGCCTTCAGATTGTTCACTTCTTTCTATCAAATTGTTCACTCTTCCTGTCTTCAATTGTTCACTTCTTTCTATCAAATTGTTCACTTCTTCTTGCCTTCAGATTGTTCACTTCTTTCTATCAAATTGTTCACTCTTCTTGTCTTCAATTGTTCAATTCTTTCTATCAAATTGTTCACTTCTTCTTGCCTTCAGATTGTTCACTTCTTTCTATCAAATTGTTCACTTCTTCTTGTCTTCAATTGTTCACTTCTTTCCATCAAATTCTTCACTTCTTCTTGCCTTCAGATTGTTCACTTCTTTCTATCAAATTGTTGACTTCTTCTTGTCTTCAATTGTTCACTTCTTTCTATCAAATTGTTCATTTCTTCTTGCCTTCAGATTGTTCACTTCTTTCCATCAAATTGTTCATTTCTTCTTGCCTTCAGATTGTTCACTTCTTTCTATCAAATTGTTCATTTCTTCTTGCCTTCAGATTGTTCACTTCTTTCCATCAAATTGTTCATTTCTTCTTGCCTTCAGATTGTTCACTTCTTTCCATCAAATTGTTCACTTCTTCTTGCCTTCAGATTGTTCACTTCTTTCTATCAAATTGTTCACTTCTTCTTGTCTTCAATTGTTCACTTCTTTCTATCAAATTGTTCACTCTTCCTGTCTTCAATTGTTCAATTCTTTCTATCAAATTGTTCACTTCTTCTTGTCTTCAATTGTTCACTTCTTTCCATCAAATTGTTCACTTCTTCTTGCCTTCAGATTGTTCACTTCTTTCTATCAAATTGTTGACTTCTTCTTGTCTTCAATTGTTCACTTCTTTCTATCAAATTGTTCACTTCTTCCTGTCTTCAATTGTTCAATTCTTTCTATCAAATTGTTCATTTCTTCTTGCCTTCAGATTGTTCACTTCTTTCTATCAAATTGTTCACTTCTTCTTGTCTTCAATTCTTCACTTCTTTCTATCAAATTGTTCACTTCTTCTTGTTTTCAATTGTTCACTTCTTTCTATCAAATTATTCACTTCTTCTTGCCTTCAGATTGTTCACTTCTTTCCATCAAATTGTTCATTTCTTCTTGCCTTCAGATTGTTCACTTCTTTCTATCAAATTGTTCATTTCTTCTTGCCTTCAGATTGTTCACTTCTTTCCATCAAATTGTTCATTTCTTCTTGCCTTCAGATTGTTCACTTCTTTCCATCAAATTGTTCATTTCTTCTTGCCTTCAGATTGTTCACTTCTTTCCATCAAATTGTTCACTTCTTCTTGCCTTCAGATTGTTCACTTCTTTCTATCCAATTGTTCACTTCTTCTTGTCTTCAATTGTTCACTTCTTTCTATCAAATTGTTCACTTCTTTCTATCAAATTGTTCATTTCTTCTTGCCTTCAGATTGTTCACTTCTTTCTATCAAATTGTTCACTTCTTCTTGTCTTCAATTGTTCACTACTTTCCATCAAATTGTTCATTTCTTCTTGCCTTCAGATTGTTCACTTCTTTCTATCAAATTGTTCACTTCTTCTTGTCTTCAATTGTTCACTTCTTTCTATCAAATTGTTCACTTCTTCTTGCCTTCAGATTGTTCACTTCTTTCTATCAAATTGTTCACTTCTTCTTGTCTGCAATTGTTCACTTCTTTCTATCAAATGGTTCACTTCTTCTTGCCTTCAGATTGTTCACTTCTTTCCATCAAATTGTTCACTTCTTCTTGTTTTCAATTTTTCACTTCTTTCTGTCAAATTGTTCACTTCTTCTTGCCTTCAGATTGTTCACTTCTTTCTATCAAATTGTTCACTTCTTCTTGCCTTTAGATTGTTCACTTCTTTCCATCAAATTGTTCACTTCTTCTTGCCTTCAGATTGTTCACTTCTTTCTATCAAATTGTTGACTTCTTCTTGTCTTCAATTGTTCACTTCTTTCTATCAAATTGTTCACTTCTTCTTGCCTTCAGATTGTTCACTTCTTTCTATCAAATTGTTGACTTCTTCTTGTCTTCAATTGTTCACTTCTTTCTATCAAATTGTTCATTTCTTCTTGCCTTCAGATTGTTCACTTCTTTCTATCAAATTGTTCATTTCTTCTTGCCTTCAGATTGTTCACTTCTTTCCATCAAATTGTTCATTTCTTCTTGCCCTCAGATTGTTCACTTCTTTCTATCAAATTGTTCACTTCTTCTTGTCTTCAATTGTTCACTTCTTTCTATCAAATTGTTCACTTCTTCTTGTCTTCAATTGTTCACTTCTTTCTATCAAATTGTTCACTCTTCCTGTCTTCAATTGTTCACTTCTTTCTATCAAATTGTTCATTTCTTCTTGCCTTCAGATTGTTCACTTCTTTCCATCAAATTGTTCATTTCTTCTTGCCTTCAGATTGTTCACTTCTTTCCATCAAATTGTTCATTTCTTCTTGCCTTCAGATTGTTCACTTCTTTCCATCAAATTGTTCATTTCTTCTTGCCTTCAGATTGTTCACTTCTTTCTATCAAATTGTTCATTTCTTCTTGCCTTCAGATTGTTCACTTCTTTCCATCAAATTGTTCACTTCTTCTTGCCTTCAGATTGTTCACTTCTTTCTATCAAATTGTTGACTTCTTCTTGTCTTCAATTGTTCACTTCTTTCTATCAAATTGTTCACTTCTTCTTGCCTTCAGATTGTTCACTTCTTTCTATCAAATTGTTCATTTCTTCTTGCCTTCAGATTGTTCACTTCTTTCCATCAAATTGTTCACTTCTTCTTGCCTTCAGATTGTTCACTTCTTTCTATCAAATTGTTGACTTCTTCTTGTCTTCAATTGTTCACTTCTTTCCATCAAATTGTTCACTTCTTCTTGCCTTCAGATTGTTCACTTCTTTCTATCAAATTGTTCACTTCTTCTTGTCTGCAATTGTTCACTTCTTTCTATCAAATTGTTCACTTCTTCTTGCCTTCAGATTGTTCACTTCTTTCTATCAAATTGTTCACTCTTCTTGTCTTTAATTGTTCAATTCTTTCCATCAAATTGTTCACTTCTTCTTGCCTTCAGATTGTTCACTTCTTTCCCTCAAATCGTTCATGATTTATTCTAAATTATTATTCCTTTTTGTAATTTATCCAAATAATTGTAATCTTCAGATTTTCATCACAAACCAAAAATAGACAAAGTACTAAGTGGGAAAATAGGATGTGCGTTGTGGGAGCTGAGTTCGAATTTCAGTTGAATTTGTTGCAATCATATACGCGCAAATACCCTTGGGAAAGGTATTAATCCGTCTCTACCTTCCAGTTATGAGTCAAATAAAAGGACAGATTGGGTTCTACCGCAGAAAGCAATGACAACCTACTGCGGGATAATCTTCTGCCTAGTCAGTCAAATCTTTTTCAAGACATGATCACCCAAGCGTGTATCACGTATGGCACTTAACTGACTGACTATGAGGAAGTGCTCAAAAGTTATTGGCCTGACCCACATCTCAAAATTTTACCCTCATAAGCTGATAGAGGAAGGAGTCTTGTTAGGCTGAGAACCTTTCAACACTGCCTCATTGCCTGGAATTCTTACTTAACTATGTCCCATTCATTTTTATAAAGAATGGTTGAATTAAAAATCCTTGCAAAAATAAAGAAACAAAAATATCTTTGAAAAAGGGTTAATATTTTTTACAGAGTTTTTGTAAATAGATTTGCTATTTTTTATGAATGAAATTTTCAGTAAAGATAACAAATGGTACTGACTTTCACCAATTTATTTATTCAAGACATAGATTCATTCTTAAATTCTAATGTTCTTCAATTCTTTTGTTTATACTATAAACAAATTTGAAAAGAAATTAGGCAAATAAACAAATAAGAATAATATAAATTAATTCACATTTCGTTTCTTTGATGTTTTTTTTTCCCTCTGCTTTCATATTTGAGTTATTTTGCTTCTTATTTTTAGTTTTTCTTTAGTTAACAGCCATTTTTATTTTTTCTTTGACCTCTCTTCTTTCTCTTCACTGCTTCAGCATTTTTTTTTTTCCTTCATTCACTTATTCTTGTCTTCATTCTATTTGTTCTCTGTTTTTTCTTTATTATTTTTTCCTGATTTACTGTTTGACACAATTCTTTATCAAGTCTTTTTTTCCCTTTTTGTTGTCTTTAATCACAGTGTCTGGACAATTAGTTTTTACATATCTGTTAGTGGGAAAAGGAGATAAAATGGAAAAATTTTTAATAACAACACATTTCACCTTCATTTTTTTCTTGGGCTATTGTACACTCCAGCATTCTTCCAGTGAATTTTGTCCACTGGGGTAGATTGTTCTAGTTCCACATGTCATGCCTTTTTTGAATATCTCAGTTTAAATTATCACCTTTTAGCAACTTAACTCTCTAAGTTTTTGTTCCCTTGCAATACTTTGGATACATGGCCCAGTGGATAAAAGTGTTAGTTGAAGTAATCCAAAAAAGGCTTGGCCAAAAGAGGTGTGAGTTTATTAATAATACCTGGTCACAGCAAAGAGAACAACTACTACAAAACTTGAGTTACTAAAAAGAATTAACTGAAACGCAGATATCCAAAAGGGGCATGTCATGCAGAACTAGAACAATCCTCATGGACTAAGTAAGGGATTCATTTTGAAATTCCAACACATGTCACCTGAAGAAAACCAGAGAACACAATGGCCAAAACACTGTGAAAATTCAAAGAATGTAAATAACTTTTAATTTATATAAATTTTGTTAATTATTTTTGAAGCACATATTATAATCAGTTTAATAAATAAAAAAAAACTCTGGTCACTATTTTATCTGTTGGTTGGTTGTTCATTAGTGGATACATAGCCCAGTGGATAAAAGTGTTAGTTGAAGTAATCCAAAAATAGCTTGAGCAAAAGAGGCGTGAGTTTATTAATAATACCTGGTCATAGAGAACAACTACTACAAAACTTGAGTTACTAAAAAGAATTAACTGAAACGCAGATATCCAAAAGGGGCATGTCATGCAGAACTAGAACAATCCTCATGGACTAAGTAAGGGATTCATTTTGAAATTCCAACACATGTCACCTGAAGAAAACCAGAGAACACAATGGCCAAAACGTTGTGAAAATGGTAATTCAAAGTATGTAAATAACTTTTAATTTATACAAATTTGTTAATTGTTATTGAAGCACATATTGTAATCAGTTTAATAAAAAAAACTACTGTCACTATTTTGTCTGTTGGTTGGTTGTTCATGAGTGGCCATACAACAGAGATATACAAAAAATGAAACATGACATTCTGTGACTTGAACTTGCGACCTCTAGATCAGGAGGTAAATAATATTTTCATAACACTATCATCGTGCAGCTAAAGTATAGGGTGAAATTAAATTACAAATAATGAAAATTTGTAATTGCTGCTTTTTATAATGTTTGCAATTATTTTAATTCCCCAGTTGTGGGTTATAAACTGCATGGTAGAAAAACCTCTCACATATACCTCCCACATAATGGTAAGACATTAGCAAGATGAAGACCCCATTGGCACTAATGCCTAAACCAGTTCTTTTTTTTTTTTTAATCATTTCACCCCAAGCAAGGTATTCCACTGCCACTATTGCGCATGGGGTTGCATAGGGGAATGTGAAGAGAAAGAGTGGTTAGATATAGGAAATGTCAGAAGGAGGGTGATAGATGGGTAAGGATACTGAGGCTGGGGGTTGGGTAGATGGAAAGAGTGTTTGAAAGATGGTTAATGTGTTAGGAGGTGTCTATTGACCTTACATTTAAACTCCTGGAGATTGTAGCCATCGGGGAAGCAATCATGTAGAAGGGAATTCCACAGTTGGGAAGTGTGAGAAAAGAAACTGTTGGAATAGAAATTGCAGTTGCATTTTATCGGTTTCACTGTAAAAGGGTGGGATCTAGTTGCTAATCTAGTATCTCGTGCAAATTCGTACCTTGGGGGCAGATCTAAGTTCATTGGAGCAGAAGCTGTGAAAGTATTTATAGAATAGACACAGGGAAGTCATGTCACGCCTGTGAGAGAGAGACTGCAGCCGTTCTGCCAAGTCAGTATCGATCACATTACAGACACTTCGTTGTACTTTGTCAAGAAGCCCAAGGAGAATAGCAGGGGCACCCGACCAGATGTGGCAGCAGCAGTATTCAATGCACGGGCGGATGGTAGATTTATATATGTGCAGGATAGTTTCAGATGGAAAAAACTTCCAGGCCCTGCATAGAGAACCGACTTTCATAGCAGCGGATTTAGCAATGGATTCGATATAGTCATTCCACTTGAGGTCCGCTGAAAGTGTGAGATCAAGGAGGCATAGTGTTTTACTCTCTGGGAGGCAAGCCTGGTCCATGCTAATGGGAGGTAGGTTCCGATCTATCGTTGTCTCTTGCAAATCTCTGATGCACAGATCTGTCTACTCTCTGAGTTTGTTCTCCCAACACTTTCTTTATCTACCCCAGTTTCTTCCTCCAAGTACGGTGATCTGTAGAATCAACCTTGCAAGGTCAATTGATCGAGTGATGTATACCATTTCAGTTTCTGATTCCTGATAATTTTGAGAATATAACAAATCCTTATAGCTTTATTCAGAATTTGACTTTGGTGATGTGATATCTGTTCTCCAGTATGGCAGTGAGTGCTGGACAATCTCCTTAAAGATGAAGAGGAGACTTGAAGCAACAGAAATGTGGTTCTACAGAAGGATGCTGAGGATTCTGTGGGCCAAACATATGAGCAACAACAAAGTTTTAGAAAAAAATGCAAACAAAAAGGAAATTAATACTTCAGGAAGAGACAGTTGAGGCTTCTTGGGCACATATTGAAGGAAAGAAAGCTTGGAAAATCTGATACTCATGGGATAGAAGAAAAGAGGGAAAACAATGTATAGCATACTTAATGAGCTTGAATAATTGGATGACAGAACAGGACTTAGGAAAAATAACAGATAAAGTTTATTAAGAGGTACAATAGACAGGAAGTTGTTGAGAGCCATAATCGTCTATATCATGAGGGGATATGGCACATGAAGAAGATGGGTTCAGTTTAAATTATTCCCAAGATTTTCTGGTAGCATCTAATTTTCATGGCTTGGATTGGAGTAGATAGACTAAACTATTGCCCGGTTCACAATCCACCCACATCTATTGAACAGGTTAAGAGGCTCATCCCTTGTTCCCTGTTTAGGTTGTGGTTTCCGGCTTTCTCTTTTCCAATCTTTTTACTCTTATGTAGCCCCCTGCGCATCAGTGGCATTACCGCCTTGCTCGGGGTGATATGATTAAAAAAAACAAAAGACTTTTCTCGTGCTCAACTCTAGTGAAGTGTTAATATGTCTAGTGAATACATAAGTTACATTTTGAATTCAAGAGCTACACACAGTTAAGTTTCTGCACATGTTTGATATTTGCATCCCCAAAGGTTGTCTCTTTTACTGACACCCAGGCATTCTGTCTTATTGCTGTTGTGCTTGGTGCAATGCAGTTGAATTTATTGCTTTCATTTATATGCAAATACTCTTAGGGAAGGTATGAATCCATCTCTTCTCCCTCCAGCTATGAGTTGAATAGCAGGACAGATTGGGTTCTATAGCCTTGGCTGGCAACCAGTCTACAACAGAAAGAAATGGCAACCTACTTCAGAAAAATCTTCTGCTTAGTTAGTCATGGATTGAAAGAGACATGATCGCCCAAGTGCATATTACATATGGCACTTTACTGACTGGCTTGGATAGCAGGGCAGATTGAGTTCTGTAGCCTTGGTTGGCAACCAGTCTACTGAAGAAATAAATCATGTATCACGTATGGTATGGCACTTAACTAACTGAAGAGAATGGTTATCAACTGAAAAAACAGAGTTTACAATTAAGTTAAAATTCTGACTGAGGTTGCTTATATGATTTTAGTACTTATATACATAGGAAAGGCATGAATCTAAATTTCCTTCATCACTGGCTATCACTGGTCTACCATAGTGATAGACAAAGAAAACTGTGGGTGAGTAAGTGAACAGAATATTCTTAGACCTGTCTTATATTCTTAGACATTATCAGAAATGGGATGTGGCAGAATTTTGGTACCCAAAAATTACTTCCTGCTCAATTGAGACAGTAATGATGCTTCTACAAGCTTACCTACAGAAGCCTTGTTAGGATTGTTACACTCTCTAAGCGATCGGGTTAAGCTTCATCATGATATATATCTGTGTGTGTGTGTGCATGAAAACCGAAGCTTACATTCAGACATGAAATAGACTGTCACCAATCAGTGTTGATCCAATTCTTCAGTTTGGGCTCTTATCCATTATTCTATTGTAGTAATTATAACACCTGCTTATTTATTTTGTTTTTAAATTTCTAGCACTACAGCTGATTCAAATCCTGGTCTTTTATTTAAAACCTCAGAGCATGTTAATCAACAAAAAGAAAAATGATAAATATGATTTGGATGAAAATTATTCATTTACATTTACTGCAAACAAGATTGTTCTTTTGGTGTTCAAAAAGTAAGTCTAAAATGAATATTGAAATAAAAAGATAAGAAAAGGAATATTTTAAAGAGGCATGATAAAAGCGAGGAAGAGAATGGTTAGTAGGCAAATTTATAGACTTACAAAGGAAGGAAACATATTCAAGTCTTTTATAGAGTAACAAATGGAAAAGAGGGTGAGCAGGAGGAGAATCAGTAAAAACTGACCACTCACAAAAGCTTATTAGTGTCCAGTAGTTGTGGTGTCGGTATTGGTTGCACCCAGGAAAAAAGTTAAGTTGACCCACTATTCCAGCACAGCCAAATATAGCAGAAAGTGATGGTTGACACACACCGATCTTCACCTTTCATTTGAGGCAAGATTAATCAAAAAGCTCCCATTATTTGTTTGTGACTCACACTCAGGCAGGAAAGAATACGATATACACATATCAGTTTCCGAGGCCATTGTTGTGTCTAGAACCGCAGTTGCAATCGTATCTCTCAGCCTGATTTGTCAAGTATCATATTGCAGTGAATACATTAAACGTGGTTGGCAAGAAGAGGTTGGATAAGATCAGGAGTGGTGGGAACATACAGTAAGAAGACGATTACATGTAGGGGTAGCTGTCTAGGATGAATTGGAGTTGAGCTTTTTTTTTTTCACTTCATTTTTAAAATAAGATTTCCTTTTTATTAAATATAATCTTTTAAATTCTCACAGTGTGTGGTATAGACAAGTACTGGGAGAAGGGCATTTGTACAAAGTATTAAAACTGTGATGATCTTCAACTATCAAAACTGTCAATAGATAAAGCAGCTATCATCACAGTTATTAGTTCAACTGGTCAATTTTAAAAAATTTGCCTACCCATAATTTTATTCCAGGTTTAACATGTATTTTTGGATGACCTCACTACTATCTACTACCAGTACAGATATTTATTTGAAATAAAAACAGATATCAGAAGATTTGAATGAAGTTTTTATTTTCTAGAAACGATACAGGTACAAATGTGTTATATGCCTTCTCTCTGATTCTGAAAAGGAAATCTAGTCAATGTTACAGATGTATTTACTCACTCATATCATGTTGCAAGAGGCTATGTCTTGCCCCTGTGTCAGGAAAGCATCTTCTCTTTACAATGCTTTCCCAACAACTATTCTCCTTCATTATAATATGCCAAGCCAAGTGCAGTGCATATTTATTGAGGAAAAGGAAGGAAATTTAATCCAACATAATTTCAACACTATGGTAAAAATAACTACAGATCATATGGCACTTTGAAATCTTGGTTTTTTTCTAAATCTATTTACCAATATTGCAAAAACATTGCTAGTAAATTAAATTCTCTTTTTGTGAAATGCTTCTGCTGCCTTTAGCATAGGTAAGTAGAGTAAACATTTATTCTGAGAGTGATGGGAATAAACATTGAAATATTGAAGTATATCAAAAATATTTTAATTATTTAATCAACTCTATTGTCTGAAACTGGTGCAATGATTTACATACAGTATCTTTTGCTGATTATAACTCGTTAAATGAACTACAACCATATAATGTGGAAATATTGATTCTCCTATGATCATTGAAGCCATAAACATTGAAGGCAAGAGACATTAAATGGCATCTTGTCACATTTGAACAACTGCTTCAACAGCAGAAAAATAAAGTTTTTTTGCATCGTATCGTGACCGGCAATGAAAAGTGGATACACTATGATAACCTTAAATTTTTTTTTTTTAATCATATCACCCCGAGCAAGGCAGTAACGCCACTGATGCGCAGGGGGCTACGTAAGAGGGAAAAGATTGGAAAAGAGAAAGCTGGAAACCACATCCTAAACAGGGAACAAGGGATGAGCCTCTTCACCTGTTCAATAGACGTGGGTGGAGTGTGAACCGGGCGATAGTTTAGTCTATCTACTCCAATTGAAAAAAAAAAAGAAAAGAGTGAAAAGACTGCAAAAGAGAAAGCCGGAAACCACATCCTAAGCAGGGAACAAGGGATGAGCCTCTTCACCTGTTCAATAGACGTGGGTGGAGTGTGAACCGGGCGATAGTTTAGTCTATCTACTCTAATATAAGTGTAGAAGATCATGGGGTGATCTCACCAATGCATCAACATTGGCAGCAAAGCTGAATATTCAAGGTTCAAAGCTTCTGCTCTGCATTTGGTGGGATCAGTTGGGTATAATTTATGAGCTGCTTACACCAACCTAAACCATCACAGAAGATTGCTGTTGACTACAATGTTTTTGAACTGAGCATTGAAAAAAAATGGCCGCTATATGAGCAGAGACCCAATAAAGTGATCTTGCAAAATGACAATGCTAGGCCACATATTGCAGAACAGATAAAAACCTACTTGGAAATGCTTAAATGAGAAACCTTACTTTACCTGACATATTCATCAGATATTGCTCCATCCAATCATCATTTGTTCCAATCGATGACACATTGCCTGACTGGGCTGCATTTTCTTTACTATTCCTTCCTGATGCTTTCAGATGTTTCAGAATTGTTGCATGATCAACTCTTAATGATTCTACAAGTTCAGTTTGTGCCTGACATGAGTCTTCATGAAGTAATGCCTGCAATTCTTCGTTTTCAAACTGTTTTTTTTGTTTTAATCATTTCACCCCAAGCAAGACAGTTCTACTGCCACTGTTGCACAGGGAGTTACATAGAAGAAAGTGATGAGAAAGAGGGGTAGGTTATAGGGGATGTCAGGAGAAGGGTAATAGACGGATGAAAATACTGGTGTAGTGGGGGTGGAGTGGATGGAGAAAAGAGCTTGAGAGAATGGATGCAAGTTAGTGAGGTAGGAGATGACTATTGACCTTACATTTAAATTCCTGGAGATTGTAGCTGACGGGGAAGCAAGTATATGAAAGGGAATTTCACAGGCAGGAAGTGTGAGATAAGAAGCTGTTAGAGTAGAAATTGCGGTTACATTTTATCAGTTTCACTGTAAACAGGTGGGATCTAGTTGCTAGTCTAGTAGCTCCTGTAAATTCATACGTAGGGGGTACCAGTGAGATAAGTTCATGGGATCAGAAACAGTGAAAGTATTTTTGATGTGCCAGAGTGTTTTTTATTTTTAATTATCCCAAAAAATTGGTTGACTTGTGGTTACCCTGAAAAGATATGTCGTTTTTCTGACATGGAATTCAAATGTTGCCGGAAAGATGGGAAAAATGTAATGGCTAGCAATTGACAATACTTTCAGTGACATATTCTTTTACTAATTTTTGTAAATAAAACATTACTTTTCATGAAAAATCAGTGAGAACTTATTTAAGGTCATAATAAATAAAGAAAATAGAAAATGAGTACAACAGCAATTGCTGAAACCTGTAGAATTAGTCAAGATGTGGCTTCCCTGTATCTCTTCTATAAATACTTTCACGGCTTCTGCTCCAATGAACTTAGATCACTGGTGCCCCCTAGGTTCGAATTTGCACGAGATACTAGATTAGCAACTAGATCCCACCCTTTTACAGTGAAACCGATAAAATGCAACCACAATTTCTACTCCAACAGTTTCTTTTCTCGTACTTCCCGGCTGTGGAATTCCCTTCTACATAACTGCTTCCCTGATGGCTACAATCTCCAGGAGTTTAAATGTAAGGTCAATAGACACCTCCTAACACAATAACTCGCTTCCATTCTTTCAAACACTCTTCCCATCCTCCCAACTACCTATCACCCTCCTTCTGACATTTCCTATATCTAACCACTCTTTCTATTTACCTTCCCCTATGTAGCCTCAAGCGCAATAGTGGCAGTGGAATGCCTTGCTTGGGATGAAACGATTAAAAAAAAAGATGCTGAATATAACATCAGTCAACTAAATGACAAATTGTAATTTCTCATATACATCTTTTTTTTTTTTTTAACCATTTCACCCCAAGCAAGGCAGAACTGCCGCTGGTGTGCAGGGGGTTACAGAAGAGGTGAGATGAGAAAAAGAAACAAGTTACAGGGAAGTCAGAGAATGAGTAAGAACAGGATGAGAATACAGGTGTGAAGAGAGCTGCATGAGAATAGAGTGGAAAAGAAGAAGAACATGATACAAGGGTTGTCAGGGAAAAGATGTGAATCAAGAAGATAAGAGATGGCAATTGATTTTGTATTTAAATTCTTGGAGATTGTAGCTGTCAAGGAAGCAAGTATACTGAAGGGAATTCTACAGGTGGGAAGTGTGAGCAAAGAAGCTGATGGAGTAGAATTTGCAGTTATATTTGATTGGTTTCACTGTAAAAGAGTAGGACCAGCTTGCTAGTATAGTCAGTTAAGTGCCATACGTGATACATGCTTTTGGGCGATCATGTCTCGAAAAAGACATGACTGACTGGGAAGAAGATTGTCCCACAGTAGGTTGCCATTACTTTCTGCGGCAGACTAGTTGCCAGCCAAGGCTATAGAACCCAATCTGTCCTGTTATTTAACCCATTTATTTAACCCATAACTAGCGGGAAGAGCCGGATTAATACCTTTCCCAAGAGTATTTGTGTGTAAGTGAATGCCATGAATTCAATTGGAATTCGAATTCGGCTAAGCAATTTGTCATTCTGAGTCGATATCCACTGCACCACAATGCACAGCCACTGTCTAGTAGTTCATGTAAATTCATGTAGAGGGGACACCAGGGAGGTAAACTTGTCAAAGCAGAAGCCATGAAAATATTTGTAGAAGAGCCAGAGGGAAGCCACATTATGTTGATGAGAAAGTGACTGGAGTTAAGCTACCAGATCAGGATCAGTTACATTATAGATTCTTCATTAAATTTTGTCAAGTAGCTGAAGATAAATAGCAGGAGCACCCAACCAAATGTGACAGCAGTATTCAATGCACAGGCAGATGGGAGACTTATATATGTATATAATAATAGTTTATAGACATCCGCAGACAGATCTGTTTTGCTGTATCACAGCTCATCAGTACGGTTAGACAGCCGATTGCTTTTTACCCAGGATTGAAACTTGACCGAATTGGCGTTAGTCGGGGATTCTACCTCTGAGCTATGGGTGCTCGCTAGAAGGAGGCAGACTTTTAGCATATGATGTATCATACGCCAGTGGCCAGAGTGCTCTAATTCATTACTGAATGAGCGATGCATAGATGCTAGAGTAGCTACTGTTTTTCCAAAGTCTACCATTCTTCCAGAGGCTCAATCAGGGAGTGAGAGTGTAAATGGTCATCCGCAGACAGATCTGTTTCACTTTATCACAGCTCATCAGTACGGTTAGACAGCCGATTGCTTTTTACCCAGGATTGAAACTTGACCGAATTGGCGTTAGTCGGGGATTCTACCTCTGAGCTATGGGTGCTCGCTAGAAGGAGGCAGACTTTTAGCATATGATGTATCATACGCCAATGGCCAGAGTGCTCTAATTCATTACTGAATGAGCGATGCATAGATGCTAGAGTAGCTACTGTTTTTCCAAAGTCTACCATTCTTCCAGAGGCTCAATCAGGGAGTGAGAGTGTAAATGGTCATCCGCAGACAGATCTGTTTCACTTT
>JBBBDQ010000264.1:4987500-5007500 GCA_037127315.1 Ascarosepion bandense
TATAGGAAACTGCATATGTATACAGTTTATTTCCTACACAAATGTGTTTGTGTGACTAATTATAATGATTCACTCCATTAAATTATTTTCCTTATATATATATATATATATATGTGTGTTCTCTCTTTCTCTACAAGCATACAGCCGAAACTAAATAAATATAGATTTCAGTTGCTGCTTTCACTTCCTTTCTTTGACTTCTTCATGTAATTCCTGCATCTATCACAATGCCATTTTCAGAAGGCAGTGTTTCATTTCATTTGCAAATTTCTACCCATAGCACCAATCCCATAATTCCCATCTAATAGACCGGATGCAACACATCTGGGCCTTGGATAAACCATCTAGAATTTCCTCCTAATCTGTAATGCTAATTATTGAAAGACATGGAAATTTGCATTCAGTAGGGTCAGGTTTAGGTGTCCTTAACTCTCCTTTAAGAAGGGTTGGGACTGAGTCCTGTAAGCTGATCATATATGGCCCCTACCGCGTGGGTCAATGTCATGCTGGGTGGGAAAGATCTTTGTTGGATAAAAAGAGAGAGAGAGAAAGTTTGTTACAGACTAGAGTTGAAACTGAGACTAGAATTGGTTAAGAATGACATCATTTACAAGAAAACAAACAAAATTAGTTTAAAAAAGGGATAAAAAAAATGATAAAAGAACCTTTTTTAGGATAATTAAAGAATGGATAAGATAGTTGTATATTCATCTATACTCAGTCATTTTTTGAGCCAAGATAAAATAAATAAAGATAAATTGAATGCTGATTTTCACATCAAACAACAACTCTTCATTTTCAAGATTGGTGAAACGCAATGTTCTTTCTTCCCTTTCATTTACCATCTTATCCTTATGTAAAATAACCTTTAAGGTTTGCTTTTGTTTTTTTAATCAAACTTACATTAAATTTCACCCAATCTTGAACTGGGTGAAATTTTCCACTCAATTTGGGTGAACTTTTCCATTCAAGGTAAAGAGTTACAGTTAAAATGGTTGTGATGAATGATGTACATAGTATGCAGAGAAAAGATGGTAGGAAGTGAAAATTGGTAAGGATAAGGAGGATAGACAATGGTTGACCAATGGGTTGTTTTCTGGGAAGCAGCTACACTGAAGTTTGTTTGACTAAGTGATAGTTCTTGGGTAGGAAAAAAAGTCTCAGTAGAACATTCTTCTGACATTTGGAACACAGAGGAAATGAGAATGATTTGTCTTTCTGGAAAAGATATGGTGTGACCTAGCAGTAACGGCCTGAACTGGTGGAACTAAAGAACAGAATTAGTCTTAACATTTAACGTAAAAATAGTTACCAATAATGACAGATTTGCATGTTGTATCTGTGCAAAAGAGGTTGCAAGGAAAAGAATATGTCTTCTACTAAACATTTATTATAAACAAAATGTTTATGAGTGTCAATTCTATTCAAAATCCATTTTATTTTTATAATCATATCACCCCAAGCAAGGCATTTTACATAGTCATGAGAAAGAGTAACAGGTTATATGAGGTGTCAAGAAGTGGGTTAGAGAAGGATGAGAATATTGGTGAGAGTGGATTAGACGGAGAAAGGAGCATGAGAGAGAGGATGACTGTGTTCATAAAGTGATGGATCAGTTTATATATTGATTGTAATGTAGAATTGATCCCCCACTTTATATCCACATTATAATAGTATAGAATTTTTTTTTTTTTTATAATCATATCACCCCAAGCAAGGCATTTTAAAGCCACTGTTTTGCAGGGGATAACATAGGAGGAAAGTTATGAGAAAGAGTGACAGGTTATAAGGGGTGTCAGGAAGTGGGTAAGAGAAGGAGGAGAATACTGATGAGAGTAGAGTGGACGAAGAAAGGAGCCTGAGAGAGAGGATGTAGGTTAGTGAGATAGGAGATGACTATTAAAATAGTTAAAGTCTTTGAGATTGTAGCTGTCGGGGAAGCAAGTAAATGGAAGGGAATTCCACAGGCAGGAAGTGTGAGAAATGTGAGAAATTTGTTCAAATTTGAACTAAAGAAAGCTTGAAAATTTATTATCTACTTCCAGTAACAATTTTACTAATTCAAAATAGGGAATATTCTCAGTATGAGAATAATTTTTATAGGTTAACTTTCATTAGACTTTCCACTATCCCTGTCATTTGTTTAGTATAAAAAAAATTGTGATTTTTTATCATTTTAGAAGTAGGATCTTGTTCATAATATAAATAAGATATCAAATCTTTTTCTGATTTTTTAAAGATGTACTTTGTTTTTATTTACAAATGTCAAGTTTGAAATCCATCATTTATTACTGCCTACATATTTTTCCTAATTTGTAATCATACAAAGTAATCAAGTTCAGTTTCAATCTTGATATTTTTAAATAAAAACAAAAATGAAAATGCTCTCTTATCAATTCTTACCTGCATGACGCCCTCCTACCTCCTGTCAGCATGGCTGATGCTAACCTTCATGAGAATGACTCATTGCATCTTCTCTGGCTAACATTCTCAGCAGACACAAAGTGGGAAAACTATATTAAATCAACTGCTAGAAAAGTTCGTTCATTGTGTTAGTCAATCTTTCCTTCCTGAATCTATCTTACATATTTATAAGTCTACCATTCATGCATGATTTGAAAATTGCTGCTGAATATGGTCTAGTCTTCCTGCTATATATTTAGAGATTCTTGATAAAATCTAAAAAAAGAATCAGCAATATTATTGGTCCTGACCTGGCATTTTGGCTTCAGTCACTTTCCCACTGCTGTAATGTAGCTGTTCCATGCCTTTTCTATAAATACTTTCATGCTAATTGTGCAGATGAATTTTTCTAGTGCAGTACTAGATTGGTAGTTAGGTCTCATTATTTTACAGTTGAATTGGTAAGTTGTAACCATAAGTTCTATGTTAACAGTTTCTTTTATTGCATTTCTTACTTGTGGAACTCTCTTCTGGCTTCATGCTTTCAAGCCATCTTTATTCTTCAAAAATCTAAATGCAATGCTAATCATTATCTACTGCCTTGATTACTCTTCTATTGTTCTTACTCCTTAATAATGATTCTCTATTTTTTTATTCTTTCATACACAGTAATTTTTTGTCTCTTAGTGACTTTACTCTCTTGCATGGTGTGATATGATTTTTTTTTTAAAAGTATATATAACACATTAAAAGTTGAGGATTGATTTGATACTGTATTTATATTGTTAACAGGACCCCCCACCTTCTAAAATGGTAATAAATCAATATTTTTTTTATTTTGACAATATCATAGGTTGCGGAACATCTAATGAATTCTAACTTGCAAAAATGTTTAAAAGAAATTTTTCGTATTTTATACAAACAGTTGGCTGGTTATTTGTTTTGTTTTTATGGCATATCAACCTCGGCAGGTCATTTATTGCCAACTAAATTTTATTTATTTATTGCTGGTAATACCTTTTTTCTTTCAACAATTTATTGTTTTTATATAAGTATTGTGTCTAGTAATACTTTTTCTTTTTCAAGTATCAAGATTCATTGGGATTTGTTTTTAAGTGCAGGGTCCCCAAGTCCTATCCTGCTATTTAACCCATAACTGGAGGGAAGGGACAAATTAATACCTTTCCCAAGGGTACCAGTGCTTAAGTGAATGCAGGGTATTCAACTGGAATTTGAACTTGGCTCACCGATTTCTCTTTCCGAGCTGATATCCACTGCACCACAACGCTCATCAGTCACTATACGCTTACAGCACCTGGTATTCCCAAGCGATCACCCATCTGAGTACTGACCAGGCTCAATGTTGCTTAACTTGGGTGATTGAGTGAGAACCAGTGTATTCAATATGATATGGCTGTCAGCCTTATACAAACAGACCAACCAATTTAAGTCGTCCCCATGAAAATTAATAAAAATTTGTTCTTTGGATTAAATTAATGAAGTTAGTAAAAAAAGAATTTGGTTCTTTTAAGGATTATGTCAATAATGATAATGTTTTACTTCTGTTTTGCAGGTTACAATAATGAAAACTTGCCATCGGGTTACATCATATGTGCTTGGTGCCAAAAACCAGGAGTTAAACTCTTCACATTGAAGACTCTAAATGGTTCCAAAGTATTCTGCAGCGAGGTCTGCTTCACACAGTGTCGACGTGCCTCCTTCAAGAAGAACAAAGTTTGTGATTGGTGCAAGCACGTGCGCCACACGGTCAATTATGTCGATTTCCAGGATGGGGAACAACAGCTTCAGTTTTGCAGTGAGAAATGTCTCAACCAATACAAGATGAACATCTTCTGTCAAGAAACACAAGAACATCTGCAGCAGATCCAAGCCTCTATAGATAACAATTCATCTTCAAATGACGTATCTGACAAACAGATTCTGATTACTCCAGATCTTTGGCTGCAAGAGGATATGGTCCGACGCCACAAGAAGCTCCGGACAATACAGGAAGACAAAAAGCACTCAGATACTAACAACAAAGACCACAATGACCAACCTAAAGATCTGTCTAACCATGTAGAAAGCCCTGAAACATCTGGTGTGTCCAGTATGGTCGACAAAACCAATGAAAAAGTCATTGTGGATAAATCTCTTAAAGAGAGATTGGCAAAACGTTTGCACAAAGACTCAAACCACACAGCTAGTCCAAATGTGACTCCTTTACAAAAACGTCCCCATCCAGGTCATTCACACTTTATTCCCTCTATGTTCCCTAACCCAGCAATGAATAATTGGTGGCACCACGCCCAAATGTTGGCATCTTTGGGACCTGGTTATCCTGCGTTCAGTGGTTTTCCTCCTGTCATGTATCCAGGAATGTTCAATCCTCCCTTTAACCCCATGATGCCAGCTGCACCCCCTATCCCAGAAAGTTCAAGACCCCAGAGTCGACATATCAATGCCACTTCTACACCAGGTCCTGTAGTGACCCCAAATGCTACTGCTTCTCCAGACATCTCCCAGAGACAATCTCAGAGCCCTGCCATAGCATCAAATGCCACAAATAAATCTTCAACTATTCCTAGAAATTATCAGTTCCCACCAATGTGGCCTCCAGTGTTTCCCATGATGCCTTTGCCACCACAAATGCCTCAGCAGGGAGAACCCAACATTAACACTGGTTCTAATCCAACAGTGCCTACATTTCCGATACCAGCACCAAATTGGGCCTCTATGGGAATCCCTCCCCAGACAGTGATGATTCCATTTCCGTTTCTTTTTCCCTTGCCTTTCCCCGTACCAATTCCCATCCCAATCCCGATGAAAGCCGAGCAAATTGAGAAACTCTTGAATCGAGTATCTCGTATGTCAACTAGCAGTAGCAACAAGGAAGATGAAACATCTTCAGAGTGTGAAGACATCAAACCACAGAATCTTCAGGAACATCTTAACCTCAGCAGGAACCACCACAGTTGTAACAATAACAGTAACAGCAGCCATAATAGTCTCGATACAACGTCCCTTACCCAACCTCGCATTGCAGCAACCACCACAAAAAACATTCCGAAGGAGTGTATCACATGTGCCTCATGCATTACCCCAAGCAAAAGCACTGTGTTACCTCGTCCAAGCTCAGTCCTTTCAATGAAAAGTGACTCACATGTTTCATTGACAGAGGTGAACAGCGTCAAACGACCACCAACTCCGGCCAGTGTCAGCTCGATAGAGTCGATAAAGAGAGTGCGCCATGAATCAATGGACTCAAACTATGATGAAGTGATAGACTTGTCCAAGGATAGCAGTCGTGAGAGCACACACCGTGAGGTTAGCTCTCCACACGTCCATGCGTTATCTGAACACAAAACAGCAAATTCTGTCCGTTCTACATCAGTACCCCTGCCAAATGCCACAGGGGGCAGTGAAACAGACTTTTTACATGTCCCCAAAATTCACATTGTCTCTACACCCACAGACCCTCCCCTGTCACAGCACCTGCCCTTGCCACCAACTGATCATGCATACTCTCTGAGACGTGGACTAATTCTGGATGCTCCAAGTGTGCCGAAAAGGCCCAAGAGCCCTTCTCCAGAGCGAAGGAATTACATTCGTAGTATGCCTAGGGATATTATGGAAGCCCGACGGTGCCTACGGACAAGAATCAAGACAAAATGAGAGTGAATGTCAGTGGGGTTTTTTTTGTTTTTTTATTTTGTCAGTCACTCTCAGCAATTGTGCAGCATTTTTCAAGACTGCTCTCTTTCTTTGGGGCCAAATTTTGGTCAGGACTAGTTCATTATCTAAAAGTTGCCCTCCATCGCTATTAGTCATTCCTTCCACAGCCAATACAAAAAAAAAAAAAATAAATGGTTTCTACAGATAGAAAGAATCCTGGTTTACTCTAAAGAAAATGCAAAGCAAAACTTATGTGTTACCATTTTATCAGTGAATTATTCAGACTATTATCCTCATTTTTGGTTGTTTTGATTACTGTCTTTCAGCTGGTGGACTTCTCAACTCTCCTCAGGTGTAATCTTAATTTTTTTTTTATCATCTACTCAATAAATATTTGTTTATCAAAGTCAGTTTATAACAAGGAAAAAGGAAGAAAAATTGAGAAAGGATTTATCAGATGTGGTATAATTCCTGAGGAAAGCTGTAGAGTTGATCAGCCAGAATGCAGTGATAAAAACAAGAAAGATGAGGATTCTTATATTAATTGACATTTTACCTCAGAACTTCAGACACCACAATGTTTTACCACTCCTAAACATTTGCACTGTTTCCAAGCCTTAACTAGCAGTTAACCATACTAAAGTTACTATGGAAGCTTTTTCCGCCCTACATGTATCCTGAAGTTAAAAGAAAAAATCTGTTTATATATATATGTGCATATATTTACATAAATTTGATTGAAGACCAATGACTTATTAGTTTGAGATTTTTTAATTTATTTGCATGTCCCTTCAGACCATTTTCCTGGTTTTCAGAGAGAGTTTGAATATGAAATAACCCAGAAACCAGAAAATGGTTTGAAGCAAAAAAGAAATAAATAATAAAAAATCTTACTGAACTTTCATTTGTCTTCAGCCAATGAATGGATGTGACAATGTTTCACATTCTATCATTGTGGGAGGTTACCCACGTCCCACTTCTCTTTACTTATGGAACCAAAGTGTAGTATCTGTCCTCTCTTAATATATTCCAACCAAAATAGCATCACCTCCCTCAATGCACAACAAAGGGAGAGTTGGTGAATATCAATGACAGTGGTTGCAGAGACTGAGCAATATTTACCCTTTGCTCCATATATATATATACATATGGATACTCACTTTAAAAATGACCTTTGGTCACATCCTACTACCATGGAAAGGCAAGTAAATATAGGATCAAAATGTAGTATCTGTTCTCCTACCATGTTCCTACATTTAGGCAATTCTTGGTTTTATAATGGAGATCCAATCCTGTGACAGCACCTCCCTCATTGCACTAATAGAAGGGTTGGTGGATACAATGCCATTATAACAGTGGTTGTGAGAAATGGTCAATTTTTAGTCCTTGGCTCATGTATCAATGATTGCCTAAATAACCCAATTTAAATCACACACACAGGTATAATAAAAAAGATTGTGCTACAAAAAATAGTCGACCAACGTATTGGATGAATGATAATGCTCTTAAGCCATTTAAAATAAAGAGTTCAACATTAAGAAATAAAATATAAACAATCAAACAAATAAAATTAAATGTTTAATCTATCTTCCAAACTATAAAGTAAAATTGAATTTTATGATCTAACCATATAATGAGTGGATCCAATTTCTGTGAAAATAAATAAATTGGGAAGATAAGTAAAACATTTAATTTGATATATATATATATATATATATATATACATATATATATATATATACATATATATATATATATATATACACAATTAATATGGAGAATTTCGTCAGTTAACTGAGCAGAATCATACAAATTTTGAAGTTTTGTGAATGCATCATTATAACATCTTCACACTACAGGGCCTTTTTCAATTTGCTGTTGTGTCCCAGTCTTATTGAAAAAATTGAATATATATATGTGTGTGTATGTATATATATATATATGTGTGTGTGTGTGTGTGTGTGTGTATATATATTTATATATATGTATATATATATATATATATGTATGTGCATATATGTATATATGTATATATATGTGTGTATATATGTATATAAATATATATGTATGTGTATATATATGTGTGGATATATATGTCTGTGTGTATATATGTATATATATGTGTGTGTGTAGATATGTATATATATAGGTATGAATATATATATGTGTATATATATGCGTATCTATGTATATATATGTATATATATATATATATATGTATATATATACATGTGTGCATATATGTATATATATATGCATACATATATATATATATATATATATATATATATATATACTTAGTATACAAGCATACATACATATATATATATATATATATATAGTAAAATTCAAGGGTCTACAATAATTATCAGTTTGTAAAACAATCAGTCAGCAAAATTAGCATTTTCAGATCACTATAGAAAAGTTCTGAATTCAATTCTACCAACACTCTGTCCTATTGCCAGTTATCTTGAATACTATCCTGTCACTTAGACTGCAAAGTTTTTGTGTGAGTATGTAGACAATCTACTCATGCAAAATTTTCTCACCTGGACTGACAATGTTAGCAGTATGGCCACTATCCATATCATTTGTTTGCCTTCAAAGATAAAAGCCAGATATATATATATATAGTGTGTGTGTGTGTGCAATGTGCGTGTAAAATTTCAGATATAACTAAAGTATATCTGTAAGAAGGACAATATGAATAATGACAAATGGAAAACTTATCTTAGCCGACATGTTTCGCCCTCTGAGGGACTTTATATAGATATAGATAGGTAGATAGATCTAAAATCTCAAATAGAGAATATCTGTAAAAGGACAATATGAATAAAGACAAAAGGAAAACTTATCTTAGCCGACGTGTTTCATTCTCTGGTGGACTTTATCAAGGTAAATGTCATATTTTTTTTTAAAACATTTTTTTACTTTTGTTTATAAATACTTGTTGGAAAATATAAATCCTTACAGTTGCCTTGATAAAGTCTGTTTGATGACAAAATGCGTCAGCTAAAGTAAGTTATTTTCTACTTTATATATATATATATATAGTAATAAATAAAATTAAATGCACACTTATCTGTCCTTACTATGAGTTTTCTGGAAATTGCATTCATTTTTCATGTGGTTTCATTGGAGAACGGACTTCAACAGAACTTGACCAAAAATTTATTTTTTCTAAAAATATGTTATTTCAATTTTGTCATTTGTTAAAAATGTTAATTTATGATATACAATAATTTGAAATTGTTTGATTATATTTAGAAGATAATTTTCTTATAATCAATTTATTTCTGTTACTGAGAGGAATCTCTGTTAAATTTCTTAAGTAATTTTTTAATTGAGTGAAAGATTCTAACTATTTACAGCTTAATAGATGTTAGATGTATTTGACTTTTCTGAATATTCGTTAATGATTTTCATGATATTTATATAAACACAATTTCTTTTTAATCATTTCACCCCAAGTAAAGGGAAAAATCCACAAAGACACAAAGCATTACAGAAATTGAAAGAATCTGTGGATAAACATTAATAAAGAAACAAGGTAATAAAAGAACAGGCTACAGATGATGATGACTAATATTCCATTTAAATTTTAGAAGTTCAAAGTTGACTGGAAAGTAAGAAGCCAATAGAGAACTCCAAAAGTGAGAAAGGCAAAAGAAGAAATGAAACTTATAGTTATATATAAAAATTTAAACTGTAAAATGATGAAACCTAACTGCCAATCTAGTCAGTCAGATAAGTACCATATGTGATACAGGCTTTGAGTAATCATGTCTCAAAAGAGACAGGGCTGACTGGGCAGAAGATTATCTCACAGTAGGTTACCATTACTTTCTGCGGTAGACTGGTTGCCAGCCAAGGCTATAGAACCCAATCTGTTCTGTCATTTAACCCATAACTAGAGGAAAGAGATGGATTAATGCCTTTCCCAAGAATATTTGCACGAAAGTGAACACAAGGAATTCTACTGGAATTTAAACTCGGCTCTCTGATTTTATCATACTGAGCTGATATCCACTGCACCACAACACACATCTACTCTAGTACTGTGCTTAAATTCATAAATTCGATGTACCAAAGAGGAAAGTTCATCAGAACAATTATTCATAGTAAAGATACAGGGAACCTATGATGCTGTGGTGGGAAAATGGCTGAAGCCAAGATGCCAGGTCAGGACTGATAACATTGCAGTTTCACCAAACCAAATGAGACAACAATATTCAATTCATGGATGAATGGTATACTTATAAACATGTTGAATAGATTCTGGCCTGGAAAACTCTGTAGTGCAACACAGTGAGCCAATTTTCCTAATAGACCAAAAAATTGATAAAATATAATCATTCCACTTCAAACCTTAACCTGAGAAAGTACAATGAGCCAATCTCTTAGAGATTAGCATCAGCCATTCTGATGGAAGGTTAAAAGGGTTCTTTAAAATGATTAAAAGAGAACAGTTTTGTTTTGGAAGCGTTAAAATTAACAAGCCATTTCTTGCCCCAGTTAACAACAAACTGAGGTAATTTTTTTATGTTATCTTAATATTCAAGAGACAGATAAATGAACGTTTAATTTTATTTATACTATTAAAGCTTTCTGGATCTTCTGTGTGCCGTGTCCTTTCAGGATGTGGGCAATCATTACTCCCCACAACTTTTTGTCCTTTGTAGCTCTCAGTAAGTTTTGTCTTTTTGCTGTCTCACCTAATCCCTGTTCTGAAAACTGTTTACACAAGCTTGTTAGGTTATTCATTGTTTCTTTTGCCTTCAGTATGTCTTGTGAGTGTCAAGTACTCCAACCATTCTTTCTTTATTTTGTGTACTAGAAATTTCAGTTGTCTTTTTTGTTTTTAATCTAAGTTTCCTTTTTGTCTCTTGATATTGAGCACTGTAGTCGGAAAAACTGCTTGCTTTAAAATTACAAAGACTAATTGCATACAAGAAACAGCCTGGTTCAGTGTTATGGTGATGGGTGAAGTTTTCTTTAAATAATTTTCTTATTTTTGTTGTTTTTATTTATTTGTTTACTTTTATTTTTGTTTCTCATTTTGAATATGTACTCTCCAACCTTCCTTGAGCATCTGTTTTGTTTTCCAATATAATGTTGGATTGAAGTAAAATGCAGGTTTTTGCATGGGCTCCTAAAGTTTTCATGGTCAGCAAGAGAAGGGATTTCACTTAAGAGGCCAGAATGGAGATCACGGGTGGAGGGTCCTATAAAAATACAATAAACACTTGAGAAAGACAAGAGGGCACATTACCCAAAATGTGTAACAAAAAAATATAATGATGAGATTAATACAAAGAAAATCACATATAATGTTTAAACCATCTCGCCTAACAAAATTAATAGCTAATCTCTCATGCATCTGCACAAGATTATCTGCACCATTGAGGTAGAAATAGCTATTTATACCTTGTAAAACCTCTCAAAACACCTCTCACTTTTGGGGAAAAGTTTTTCCATTAGTGACCCCAAAAATGATCATTTGAAGATGGAGTCTTAATAAAAATATAATTCCAAAAATTGGAAAATTCTGTATTGAAAAAATGTTAAAATTAATTATATTACAATAATGTGTGTGTCTGTGTGTGTGTGTGTCTGTAGGAGGGAGGAAGAGGACTGACAACTTCTCATCCTCATTCAGTTCCCAAGTCCCTAAAAACAATAGTATTTCAATGATTAAATACCAGGTTACTGATTTTGGCAAATTTGTTTAGCTTTAAAATTTTCAATGTCTCTCCCATATATATATATATATATTGTTTAATACTTAGTTTTTGGTCTTAATAGGGTTGGACCAGTACATATTTGTATTAAAAAGTGTTCTATACTATTATATTGTAGAACTTTTGAATATTTTCCATTTGTAAACAAGTTATTTCGCTACCCAGGTTAGAAACCTGGGTAGCAAAATAACTCATTTAAAATTGGAAAATATATATATATATATATATATATGTGTGTGTGTGTGTGTGTGTGTATGTGTGTGGGTGTGTGTGGGTGGGTGGTTAAATAAAAAAGAAGACAAGAGGAAAAATGTATTTAACTTTCCTACGATTTTTGTCCTATGATGGACTTTATCAAGGCAAAAAGACGAAATGAGCTTTATTCCAAATTACGTATCTATAAACAAACAGTGTTGGCAACTATAAAAAAATGCTCACAAATCATTCAAAAAGACTAACAGAATATTTTAGTTTTAGAACTCCTTCTTGTGTAGTGCAATGTCAGGAGGTGTTAAAATGAAAGGAATTCAACCATTTTAGACATTTTATGATGTATGTTAGTCTGTTTCATTATCGATTCCATAAGAAAAGTTGAGATTGGGAAAAAAACTGGGCCGCAAACTGATATTTTGGTAGTACTGGATTTTCCTTCTAAATAAATTGCTTACTCTTTTTATTAGTGTGGCATTTTTTAAATATATCTACACACACACACAAACACACACACACACACACACATATATATATATACACACAAGTATAAGGTAGGTATGGATGGAATAAAATTTCATATCCAAAGAAATACTATTCTTAAAAAAAGTGCTCAATACAAAGTAGAGCGAATAATATTTATTTAGAATTTATAACATAAATATATTATAATATCACTATAAAAGTAGCCATTTTGTTTCGACACTACCTGTGTCTTATCAAGTGATGATATTTATTTTAAGTTGAAGAGTTTTAAAAGGTTCAAAACTAGCCCAACCCCCTTAATCAGGGAGGCTTTGTTACATAGTGTGGATTAATCAAAATGAAGTCATTTCTGATTTGAAGAATATGAGAACAGACTCTAAAATCAATTTATTGGGGCATTAATATTAATATTTGATTAAAATAGAGATCAGCATTGTTAATCGACTATTAGCTTCACATTACTTTATTTTTATTGCGAATTTTAAATTCTAAGTTTAACAAAGCATTAGATTTAGATTATTATAAAATCATTCAGTAATTTAGTAATTTTTTTCTAATAACAAAAAAATAAAAAACAATATGAGCACAATAGTTTGAAATAGTTAAAACATAACAAAAATTCCTCATCTCAAAAATAAAATACTAAATTATCAAAAACCTGTGCTCACTCGCCATATTAAGCAAATTAAAAGCATTTTATATTGAATATAAATTCTGTAGAAAGACAAATCTGTCGTCTTTTAAGGCAATAGCATAGTGAATAAAGGAAATCTTTAAAACATGTTATTGTTATCTAGTGATCATGAGTAAAGTTTCTGGATGAAGAGAAACAAAATAGGCATGAAAAGCACTAAATAACACTAACATATATCAGTCTCTTAAAAATGGATGCCTGAAGATAGCTACAGTGTATTTGGCAGAAATATTCTGTCTATAATAATTTTCTATGAAAATGAGAACGATTAAAGTATATTAGTAGTTTACTTTTAAGTATGAGGTAACACTGTACCTTTTAACACAAATTATAATCAGTTATTTTTAAAAAAAGATATTTGCTTAAAAGGACACTGTGTGTTTTCATATGCATTCCTGGACTTTTCTATAAAATTTCAAGATATTTTGTTAAAAACTGCAATTGGCTTCTGCATTCATGAATATAAAATAATTGTTTCTATCGCAAAGAATTAACATTTTCATTTCAAATATTTTCTTTATCATTTTATTAGACTAGTTTTTCTGTTCTTTTATTTATGTTGCTTTCTGTTACAAATCTCAGGGGGTGTTTTCCATTCTATAGTCATTAACCCAGTAATACCCAACATAAAATCTGGTATAAATTATAAAAGTTAAAATAAACCTCCATATTAGTCATAGGTTTCTATAAAAATAAATAATTCCGATTTTTCAGTTTATAAAAAGTCCAGTATTAATTACAGGTTAATGCCAAGATCACACTACATTACTACATAAGGACTGAGCAATAATTTATGACGTCAAGTAAGGATATTATGACAGTAATAGCCAAGTGAAAGGGAGATAACTCAGATATCAATGTTAGTTTAATTATCTATGTTTTAGTAATTTTCAAAATTTTCAACACTAAATTAATGATGTTAAAAGCAAAATGATGAAACGCAATAAATATATAAAAATGCAATATTTATTTAGAAACAAATGACCATTTTAAATGAATTTTTGTAATTTTGTTTTCTTATACAAATTCTTACAAGATAGTTCATTATTTTCTTTATCACAAAAATTTTTTAATAGAATTCTCACCGAGATGTGGCTTCCCGCTGTTCTGTAAATATTTTCATGGCTTCTGCTCTGACGTACTTAAGTCACTGGTGCTCCTGCCACATGAATTTACTCGTGCAACCAGACTGGCAACTGGGTCTCACCCATTTACAGTTAGATCAACCAAATGCAGACAACAATTCTACTCCAGCAGCTTCTTTTCTCGCATTTCCTACCTGTGGAACTCTTTTCCATATTCTTGCTTTCCTGACAGCTACAACCTCCAGGAATTTAAATGCAATGTCAACACCCATCTCTTATCCACCTGACTCTAGTTCTTTCTTCACCACCCTGTATATCTTTTCCTTTCTCTCTACCTTTGCAACTGTCATCACACCTGTATTCCTATCCTTCTCTTGCTCCCTTCCCTGACACCCCCTGTAACTGGTTCGTCTTTCTCGTTACTCTCCTCATAGCTAATATTTTTCTCTTATGTAGCCTCCTGCGCATTAGGGGCATTACTGCTTTGCTTGGGGTGAAACGATTGAAAATAAAAAAATTAGAAGAGGTTCATACATCCATTTTTTTCTATTTTTTGTACTATTTTGGTCATGCCATCATCTCAAATGTAGTAGGAAATAATATATCATAATCTTGTAAAATATTTAATGTTAAACATTGTTGATTTACTGAATGAAGTAAGGAAGACACTTTTGACTGTTTATCAATAACTGCATTATTGTATAGAACAACTTGCAGTATAGCCAGGCATTGCTTGGATATAATGAAAGCTTTAAAACTAATCCATGGTCCTGGAGCTCAGACTCTTTGGATGCTGGCATGAAAGACTAAAAAGCAATAGTTGTTTCCAGTTAAAGTGAAACCGTAAACTGAAAGAAAAATGAATGGATGTAAGTCAAATTTTGAACACTGTTTATAAAAAACTAAATGCCAGGGTACTCAAAACTGTAAAACCTTGGATCCTCTTTACCTGGATTTATATATATATATATATATATATATATATATATATATATATATATATATATATATATATTTTTTTTTTTTCAGAACAATGAGCTAACATTGCCTGATGATGAGGTAAAAATATCAAAACAGAAATTTCCCTGTTACAACGTAAATTATATTAATTTCAAATAAAAATAAATTTAATTATATATATATATCATAAGTAAACATTTAACTTTGTAATTATAAAGACTGATTTTCCTATCTTCTCAAAATATTCTAGTCGCCTTATTTTCTTTTCTCAAAAACACAATCCATGTTATTGCTATATATATATATATATATATCCAAATATGAGCACCCATTAAAAATAATGCTTATATATATATATATATATATATATATAAGCATTATTTTTAATAGGTACTCATATTTGGGTAAATGTTCTGTTTTTTATAATTCAACAGTATATTTATTTACATCTACAGCCCTGAATAATTGAGAAATCTTGTGAGCAAATAATTATTATCTTGTTAGAAAAATGTTGATATTATTATAAATATTATTACTTTATGAGGAAAATCTGAATTATTCAGGCTGATAGATATAAGTAAATATACTATTTAATTATAAAAAAAAAAACAAGCATTTACCCAAATATGAGTATCCATTAAAATGCTAATCTATTTTGTAATCTATTTTGTAAGGAAAAAAAAAAAACATATATATATATATATATATATATATATATATATATATATGATTTTTTTATTTGTTTAACATTATTGATTTTTTTAATGGATTGATTGGTCTTTTTTACTGATCTTTTTTATATAGTATTTTGTCCTTGTTTTGGTGTGAGAAACCCCCTGCCCACAAAGTTTGTAAAAATATTTTTTATACACCATATATATATATATATATATATATATATATATATATATAATTATTGTTTATCAGTTTTTATTCATAACTAAATTAGACCGGTACATGTCTGATCTTAAGACACCATCTCTCCGGTGTGGGAGTATGCAAGTTTGATTCCTGCCAGGATATAAATATTTTCGAAATGATTTCTCAAACAATTAAGGCTAGTGGAAATTATAATGTACTGTTTCACTATATATATATATATATATATATATATATATATATAATATGCCAGTTTTGTAAATTTCCATATAAATTTGTAATGTTGTCTTAAGTGAGTTTTTTTACATTTCAATACAATTTGAGCAGATATTATTCGTTCAATAAAATCTAGAGAATGACTATATAATGGTTAAATTGAACTTTGTTTACCATGAAATCTTTCATGGGTCGATTGGTAAAGACACGTCTGATCTTAAGACAGTATCTCTTCAGTGTGGGAGTATGCAGGTTCGATTCCTGCTGAAAGATAGATATTTTCTAAACGATTTCTCAAACAATTAAGGCCAGTGGAAATTATAATGTACTGTTTCACTTTATATATATATATATATAAAATAAAACAGACTTTCCACACAAGTGCGAGTATCCATTAACAAATAATAATGTTAAACAAATAAAAAATTCAAATTGTTGGCTAATGCAAGTTTTGTAAATTTCCATATAATTTTGTAATATATATATATATATATATATATATATATATATATCAGTATGCAGTGTGGGTATAGAAGAATCCAAAAGAGTATCCTGTACATACAGTGGTAGGATAACTATCTAAGAGAGCTCTAAATATATATCTATATAAATACATATAGAGCACATATAAGATATATATATATATATATATATATATATATATATATATATATAGGATTAATACAAATATAAAATTTGTCATTTTGCTGATTGATGTCATAAGAGTCAGTTTTTCTGCTTGTGAATCTATCAAAGGCTAATTGGAAAACAGTTTTTTTTTCATCAAAATATCTTTTACAAAAGTATCAAATAGATGATACAATATTCAAAGGCTGTGACAGGGTTGACTCATTGAGACGGGCGAGCACATTAAGAACAATAACCAGGAGACAAAAAAATGAACTCAAAAAAGCAAACAATTGTAAATTATCAATTTAGAAATTGTCTAGTGCCTTTGTCTTGGCTTTGAATATTTGCAGTCAGCACAGTTATACAACCAGCAAATCCTCATTAATAAAAACAGAAAACACACATCCACAATTGTAATATCAAACATTTTACACACTAATAATGACATATATATACAGGCATACATATTGTGTGTGTGTGTGTGTGTGTGTGTGTGTGTGTGTGTGTACATCTTGAATGATCTGACAGAATTTTTTATTAAAATGAAAATATGAAAAAGATGTTGCCAAGCATTTTATTAACAATGTTACTTTTTTCTTTGATAATTATAAAACTGTAGTTTCTCATATTTTATGAAAAAAAGATCAATTTAATTCTCTTATCTAGAATAAACTAGATTTAAAGAGGTAATTTTATTTCATTTATTTATTTTGTTACTTTTGATAATGAAACTAGTTTTAATTTTCATTGTAAAAATCTAGTTTCTCATATTTCATAAAAACTGATCTTTTCTAAAATTGCTTTTCAGGGAAAAGTTGTTTTTTTTTTTTTTGATAATTATAATTTATCAGAATTTTTTTATTGATACAAAATTAAAATAAGCAAAAAATTAAATAAAATTTAAATTTGAATATTTTGTTTACCTTTTGTTATGAGCTGTAATATAATATAATAATTTTATACCTCAATATAAATATTAGTTACAATATGTTGATGGTTTCTACACAATAACCAACCATATTTGAAATACAAACTTTTAAGACTTCTTTTTATCATTGTTTAGTTTAGTTTAGTTTTTTTTTTATTTTTTCTCTCCATGTTTAATCATTATATTTTTTCTACTATATTATTATTTTAAATGTTATTTTCTGTGAATACTCGTTCAAGTAGAACATCCTGGAGAGAATAACAGCCAAGCAGTCTAAACTCTGCGGCTGAGCAGTCTAAGATATAGCTGATTAAACTGTGGTTCCTGCTAGGAAGTGGGACATAAGTGCTGGAGAGAATATTTTCTTTATCAAATTTTCTCAAGTCAGTCAGTTAAGTGCCATATGTGATAAATCCTTTGGGCGATCATGTCTCGAAAGAGACATGACTGACTGGGCAGAAGATTATCCCGCAGTAGGTTGCCACTGCTTTCTGCAGTGGACTAATTGCCAGCCAAGGCTATAGAACCCAATCTGTCCTGTTATTTGACTCATAGCTAGAGGGAGAAAAGATGTATTCTATTATTACATAGTAATTAATGGGGGATCAGTTTATTACTTCATAACAATAGAAAACTGATCCCCCACTTTATGACCAGTGGAAGCCTTACTCATGATTTCAACTATTACATTCGGTCAGTTAAGTGCCATATGTGATACATCCTTTGGGCGATCATATCTCGAAAGAGACATGACTGACTGGGCAGAAGATTATCCCGCAGTAGGTTGCCATTGCTTTTTGCAGCAGACTGCTTGCCAGCCAAGGCTATAGAACCCAATCTGTCCTATTATTTAACCTATAACTGGAGGGAAAAACAGATTAATACCTTTTCCAAGGGTATTTGTGCATAAGTAAATGCAAAGATATCAACTGGAATTCAAACTCGGCTTATGTGATACACACTGTTTTAAAAAAAATAACAGGGTACATACACAAACATGGGTATCCACTAAAAACAACATTTATAGTAATAATAATGTTGAATTAAAATAAAATCCCTTTATTAAACTTCCTTAATTAAAATCCCTTAAAAAATCCCTTTATTAAAATCCTTTAATTCTTATCCCTATTATAGATAATACTAAACAGTAACTTTAAAACAAAATAAAAAATTATGAAACATATAAATAGACAATATTTCTTGCTGAAATATATGTTTTAAGTTATTTTAATTATTTTAATCATTTAAAATTTTATTTTTAAATAATTAAATTCAGCTGAATTTAAAAAGGGAATTTGAAAATCCTTTTTTTAAAATTATATTCTTAACTTGCCTTTTATTTAAATTATGATACAAAAAGTTAAACATTATTAAAGAATCAGAAATAAAAGGAAAGTTTATCTAATTTTAAAAATCTAACCTAAATTTAAAATAGGATGTAAATTGAATTTTCAAAAATGTTTTGTTTTGTATTTTAAATAAATAAGAAATAAAAGTTGAAATTAATTTCATGAAATCCATCTATTTGATGCTTTGGCCTACATCATCAATGATGTTTTTTAACCATTGATCAGAAGAGATTTCAATATCGTACCACTTCTTCACAGTGACCTTGTTGATATAGATCGAATACAAACTTGTGTAACATCCATCAGCTACAAATCTTCTAATGTTATTGACAAAGAGAAAATTCTCAAAATTAGTAGCAGGATGTATGAAATGTTAAATTTTACTGGATAATAGTAAATGACTGATCTTTTAGGAATTCATAAGCATTTAGAATGAATAAACATCATGGAAAATTTAGAAATAAACTAAAATTCAAGTAACACTTTATATCAGAAATATAATAAGTGCAAAAATTAAAATGTTTTTCAACTGAATTTTGCAGAATTTGAAGTAATTAATTTGCCAGAAATATTTTTCAGTTTCATTTTAATTCATTATTTTGGAAGTACAAGAATTTGGTAAGTAAAAAGTAAGATATGAATTTGGTAAGTAAGCTATGACAATATCTTCAAAAAAAAATTCAAATGAATTGAATATTTAATAATTAAAAGTAATTGCAAATTAGGATGAGTAAATCATTAAAA
>JBBBDQ010000264.1:5012500-5300000 GCA_037127315.1 Ascarosepion bandense
AAGAGTTTTCCTTTATAAATATCATTTTGCTCTGGATAACATCCTTTGAGCTCTCTATATAAATATAACACTTAATATTTTATATTAAGTTGATCTTGTTGGAATGTCCTTGCCGTTTACGGACTGGACATCTATACATATATATATATATATCCACACACACACACACACACACACACACACACACACTACTGGCCATAATTTTAGGCCATGCCAGTGTTTTAAAAAAGTGATGTATTTCATACTATTTTTTAGAATTTATTGCCAAGTGGATAATTATAAATGAAAATAGAATGGTTCTTTTGTTAATACTACACAATAACATGTGCATTAAATGAACTGTTCTGGTGTCCAGTTTTTGTGCTCTCTTCCCCATGCTAGTCTCTTCTTCTTATTGGCTGGCCGAAGCAAAGGCTTCCTGGCTGCCTTGTAAAATTTTGTAAAGTAATAATAACAAAAGAACCATTTTATTTTCATTTAGAATTATCCACTTGACAATAGATACTAAAAATAGTATGAAATACATAATTTCTTTTAAAAAACTGGGGTGATCTAATGATTATGGCTGGCAGTATATATATAGTGACATCATTTAATAAATATATATATGATAGTGCACATATGTATAGTATTGTTATGCAGGTGTTAATAAAACAGTGCTCAATGTATGAGCAGAGCTGTATTATATATACATATATATATTAATAAATATACATATTATCCTATGTCTATGACATGACTCAAAGTTTCATGCATTATGCAATCATCAGGTGCATATTTTAAACTGACAGTTTAATAGATTTGAATTTAAATTCACTCAATGGGAATTAATTTTAAGTTTTAAATTAAAATTCTCAATTTTTTTTTACATGAAACCTTAAAATTTTTAAATTTTTAGTCTTGTTATTAAAAAAGTAATAACTTAACTTGATAAGATTTAATTTCATGAACATTGAGTGAATTTAAATTCAAAACTAGTCGTGCCATAGATGTAGGATAACATGTATATTTATTAATATATATATATATATAAGATAAAATGATGTGTAGATTGTTGCCATTTTATATTTTTAATTTACAGCTTAATTTCAATATATATATATATATATATATATATATATATATAGTCATCCACAGACAGATCTGTTTCACTGTATCACAGCTCATCAGTATGGTTAGACTCCAATTGCTTTTAACCCAGGATCGAAACCCGACCGAATGGGTGTCAGTTGGCAATTCCACCTCTGGGCTATGGGTGTTCAGTAGAAGAAGGCTGACTTTTTAGCGTGTATATTATCATCATACATGCTCAATAGCCAGAGTGCTCTAATTCACTACTGAAAGAGCAATGCATACATATACTGAATGAGCAATGCCTATATATATATATATATATATATATATATATATAATGTAATTTATTTCAGCATTTCCCAAACTATGGGTTGTGATTCACTTGTGGGCCACAAGCAGTGAGCAGTAAAAAGTTACACTAGTATTATGCACTGGCTTCACTTAAACATTATTCATTGAGTTAATTCAAGAGTCAAGCTTTCATTGCCAGGCTGTTGCTGTATCAAGCAATATGTTCTTTTAACAAGCTTAACCAATCAGTGTTGGTCATGCTTTCAGTCTACTCATTCGTCATCATAAAAAGAAAATCAAATTTCCCCTATTCACACAATACTTTAGCTTTATTAGTTGATTGCAGAATTTTAACTTTTGATTATAGACATCTATATATATATATATATATATATATATAGGCATTGCTCATTCAGTATATGTATGTTTTTTCATATTTCCAGGTATCCTTTGATTATATGTAGATATAATGTGCATCTGGATATTTCAAAGTTCAAATTCTGTGACCAAAGCCTAGATATCTGCTTACAAAGGATATCTAGAAATTAAAAAAGAAAAAAAAAACTATAGATATTGATAATTATACATTAAAATGTTTTTGCCCAGTAAATTTGAGTGGGTTACCATAAGCGGTGGTCATGAATAGTGGGTCACAATCCTAAAATGTTTTGGGACCCCTAATTTATTTGTTTAAACATTATTTTTAATGAAAACAAATAAATTAAAAATATGTTGGATTTAATCCATTTCTTAAAATATATATATATATATATATATATATATATATATATCCTGAAATGTTCTCAACTTAACCAAGAAACAATTCACAAAAAATTGTTTGCCCATTTAATCATATTTGGCAAGTATATTAAGCTAAGATGTTCGCACCACCTTTTCACACACACACACACACACACACACACACACACACACACTTGTGTATTTGAGCAGCAATCCTTATTTTACATAAGTTTTATTAAAAGTGACAGACAAGATATTGCAATTAAGCTTTTTACTCAATTTTTCTTACATTCATCTGAATTACTAAAACTTATATATATATATATATATATAGTCTGATCATTGTTCACAGCATACAACTGATTATCACCAGGCATTGCTTGATTTTTATGTCTACACTGTTTTTACAATCTATTCTCAATATTGAGTACTCTTCCCTCATAAACATAGCAAATATTAACATAATTATATATGAATGTGTGTGTGTGTGTGTTAGAATAAAGAATAAATATGAAATTTATATTGATGTAACATGTTTCAGTTTTATTAAAGCTTCATCAGAGATTGAGAGAAAACAGATATTTTTTAATTTTATCATCCAAAGCGTAGTTTTATAAGAAATTTTTGCCTGAATATGGTCTGTTTCTAAGAGCACAGTTGTTTCAGATCTTTTCTTTAGGATTTGAGATTTGTTCAAATATGTGATTTTGTCTGGCCATAGTAATTTCTAGTAACCCAATAATAATTGTTACTGATCTAATCTTTGTAACATATTTGTCTAATTTTGATCGCTAGATTCTGATAAGCCTTTTTGGCTAGCTTTTCACTCTGACAGCATCTGTCACATGAATAGTAAGCAATTCTTATTCATCACTCCTGGTCAGCCCTTTTCTGTGTTGATAGCCATGTTTAATGGAATTATTAAGTTGCAAATAATGAAGATAAATTTATCCACTCCCTTAGATCCACCAAAACGAAAACTATAAGAACATTAGAAAAATTTAATAAAGATCTTGTTTTTTTTTCTAGTCTGTCATCACATTTAATGAAACATATATAAAAGAAAGGTTTTTGCTCAAATAAGCATTACACACACACACGGACATATATATACATACACACACACACACACACACATATATATATATATATACATACATATGTATGTATATACATACATATATATATATATATATATATATATATATATATTGTAATATTTTTATTACAATAGTTTATGAAACATTTTTTATCACAGCACAAAAAATTTAATGTTTTAGAATTTAGTTGTTCTCCTATTGAGCAATTTTTCTATAGAAGTAAATCCAACAAATGGTAGTTTTTTAAATTTATCTGTTCTTTTGCTTTCTTATAATAGATATATATATATCTATATATATATCTATATCTATTTATCTATATCTATATATATCTATATATATATATCAATATATCTATATCTATCTATCTATATCTATATATATATATATATATATATAGCAACAGAAAATCAGGATCCCTGAAGAGTGAAGATATCACAATAATGACTTCATAAAACTCAGTATGACTGAAACAAGACTTGTTTGAAAATCATTTGAATTTAAATGGTTAGAAAATCATTTGAATTTTTTTGGGGTCTGTAGAGATGGGTGCTAAAAACTTAACCAGCAAAATAAATTATAGTTCATAACCACTTTAGACGATGATTCCTTTATATATGGATAAAATGTGTGCGAATTAGTCCAAAGTAATATCATGTGTAAAGGTTAAGGAGCTCTACAACACAACAGAAAAATTGTATTAGACACGCATATTAAATATTTCATACTTTCTTCTATGATGAAAGATATTTTTTACAGTGGGTTGTTTCTTAAACAAATTTTTAAATTATTAATTTTAAAATTATTATTAAATAATAATACATATAAATATTTTATACATGCTTTTCTAGTGCAGTCTCTCTCCAGTTTGACCATTACACATCCCATCACTTTGGTTTAATTTGAATTCCAGCACATTTTTAAAAAATTGCTAGGGTGTAGCCAATAAAATCTTGTCTACCAAACTGCCAAAATCCATTTTGTGATTATTATAAATATATATAAAGATAGAGAAAGGCATGAATTCAATCCTGAATGTGGTGATTTGTTGCCAGTTAAGAGTGAGAACATCAAAACAAAAAGGAAGTTTATTAACCTGAAAAAATATGTTCACTCTCTTCATTTGCATGACAATTTTCAGGTAAAGAGAAGCCAGTCAGATGACACTAACATTACCTTCAAATGACTTAACATTGCTTAAAGCAAACTAGGGACAGTGTAATTAGGTAATCACATTTACTGATATACATATATATATATATATAGTACTGTTATTTTGTTATTACAATGGTTTATAAAAGCATAATATCACTACATAAAAATTTTCATGTTTCAGAACAAAACTGTTCCTCTTCAGGTGATGTAGTAATATTATGCTTTTATAAACCATTGTAATAACAAAATTACAATATTAAGCTCTACTCTGTTTTGTGCACTCTTTATAAAAGTAAATGCCTGAACAGTGGTTTTTAATCTACATGTTCTTTTCACTTTTTCTTTCACTATATATATATATATATATATATATAATGTGTGCATGTCCATGTGATAAGATATAGTTTTTAAGATATGCTATATTTATGAAAGAAAAGTCATTAATATTAAGAATAGAGTATATGTAAAGATAAGTTGTGTAGTCATAGGTATCAACACTGAATGCTAACAATCTGTTTCATCCATGATATAGGCATGATTTATTCATTATATATATATATATATATATATATAGGTATAGATGTCCAGTCTGTAAACGGCAAGGATAATCCAACATGATCAACTTAATATAAAAAATTAAGTGTCATATCTATATAGAGAGCTCAATGGATGTTATTCAGAGCAATATGATATTTATAAAAGAAAAACTCAACACGTCATTTAAATTGGTTATAAATTATAATTAATTTCAATGAGCTAAATTACCTCATTTCATCAAACCACACAATATTCCTTATCATTTGGTACAAAAAATTTCTTTTTCTTTTCTTTTTCTTTTCTTTTTTCTTTTTCTTTTTTCTTATTTTTTATTTTTTTCTTTTTATCTTTCTCTTCAGTTAAAGGAAATGCTTATTCCGTCAAAATCTTTATGTACCAAATGGAAGGAATATTGTGTAGTCTGATGAAATGAGCTAATTTAGCTCATTGAAATGAATTATAATTTATAACCAATTTAAATGACATGTTGAGTTTTCCTTTATATATATATATATATATATATATATATATATATATATATAAACAAAGGGAAAAAAAACTTTTATTGACCTTTTTATTTGCATTTTCTCTGATTTGTCCACTTTTGTTCAGATTTTATGTCCTGCTAGCACACACACACACACACACATATATACACACATACACACACACATATATATACACACATACACACACATATATACACACATACACACACATATATACACACATATACACACACATATATACAAACACACATACACACACACATGTATATGTTTTAAAATGTTTCTTTAGTTATTTGGTCAAAATTTAACTTTCATTTTTATTAAGAATTTTATAATGTACAGACAGAATTAAACTAATTGGCTATTTAAAAAGATGTCTATTGTTTGTGTGTGCATGTGTTTGAACACAAATGTATGTACACACACACACACACACAGATATACATATATATATATATATATATATATATATATAAACGGGATCTGCTACGTATGGGATAAGGGTACAAGTCTTACTGTGTCTACTGTTTTCATATCAGCGGAGAAAGTTTATTGACACTGATTGTTGTTTGTTGCTTCAAGTTATCATCATCCTAAAAATTCACTCATGCTATCAAATTGTTCATTTTTTTTAATTATTTCTTTTCTCGATATTAGTCACCCTGACCCATCATCATCCACTACCACCTGCTCCATCATTTATCGTCTCTTCCTTCTTCTTTCTCCTCTTCAGCATAAGCAAACGTACTTTGATATGAAAAGAAACAAAAATTGCTGTCCTGCATATGAAACAATTGTTGAATTAAATGAGTTTATTTTATTTTAAATTTTCCAAATGAATTTTTTTTTTATGGGTGGGGGATATTTTTTTCTTACATATTTCTTTGTTTTAGTAAAACAATTTTTTCTCCTTTTATGCATTTTTTTTGTATTATATGATTTAATTTTATTGTTCTGTATTTTTGAAGGTAAACTCATCAAACAATAAATCTAAAGACACCAAGATAGTTTAAAATGAAAAAGTTTTTTTTAAAAAAATTTAAAATTACTATAAAGTTAAAACAGGGCTGGTTTATGCACTTGATTTATATACACCCACAAACATACACATACAAGCATCTGCTTACGTATACATATATATGCATAAAAACATGCACATACATGCATAAAAGTACATATAAACACCTTGCAAATAATGCACTGTGCAACAAGGTATATGCAGCTATACACATGTACACACAGACATGCACATATACTCGTTGATACATGCATACATGCATATACTCTCTATTGTCTATGTACATACAGCCTGACAACTGAAGTACCTCCGCACACACGTACCTGCTTTATTTTAGAAAATGAACTCTGGTATCAATCAAGGCTGTAACATTTTCAATTATTTGTGCTTATAAAATCCAAAATGTTCCTCTCACAAAAAGAATGATACTGGTTATTCTTAACTTTAAAAGTAGCCCTGAAAAAAAAAGTAATATATATATATATTTAATTTTTTTTCTTTCACTCACAAACTTTTTAATTTCCAAGCACATTTTGAATTCATTTCATGATTTTTAAAAATCAGTTCACAATTATTTTTAAATCAAAATTGATGTTTAATTGATAAAGAAAAATGTAAAAAAAAAAAAATTAATAGCATTTTTTGCCATAATCAAGAAAATTTTTATATACATAGCCAATTATTTTGCTTTTCCACATTCTCTTTCTCTTTGTCCCTGTCACTCTTTAATCTTTCTTTTCTTTCTTTTTCTTTTTTTTTTTTTTTTTTTTTTTGGAGCAAGCTTCAAAGTAAATATAACTTATTAAATAAACTTTGTATTTTATTTAATTTCAATTTATGAATGTACATTGTTTTTATTTTCTTGTATTTTTTCCTCACTCATATTTTTTCTATTTATTTCTCTTATATAAAAATTTTTTTTTTTAATTGCACAGTTAAACAATGCCCAGGTGAACATGAGCAATAAATATACATTGAAAAATCAAAGATGTCTCCAGGGTTTTTTTCTTTCGTTGTATAACCTGCACTTGCTATTCATCTATATCAAAACTATTAGTTTGTTTTTTATAGCGCATTAACTTTTAAGGTTATTTAAAGCCAAAATGTTTTTTTTTAATTTTGAGGGATAATTTTATGGTACAAGTCTTGCTATTTAACCCATAGCTTGGAGAAGAGGAAGTGGATCCATATCTTTCCCAAGGGTATTTGCATGTGAGTAAATATAATGAACCCAACTGGAATTTGAACTCAGATCTATGATTTCTCATTTCACTTTGTTATTCATTACACCATCCACAAATCCAACATGACAGCAGCTGGTATTTCTGAGTAGTCACTTATCTAGGTGCTGATCAGGCCCATGTTGCTTAACTTCAGTGATCAGATGAGTATTAATTAGTTGTTTCTCCCTCCAGCTATAGGTTAAATAGCAGGACAGATTGTGTTCTGAAGTGTTGGTTGTAACATAGAAAGTAACTGCAACCTACTTTTTTTCTTTTTTTTATAATCATGTCTCCCCAAGCAAGGCTTTTTACTGCCACTGTTGAGCAGGGGGTTACATAGGAGGTAAGTTATGAGAAAGAGTGACAGGTTACAGGGGGTGTCAGGAAGAGGTAGGAGAAGAATGGGAATCTTGATGAGAGTGGCGTGGACGAAGAAAGGAGCATGAGAGAGAGAGAGAGAGAGAGAGAAAGAGAGAGAGAGAGAGGAAGCAAGTTAGTGAGATAGTAGATGACTATTGAATTACATTTGAATTCTTGAAGATTGTGCAGGAAAAGCTTCTTCCCAGTCAGTCATGTCTCTTTAAGACATGATCACCCAAGCGTGTATCACATATGCCACTTAACTAACTGAGGAGCATTTGATAAAGTACATCACAAATAATTGTAGGAACTGGTAGATGGTCTTAATGAATTTGAGAAGGATATCGGCATAATCAAGAACCTATTTGAACAATATGGATAGAAAATGAATTCAAGTCAGTCAGTCAGTTAAGTGCCATACGTGAAACATGCTTGGGCGATCATGTCTCGAAAGAGACATGACTGACTGGGCAGAAGATTATCCCGCAGTAGGTTGCCATTGATTTCTGCAGTAGACTGGTTGCCAACCAAGGCTATAGAACCCAATCTGTCCTGTTATTTGACTCATAGCTAGAGGGGGAAGAGATGTATTATATTATTAAATAGTAATTAATGGGGGATCAGTTTATTACATCATAACAATATAAAACTAATCCCCAACTTTATGCCCAGTAAAAGCGTTAATCATGTTTTCAACTATTATATTCAGTCACTCAGTTAAGTGCCATGCGCGATACACACTTGGGCGATTATGTCTCGAAAGACATGATTGACTGGGCAGAAGATTATCCTGCAGTAGGTTGCCATTGCTTTCTCCGATAGATTGGTTGCCGACCAAGGCTATAGAACCCAATCTGTTCTATTATTTAACCCATAACTGGAGGGAAGAGATGGATTAATACCTTTCGCAAGGGTATTTGCACGTAAGTGAATGCAAGGAATTCAACTGGAATTCGAACTCGGTTCCCCGATTTCTCGTTCCGAGCCGATATCCACTGCGCCACAATGCACATCAAGAAATATACTAAAAATAGAAATGAGTGTAAGACAAGGATATGTCTTCTCACTGAACTTATTCAACCGTGGAGCAATTTTGAAAAAAATTTGAGTTCTACTAGAATTGATATATATATATATATATATATATATATATATATATATATTAATCATATCACCCCAAACAGGGCATTTTACTGCCACTTTTAAACAGGGGGCTACTAGAATACATTATTAGCGGCCTAAATCTTAAGAGCATAAGAGATGACACAGTGTTGATAGCAGACACAAAAAAGGAAACTAAAACAACTTGTACAGAAGCAGTGAAGAAAAACAAGAAGAAAGAACTAAACATAAATCCAAGAACAGAGAATGCCTGGTTGTTAGCAAAAGAGACAGCCTAAGATGCAAATTACAAATTGGAGATACCAAAATAAAACATGTACAACAATTTAAATACCTAAGAAGTGTTTTAACAGAGGACAGAAAATGTGACAATGAAATCCAAAATTGCATTGGGATAGTGAAAGACGGTTTTCTAAAGCTAAGCAGAGTATTAAGAAAGAAAAAATTGGAGATACCAAAATCAAACAAGAACAACAACTGAAATAACCGGGAAGTGTTTTAACAGAGAATGGAAAGATCAACACTGAAACCTGATGGCGCATTGGAACAGCAAAGGATGCCTTCCAAAAGTCAAGCAGAGTATTAAGAAACAGAAAAATTTCATTAAAAACGAAGAAAAGACAACTGAATTGTTATGTGATATCAGTCCTCCTATATAGCAATGAAGTGTTTTAACAGATGACAGAATGTGTGACTGTGAAATTCAAAGGTGCATTGGGATAGTGAAAAATACTGCAAATTTTCTGCATATTGAATTCAATGAATTAAATGAGCATAAACAGCCATCTACAGACAGTCCTTTTTTGCTGTATAACAACTTATCAGTACAGTTAGACATCTGATTGCTTCCAGCCAGGATTGAATCCTGACCGATTTAACATCAGTCAGAGATTCTACTTCTAAGTTATCAGCGCATGGTGGAGAAAGGCAAATTTTAACATGTTATATACACAAGATATACAAACGCTATCAAGTCAATTTAGACTGATCTATAAATTTCTTGGAATTATGGCTATCTCACTACCCATATGCTGAACGTACGGCCATTTATTTTCATGTTCTTTCTAACATTTTTTTGCATATTTACCACAAATACACTAGATTTGCTGTTCTTCCGGATGGTGGGGTAATTAATCTCATTTTTTCTTCATGTTTTCACTTTTGCAAATGGTCTTAAAATTTTTAATTTTTCCACATTTAAGACACCATTTCCCCAGCACTGGAAACTTGAATTTATTCTTTTCATGCACAGTTCTGCAATAACTGCACTTCATTTTGGCTTTGGTTACATTCAATCTGTATAACTAACTCTTCTCTTGGGTTGTTGAAATCTCTTATTTGCTCCAGCTGCTGTAAATAGTCCATGCTTAATTTGTAAGTTCATATGGCTGCTTTGCATGCTTTCCAGTACTTTTTGTTTATGCTGAGGTTCAGTAAGTCCTTCATTTGTTTGTAATAAAATCAGCTCATTTTCAAATGACATGCCTTGAGTCCCTAGTTTTTTAAATTTGCAGTGCTTTGCCTGTCCCTTGAGTCTGTGTATGTACTGCATAACAGATTCATCTAGCCACAGCCTGGCTTTTAAAAAGTTTGTCCTTTCAGCGATACCCATTTTTCTTTTTGGCCTGATATTTTTATTTATTATGCTGACAATATCGTCAAAAGACATCCGTTCTAATTTCTGTTGATATGCCTTTGTGGATATTTTCTTTAATGCTTCATACCCCCACAGAAGCCATAAACAAATCCATTATTTGCTTCTGTCCATATTCCATTCTTGAGTCTTTGAGATTACACATTCTTGCAGTAGCTGCAAAGGCTTTTATCCAAATCTCGACATGTTCAGGATTGTCCACGGGACCCAAGCATCCTATCAGCGACACCATTTGTTATGCCTGGTATATCTCGCAGTTTCAGTACTTGATTATAGATATGATACAAATCCTATATAACTCCGACAATTAATTGAAACACAAAAAAGTATAATTGCACACCCACAAAATCGGATCATTGAATGACTGAAAACGTTTTGGAAAAACCAAACCAGAGCAAATTTCACAATCCAGTCTGAAATTTAATTTTGACAAATAGGAAACAGACTGACCCACTACTGAAAGAAAAAAACGAAGCCACATTTTGTTATCTGATGTTAAATTTTCTAACCAATGAAAAGAAGCGATTTGTAAAACTGAGAGAAAATTTAACAAGCTTATGTGAAAAAAGTAAATTGCTATAAAAGAAGGAAGGAAAGTCAAATCAATCAGAGATGGAAGCAGTGATATCATACATCAGCAACATTCAAACCACTGACCCGGACATAAGATTCTGTCACACATTCATTCTCCTTTTCTCTTTCTCATGTGTTATTTTCCTTTACCACTTCACAAGGCCAGTTTGATAAACATAGCTGAGGCCCCTACAATGTCACGCATAACAGTGTACCACATAGCAAGTAGTGAAACTGCGAGATATATCAAACATAACACTAAGAAAACTCTATAAAATGAACACCAATAAATATAAAACAGTAGTTGTCAAGTTTTATAAAACAACCAACAATAAAATGGAAGGTAACTTAAACAAGGAAGCAAAAATCATAAATGTAAACAACAGAATCAGACAACTACCAAAATAGCGCCGTTTATTAGACTAAAAGACCACAAAGACAACTTCTTAAACAAACTAGTATGCAGACTGATAAACCACACTAAATCTAACCTTGTAAAAATAATTAGAGCAAATATGCGAAAAAATGAGGCACATACTAAAGATCAACAAGTGGAAAAGCACAAAAGAAACAATTAGTTGAGCAACATCACCAACAATGATGAATGCTCATTCATGCAATTAAACATAAAAGGTTTCTACCCATCCATCAATGAACACAAGCAAAAGAGCACACTAAACCTAGTGAAACAATATATAAATATTCTAGAAGAAAACCTAAACATTAAAAAACATTATAGAAAGTCTATACTATACCATAACAACACAATATTGATAAAAAAGTGCAAGACAAACAACAATAATACCAACAATAACTACAACTTCGATGTAAGAATGGAAAGCTAAGACGGTGCAGAATATTGAAAATTATAGGCATATATGATTATAGGCCTATATGATACTAGCAGTATAGCCCGGCATTGCTCGGGTGTAATGAAAGCTTTAAAACTAATCCATGGTCCTGGAGCTCAGACTCTTTGGATGTTGGCACAAAAGACTAAAAAGCAACAGTTGTTTCAAGTTAAAGCGAAACCGTAGACTGAAAGAAAAATGAATGGATGTAAGTCAAATTTTGATTTCCTGGCATCGATATCAAATAAGTTTTTTTGTCATAAACTGAATTTTGAAGTCCTCTGAATAAATGGTATCATGGCTGAGACTAAGAACTACAATTATACCTACTTAGAGCCAAACCTGAAGCAAAAACTAAAATAAAATGGCTGAAAAAAATACAGACATACAGGCAGATAAACAGACACACACACAAACATCTTGCCTTTTATATATATATATTATTGATTTTCTGCACTCTTGTAAGAACTGCAACCTTGAAACTTCTGAATATCGTTTCTTATGTCTTTGTCTATGAGTGTATCAAATTTGATTAAAATCAGACCACTCCTTCTATAACCCAATTTTTTCGACTATCGATTTTCGATATTTATCAGGGGTACCTCAACACAAAACCTAGCTAAGAACACTCGCAGACGCTTATAGTACAACTTTGTAAATTTTCAAGAAAATCAGTTCAGCCGTTTCGGAGTCTATAGGTAACAGGGACACACACACAGACACACACACACACACACACACACACACACACACACACACACACACACACAGAAACGTTCCATTTATAAATAAGTTTAGATAAATAGATTTAGATTTAGAATTAAATAGATAGATTTAGATTAGATTAGATTAGATATATCATCAACAAACTAAGAAAATTTATTAAAAAAAAAGATATAGATCTATACAGAGATGATGAACTAATAATCCTTAGAAACTGCAATGGCAGAACTACAGGAAATATCAGACATTTAAGTGCCATACATGATACCTGCTTTGCACGATCATGTTTCTTTCTGACTAGGCAGAAGATTACCCTGCAGTAGCTTGCCATTACTTTCTGCAGTAGACTGGTTGCCAACCAAGGCTATAGAACCCAATCTGTCCTATTATTTGACCCATAACTTTGACACATAAGGGAAGAAACAGATTAATACCTTTCCCAAGGGTATTTGTGTGTAAGTGAATGCAAAGAATTCCACTGGAATTTGAACTCAGCTCCTTGATTTCATGTTCTGAGCCAATATCCACTGTACCACAATGCACAAGAAAACAAATTATAAAAATCTTCAACACTCTAGAATTCACTGTTGACATTAAAACAAATAAAAATAGTAAATTTCTTAGAACACAACACTCAACAGCAATACATACAAGCCATATAGAAAAGAAAACACCAACCACATATATATCAACAAAAATTACAACCGCCCTACCACTGTATTCAAACACATACTGACATCCAAAAGGCTATCTACAAACACTAGTAATATAAACATATTCAACAAAAACAAAGAAATGTTTCAGTCAACACAAAGAAACAGGGGATACTCAAATAAACTCGAATGCACAAATGAAGATAAACCAAAAACAATAGAAAAAGAAATATAATCTGATTTAACCTACCTTACAACACTATAAAAACAAAAATAGGAAGAAATATTTTCAATATAATAGAAAAGCATTTCCCCAAATGCAACAAATTATCAAAAATAATCAACAAAAACATAGTCAAAATCAGTTACAGCTACACGGGAAAAATGCAGAAAATAATAACCAAACACAATAAAAAAATACTTAAGAAAACTAATAACAACAGCATAAACCAACAACACAATACAAACAAATTCAACTGCCAAAAGAAAAATAACTGTCCATTTAATATCAAATGTCTAATCAACAACATAATATATAATGCCACTGTTATGGGGACTTACCTATATGACACATGAACTCATCCAAACTGTATGTAAGTAGAAGTTCTGTTTTGTAGAAGCAGAGTAGAGAGTAAGATAGAGAGTGGCAGTGAAAGCATAATCTATTCCAGCAGATAACTTTGACAGGCAGACTAAATAGCCACACTAATAATTGCTCATTGGTATATGTCTGCACTACTGTCTTTGTAATATATTTGTTTAACACTATTTTGTCTTTTGTATTTTTATTTCTGGCCCAAACAGAACCACAACAATTTGGTGACAAAGTTATAACAGCCACCGTGGCAATGAATACTAACACAAACAAAAAGATGTATATAGAAATAACGGAAACAATCTTCAAAGAAAGATTCAACAATCACAAAACATCACTCAACATAGAAAAAAATACAAAAGCAATACAACACTATCAAAATACATATGGAATCAGAAAGAAAATAACATTAACACCAAAATTAAATGGAAAGTCGTAATAAAAGAACCATCATACAGCAGCAATAGCAGAACTGCAACCTGTGCTTAGAAGAGAAACTAGTAATAATCTGCTTTAAAAATCAAAGTGAAATATTAAATAAAAGAAACAAAGTAATGGGAAAATGTAGACATGCAAATAAATACCTACTATGCTACAAAAATAAGAAAATCAAATAAACACAAACAAATAATTAAATAAACACTCAATCATGACAAAAACAGAAAATAATATTACAACAACCAAACAAACAAATCACATACAAACACAAATATATACAATAAACACAAGCACCCAACCATAGCTTAAAAACGAAATCATTTTAAGCAGTCACATATACCAACACAGTAAAAAAAGACATCAACCTAAATGACAAAATAAAAGCAATTAAGCAAACAGCCACTCATTATCAAACAACTAAGAGATATCTATTCACATGCAGCCTTTGAGATTTCACTCACTTGATCGACTCAGTCGATTAAAAACTTATTTGGTGATTAAAGTTTATTGCTTTACTCATCCGCGGTCGATTAAAAATCTCTCGCAATGAAACATGTCCCTTCAAATATAGAAAAAGGAAATCTGATTCCTTTTACAACCCAAAAGTATGCCATTGAAGATTCACAAGTTACTTAGATTGACCTACAATGACATTATTGAACTCTTTGGTCTTATGCATGGCACCTGATTTACGTCAAAATGTGTGGTTAAACAAAAGACAGTGACATCACGCAATCATCAAAGCAAGAACTGACAAATGGACTTTAGATTGACAAGCTCCTGTCACATTTTTAGAAACTCATTTGGAAAAATATCGTCCTTGACTCAACATCTATATTTCCTCCTCACTTACAAAAAATAAAAATAAACATTTGAAAAAAAGAAAAAATATATATGCACACTTCCTTCAACCACACGCTGAAAAACAAATTATACAAGTAAAATTTTTTATAGAAAATCATTGAGAAAATCAAATTTGTTTTTTTTTTATAATCTATGAGATGGTTGGTTGGTTGGTTGGTTGGTTGTTTTGTTTTTATGGCAAATCAACCTCAGCGGGTCATTTATTGCCAACTAAACTTTATTTATTTATTTATTGCTGGTAATACCTTTTTCTTTCAACAATTTATTGTGGCTTATATAAGTTTTTGTGTCTAGTAATACTTTTTCTTTTCAAGAATCAATATTCATTGGGATTTGTTTTTCAGGGCAGGGTCCCCAAGTCCTACCCTTGTTATTTAACCCATAACTGGAGGGAAGGGATAGATTAATACCTTTCCCAAGGGTACCAGTACTTAAGTGAATGCAGGGTATTCAACTGGAATTCAAACTCGGCTCACCGATTTCTCTTTCCGAGCCGTTATCCACTGCATCACAACGCACATTCATCACTATACGCTTACAGCACCTGGTATTCCCAAGCAGTCACCCATCTAAGTAGTGACCAGGCTCAATGTTGCTTAACTTCGGTGATCGAGCGAGAACCGGTGTATTTAATGTGATAGGCTGTAAGCCTATGAGATGGAGGTTGTAGTCAAACAGAAGAAGGAAACTATGAATTTAGGTACCTCCACTCAGTTGCCAAAAAAGCAGCATAGCATGATGTTAAAAGGGCTCAAACTTAACAAAAACAAAAAAAAATGTTTATGTTATTATTAAGAGGAAAGATCAAAGTTTTTTGTTATTTTTTAAAAATCTTTAAAGCCTTTCTAACACATTTGAAATTTTAATTAAAATTTCATTCTTTGTTTTCCATCAGCTATTCATGCTCTGTTTAAGGCGATTATTAACAAAATGCAGTCGGTCGAGTTAAATGATTTGGGGGCAAGTAAATTTTCCCTCACTCTCGACTGCCGATTGAGTGATTTCTTTTTCCAATCTCAAAGGCTGTTCACGTGTACATTAAAATGCATTAAAAATCAAAAAAGAAATCAATCACCTGCACAAATAATAGAACATTTAAAAGAGAATCAACAAAAGTAAAAGCAACTGACCACCCCACAAAAGCTATCAAATTATACCAAACTCCATATGAATAAGAAAAAAAACTGAGGCAAATATATATATATATATATACATCTATGTTACAAAATGTGAAGGAACACATAGATTAAAACCCACTGTTCAGGCATTTACTTTTATAAACAGTGCTCGATACAGATTAGAGCTTAATATTGTAATGTTGTTATTACAATGGTTTATAAAAGCATTAAATACACCGGTTCTCGCATTAAATACACCGGTTCTCGCTCGATCACCAAAGTTAAGCAACATTGAGCCTGGTCACTACTTAGATGGGTGACTGCTTGGGAATACCAGGTGCTATAATATCACTATACTAAAATTTTCATGTTTCAGAACAATACTGTTTATATGTTAAAATAAAAATTATTTGTTTTAACATATCACCTGAAAAAAACAGTATTGTTCTGAAACATGAAAGTTATTGCGTAGTGATATTATGCTTTTATAAACCATTGTAATAACAAAATTATAATATATATATATATATATATATATATATATATATATATAGAGAGAGAGAGAGAGAGAGAGAGAGAGAAGATGTGATGGTTAAGTTTTTAATGTAATTTTTTTGTGCGGTCTTATGATTTCTTTCTTTTGAGAACCGAAATTATATAAAATTACCCAAATGTGTTATTTATCTGAGCACTTTCGGCTATACCTTTAACCATTTTCGAGGATGAATGTTATTTTACGTGTAACAGAATGTAAGTGGTGTTATGTATAATGTGGTGTAGTGGTATGTGTTATGTGTCAAACACGGTAAGCATGTTGTTGGTGGGTTCGTAGTTGACGTTATTTAGCGTTGGGTCTTTTCCTTTTTTATCAACAAGGCATCCATTATTTTTAGCCTTTTTTTTGTATGTGGAATGGACGATGCTATTATATTTTTGTTGTCAACAAGTATGTTCCGGATAGGGTTTGGTAGGTCCCCGTCTGTCTGTTTAAATGAGATCAATTTGAGCTATGTTCAGAGAGATGCAGTGTGAGTCTTCATGTTAGTTTCATAGTGGTATGGCCGATATAATTATTTATGAAATTAGGATCAAAAACACAGTTCTTCAAAGGACATGTGAATTTGTAAATAATGTTAGTGCTTTGTAGTTTGGCTCTCGTGGGTGAATTGTTGTTTTTGATGATGAGGTTAGCCGTTTTAAATTTCATGTAATAAATGATTAATTTAATTTTTTTGTTTACATCAATGTGAGTAGGTACCTCCACTCAATTGCCAAAAAAACAGCAAAGCATGATGTTAAAAGGGCTCAAACTTAATAAAAACAAAGTTTTATCATCAAAATGTTTACGTTATTATTAAGAGGAAAGATCAAATTTTGTTGTCATTATTTTTTTAAATCTTATTCCTAACATGTTTGAAATTTCAATAAAAGTTTCTTATTTTTGTTTGCCGCCAGCGATTCACCCTATGTTTACATAATGTGACTATTAAGTAAAATGTAATATTACGCAAGTCATTGTTTTGGCGTTGAAAGACATTAATTTGAAATTTCTTGCAAAAATCAAGTAATTGTTTGATTTTAATGAAACCTTCACAATGAATGATATTATTTATGTAATTATTATTTTTAGTAAATCTTGGTAAAAATATTATTGTTTTTTTACATCTGTTACCCCCCACTCCAATTATATATATATATATATATATATATATTTTTTTTTTTTAATCGTGTCACCCCAAGCAAGGCATTCCACTGCCACTATAGCACAGTGGAATATAGGGGGTTACATAGAGGGATTGGGTATAGGAAATGTCAGAAGGAGGGTGATAGACAACTTAGGATGTACATAGGGAGAGAGTTGGAGAGAGTGGGTGTGAGTTAGTGTGTTAGGAGGTGTCTATTGACCTTACATTTAAACTCCTGGAGGTTGTAGCCATCAGGGAAGCAAGTATGTGGTAGGGAATTCCACAGGCGGGAAGTGCGAGGAAAGAAGCTGTTGGAGTAGAAATTGCGGTTACATTTCATCGGTTTCACTGTAAAAGGGTGGAACCTAGTTGCCAATCTAGTATCTCGTGAAAATTCACATCTAGGGGGCACCAGTGATTTAAGTTCATCAGAGCAGAAGCCATGAAAGTATTTATAGAAGAGGCACAGGGAAGCCACGTCACGCCGGTGAGAGAGATACTGCAGGTGGTCAGCCAAGTCGGTATCAATCACATTACAGATTCTTCACTGTATTTTGTCAAGAACACCGAGGAGAATAGAAGGGGCACCCGACCAGATGTGGCAGCAGTATTCAATACACGGGTGGATGGTGGATTTATATAATTGCAGGATAGATTCAGGTGGAAAGAATTTCCGGGCCCTGCACAGAGAGCTGACTTTCATAGCTGCGGATTTAGCAATGGATTCAAAGTAGTCATTCCACTTGAGGTCTGCTAAGAGTGTCAGGCCAAGCAGGCATAGTGATTTACTCTCTGGGAGGCAAGCCTGTTCCATGCTAATGGGAGGGAGGTGCGGTTGCCTGTGGTGGTTAATTGACAGCAGCTTCGTTTTATTTATATTATGTATTTGGGTAACAATCTCTCTATCTCTCTTTTATGCAGGTTTCATTAAAAATGACAGATAAGTTAATCATTAAGTTTTTTATATAATTTTTCATGTGTTCTCATGATTTTTTTCTTTTCAGAACTTAAATTAATTGTTCAAAGATGGTGTACTTTCAAGCACTTTTGGCTATACGTTTAGCCATTATCAAGAATTAATTTTGTTTTACTTGTAAATAAACATGTGTAAAGTTTATGTATATGGTATCATGTGTATGTTAAGTTCAATTTTTTATATAATTGGAATTCTGAAAATATCTCATCTAGTTCCTATTTTAACTATTTTAATCACTGCTCAGTTATTGCTGTCTCCACTGAGTTCAAGTACACACTGTCCTGACCAGGTATTGAACTCACAATTACCTTTTTATTTAAGATGAACCAATACTTAAATCCATAAGACAATAGTGTAAATAGTTTTTTTTCTTATGCTAATTATTGTATTTTGGTTATTTGAGAAGTGCTGAAAGGTGTACCATGAGCACTAGTTTTCAACATGTCATTCTACAAGAGAGTGTGGTGAATGTGTATCCAGTGTAAGAATTCAGTGTTGCTTATTGATGACTAGCATCATAGCCCGGCATTGCCCATGCAACTCAGAACATTTTTGTAGGAGGACACAGTTATATAAAAAATAATTATATAAAAAATTGTTGTTTAAAAATTGTTCAAAAATCTATTAAAAAATCTATTTTCTTTTGTTTTGCATAAACATGATTTGATGTTTTGTGTGACATTGTAAACAACATTGCGTTTGATTTTGTTTCAAAATTACAGGGAAAAATATATACGTTTTTTGTTGACTAAATGAATTAAACATAAAAATAAAAATTATTTATTTTGTTTTACTGAAATTAGAAATATAAAAACTATTATGCTCTCAGTTCAGAAATTTTCGAAGAATATTTAAAAATGTAGGATTTTAATTTTAGAGGAAAAAAAATTAAATATAAAGGCTCATTTTTTTTTCTTTAATAAAAATATATTTTAGTCGTGTTTGACACGTGTGATTTGATTTCTATGATGTAATTCAGCAACCATCTTAGATCTTAGATATTTTACAAAGCAAATGTAAACAATCTGCTCCATTGGCCAAAAAGTGCAAAAGGGAAAATTGCTGAACTTAAACTCAAAAAGTATGTGTTGACCTGGCTTCCTGTAGATATGTGTCCCTAAAATGTTTGAATGGCGTAGCTTAAAAAATGTAGGCATGCATAGCTTACAGTCACACACAGACTCACAGATTCCCTTTTATATATATAGATTAATATTAAAGATATAGTCTCCCAAAGGACATGAGAATTAATAAACAACATTGTCTTTACATAAGGTGAATTTTTGAGGTGCTAAATTATTTCAAAGTATTAAAGTAGACATTTTTAATTTTTGATAGTAAATGAAAAATTGAAAATGCTTTCAAGTGTATGACACTCACTCAAACTGAAACGCTTGAAAAGAACATTTATTTCTTTATCATTACAATTGAGTAGTGAGTTTGATCCTCACTGAGTGCCCTATACTTTCAGTCTCGTGCCACATCTAAGCTGTGCTTAGAAAATTACCACACTATTAATATACAGATAGTTAATGCAACAGTGCTCTAAAAGAATGCAAATAATTGATTGCTATATAATTTTTAATAAATAGGATTAGATAGTGTTTATGCAATGAAATTCAGCCAGTTAAGTGCCATATGTGATACACGCTTAGGTGATCATGTCTCAAAAAAGACATGACTGACTGGGCAGAAGATTTTCTCTCAGTAAGTTGCCATTACTTTCTACAGTAGACTGGTTGCCAACCAAGGCAAAAGAACGCAGTCTGTACTGTTATTTGACCTATAGCTGGAAGGAAGAGACAGATTAATATCTTTCCAAATTTTGCTCTTAAGTGGGTGCAATGAATTTAACTGGAATTTGAACTCAGTTCTCTGATTTCTCATTTTGCACCAATATCCACTGCACCACAATGCACATTGGTTAGAATCAAGGCTGATGCAAAGTTCTTGTAGATCCTGTGGGAAAACAAAATAACACCAGTCGGGTGCTCCTGCTATCGACCTGGGGGTCCTTGACAAAATCTAACAGAGAATCTGTAATGTAATCGATCCCGACTTGGCAGCTCAGATAAAGTCACTGGCTTCCCTGTGTCTCTTCTACAAATACTTTCACGGCTTCTGCTCTAATGAACTTAGCTCACTGGTGTGCCCTGTATATGGATTTACTCGAACCACAAGACTAGCAACTAGGTCCCACCCTTTTACTGTGAAACCAATAAAATATAAACACAAATTCTACTCCATCAGCTTCTTTTCTTGCACTTCTCGCCTGTGGAACTCCCTTCCGTTTACTTGCTTTCCCGACAGCTATAATCTCCAAGAATATAAATGTAAAATCAATAGTCATCTCCTATCTCACTAACCTGCATCTTCTCTCTCATGCTATTTTCTCCGTCCACTCCACTTTCATCAGTATTATCATCCTTCTCTTACCCACTTCCTGATACCCCCTATAACCTGTCACTCTTTCTCATAAATTTCCTCCTATGTAAGCCCCTGCACACCAGTGGCAGTAAAATGGCTTGCTTGGGGTGATACGATTATAAAATAAAATCCAATTTCTTTCTTTCTTTCTTTCTTTCTTTCTTTCTTTCTTTCTTTCTTTCTTATGCTCCCTTCTCCACCCATTCCACCCACAACAGTATTCTCATCCTTCTCTTACCCACTTCCTGACACCCCCTATAACCTGTCACTCTTTCCCATAACTTTCTACCTATATAACCTCCTGCACACCAGTGGCGGTAAACTGCCTTGCTTGGGGCGATATGATTGAAAAAAAAACAAATAATAATAATAATAATAAAAAATATTCTAACTTTGAAATCTAAAATGAAAACAGACATACCCAAGGGACATTGAAAACTTTATTTCACTACAGTCACCATAAAAAAGAATAAACATCTATGGTAGAAACTCAATTTTTTCATATATTGAGCAGGTGTAGAGGCTCATCCATTGTTTCCTGTTTAGGATGCGGTTTCCAGCTTTCTCATTTCCAATCTTTTCATTCTTTTCCTTTTTTTCAATTGAAGTAGATAGACTAAACTATCGCCCGGTTCACACTCCACCCACATCTATTGAATAGGTGAAGAGGCTCATCCCTTGTTTCCTGTTTAGGATGCAGTTTCTGGTTTTCTCTTTTCCAATCTTTTCACTCTTTTCTTTATTTTTTTTCAATTGGAGTAGATAGACTAAACTATCGCCCGGTTCACACTCCACCCACATCTATTGAATAGGTGAAGAGGCTCATCCCTTGTTTCCTGTTTAGGATGCAGTTTCTGGTTTTCTCTTTTCCAATCTTTTCACTCTTTTCTTTTTTTCTTTTTTTTTCAATTGTTGTAGATAGACTAAACTATCGCCCGGTTCACACGCCACCCACCTCTATTGAACAGGTGAAGAGGCTCATCCTTTGTTTCCTCTTTAGGATGCGGTTTCCAGCTTTCTCTTTTCCAATCTTTTCACTCTTTTCTTTATTTTTTTTCAATTCGAGTAGATAGACTAAACTATCGCCCAGTTCACACTCCACCCACATCTATTGAACAGGTGAAGAGGCTCATCCCTTGTTTCCTGTTTAGGATGTGGTTTCCGGCTTTTCTCTTTTCCATTCTTTTTACCCTTACGTAGCTCCCTGCGCATCAGTGGCGTTATCGCCTTGCTTGGGGTGATATAATTAAAAAAAAAAAAAATTCTATCTTAATTATATGTGAGCATGCACCTTTACCTAAAATACACATATCCTTTCAACCTTTTCTATTTCACAGTCCTTATGATACCATGATACTGAGTTTACCACTCTACTACATTTCGATTTTCATGAAGTAGTATTCATATAAAATACAAATTTTATTTTAACCTAATTATGTGCAATAATGGATTATATGCAATATAGGTGAACATTGCAATAAGAGAAATTTAAAAAAAAACCAATGTATCTAAATACAAATAAGTGACCTGTCATAATAGATCATTCTACCTTATATAAATCAACAATGTTTTGCAGCAATTTTTAACATCAACTTGAGATTTTTCTTATTAAATTGATAAATAATGTTAAAACATTCAACTTTATATATAACAAATAGTAAATTTTATATAGTGTTTGTTTTTTTTTCTTATTTTTGAGATTGAGCACGAGGAAAACAAATTTTAGACAAAAAATAGACCTCAGAATGATGACAAAAGTCTTAGTTTAATTTGTGACACTATCACTATCTCATTAACATTTGCTTTTTTCTATCTACATTTATATATAAATATAGATAGAAAAAAGCAAATGTTAATGAGATAGTGAGGGTCACAAAGCACTGCCCAATATATATCAACCCTGGAACATATATATATATATATATATATATATATATAGTTATACTGGGTTATCTGTTATAGTGAAGTGTATTTGTGTTGAAACAGATTAACTGAATTTGGCCTTGTTAGTAGATAGCCCACTATAAGTGGGGTAAATAACAAAAAAATAAAATTGTGTATAGAAACAACATTTACATATCTATATATATATATCAATTAAGGTTTTTTTACAAATAAAAGTAATGTTTTTTGGTTGGTACAAAGGTCATTAAAATGTTCATAGCAGTAAATCCTGAAAAGAGTTAGATTAATATTAAAGATATAGTCTTTAATATTAGTGCGTATATATCTGTGAGTGTTTGTTTGTTAGGAGTGTCTTTGAAGTCTCCGCTCAGTTCATCGGGTAAGTGGCTCAGTGAACAGTGAAGAAGAAGATGAGAGAGAAAGGAGAGGCAAGCATAATAAGATCGCTTGACGTATGTCAAGGGACGTGTTAATTATGCTTATATTTTCTCAACTAGCAATGCTTCCTGTGTCATCCTTGCTCCGACCAAGTCATTTGGGAATTCACAGCTGGATTTAATTCTGGGCTTCCCATTGGACGATAAACAAAATTCACGTAGGCTTGCGAAAAGGGTCCATAAAAGGAATTTGATATTTATTTATTTTTGGTTTTCCACCAGAACATCTGCGTGGAGCCTAGATGCGCAAAGACCAGTTTTGCTCATTTGCTATCTGGACCTCTGAGGGCAAACATCCGGTCCCTCGCTTGCTCAGTATCACTACATGGTATTAATCCATAAGATATAGGGAACAATTATGTGCAAACTTATTAGAGCAAGCACTGGAAGAAGGTATTAATCCAACTCTTCCTTCCAGTTATGGGTTAAATAACAGGACAGATTGGGTTCTATAGCCTTGGCTGGTAACCAGTCTACCACAGAAAGCAATGGCAACCTACTGCGGGATAATCTTCTGCCCAATCAGTCATGTCTCTTTCGAGACATGATCGCCCAAGCGTGTTTCACGTACGGCACTTAACTGACTGACTGGGAGAAGAGGAAGTGTTATAACTTACTGAAATAATTTTATTTTAATTTGATTTTTATAAAATATATTTAAATATGCATACATTTATTAATTAAATATTTGAAAGATAAACAGAATATTTTTTTCAACTAAACTGATCTCATGAAAAAGAATTTTAATGAAATATGATTTGCTGAAGAGGCAACTAAAATTTGAGTTATAAATAAGTTATTTCCCCTTGTAAATACAAATATCTGAAATAAATTATCTCCCTTAAATTCTTACACTAATCAATAAATGCTGTTTAATGACGAATTTAATACACATTAAAAATTGACAGCATATTATTATTTTTTTTTCTTTTAATTATTCAAATCCGAGCAAAGCGATAAACCCATTAAGATGCATCGAAAGTGAAAGAAACTTAAAAAAAAGTTATTGAGGAGAAAGAGCAATAAAAGAATATGATTGAAAGAAAAACATAGTTGATTGAAATTGCATTTAAATCATTGAAGATTGTACACGTTGTGGTGCAGTAGTTATCAGCTCGGACCTAAAAATCGAAGAGCCAACTTGGAATTTTAGTTGAGTTCCTTGCATTCACTTACGTACAAATACCCTTGGGAAAGATATTAATCTGTTTCTGCCATCTAGTTATAGGTTAAATAACAGGACAGATTGGGTTCAATAGCCTTGGCTAGCAACCAGTTTACTGCAGAAAGTAATGGCAACCTACTGCGGGATAATCTTCTGTGCCAGTCAGTCACGTCTCTTTCGAGACATGATCGCCCAAAGTGTGTACTTAATAATATAATACATCTCTTCCTCCTCTAGCTATGAGTTAAATAACAGGACAGATTGAATTCTATAGCCTTGGTTGGCAACCAGTCTACCACAGAAAGCAATAGCAATCTACTGCGGGATAATTTTCTGCCCAGTCAGTCATGTCTCTTTCAAGACCTGATCGCCCAAGCGTGTATAATGTATGGTACTTAACTGACTGACAGTTGACAGGAAAGCAAGAAATTTGAAGAAAGTTCCAAGAGCGAGAAGTGAAAATGATGTAACCTATCTGACAATTTAGTATTTTTTTACTATCCTCAAAGACATATTTCCCAGTGAATACAGATGTAGTTCCAGCAACTTGACCCAAAGAGTTGTGAGTTCAGTACCAGGCTACAGCAGTGCTGAACAAATAACTTAGAGACTTAAGTTAAAGAGAAATAACTAGATGGCTACCAGAAGTGACATCACACATGGAATGAGAATGATATACCCCAGTGGTCGTAATAAAGGGTTTGGTTCGAAATTCCAAGGACCTGAAGAAGGCTGAAATGTACAACAACCGAAACGTTGTAATAATAGCAATAAAGATGAGGACAATAATTCAAACAATGTAAATAGTGTACTTTTTTTTACTTATCTTCTTTTGTTGTTTTGTCACTATTGTACAATATGGCAAAAGTGTGTTGAGGTTGAGGGAAACAACTAACTGATTACTCCCCTGTGCACTACAGAATAACAGGCTAAGAAGGGAAAGAGTCATGAAGGGGAAAAAATGCAACACTGTCTCAGAAAAGTTTGGTCAGCAACTTTAGAAACAACATGTTCAAAGAACCAACTTCACAAGACACTGAGTCTCACCAACTGCCCACTGCTGGTTTTCTCATTGCTTTTATTGAAAGGTAACAGTTGACAGAAACCCAGATCTAGAAAAGTTGCAGAGAGGCCTGTATCTGGACATGCCAAGCTGTTTTGTTGCTAATAAGGAAAACCTGCATGTAACTAGTTTTGACAAACATGTCTGCACACAATCCAGGCTGATTTTGTGTCTATACTGACATGCATCTGCTAGTCAGTTCCACTTCCTTCCTTTGTTAACAGTAAGGCTACCATTGCACATTTCAAGAGAGAATGTTAATGAAAAAAAATTTTAATCTATTTGATTGTGATGTGTAAAGGAAGCTATATAAAGGCCTAATAGTGAATAAGATGCTTCAGGATAGTAAGGGATGTGGTCGCTGCTGATCACAAATTTGTAGCAGGAAGAGTTACTACTTGTTACTAATTAAAATGAAGACCTTCAAAGTAACTGAAATCAAAATTTTCAAAAGGAATGAATGGAAGAATTTTCATAGACATTTATATAAATAACAATATAGCTCATAAAGAACATGAAGAAAATTACATTTTGCATTAGTAGGTGGTTAGTAAATATACTCTACATCTTTCATTGTCCAAAGATAGTTTTGTCATCGTAAAAATGAATTTAAAATTTTAAAATGTGCATTTAAAAATTCAAAAATATAAAACAATCCCAAAAACTCGTCATTGCTGGATTCATGTAAAAGCTCTAAACTATCATCTGCAGAGTCATCACTACTGTCGGTCATGTAGAATAAATGATCCTCACTACCATCCATGTAATAGTGGTAATCATAGTAGTAACTGATATATTCGTCTTGGAAGACGCACACGTATTTTTCAGGGTATTTTTTAGAAAAAAAAAAAGTGCGTCTTGTATGTCGGAAAATACGGTTATCTGTAAGGATTTTCCAAAACGTTTTTGAATTGTGGGAAGTTTTATTAACACAATGGCGCAAGAGCAATTAACTCTATTAAGTCCAGTAACTCTAGAATTTATTATTAGAGTTAATTCCCTTTGCATGGATTTGTTTTTCGATATTTTTTTGTCCAATATTTTTTTTAGTATTGATTTTATTTATCAGACTCCTCTACTAAGGCAGGATGTGACACAAGTTCTGTTTTTTTCTTTGTTTTTTTTAGGTGGGGTACCATACTCCAAAAGTCTCTAACCCACGAGACTGCCGTCACACTGCCATCAATTATACCGAAGTCATCTTCTTAGTGTAATGAGGATGGTGCTGTTGTAGGATGCGAATATCCGGGACCAAGTATCTCCCACCCCATCTAAAATGAGTTGAAAAAATACTTTGTTTTGATTTTGGCTATTTTGTTGTGCGTTTATGATCTACTGGGTTATAGGAAATGAGCACACTATAATAGAATTATGGGCAAAAATATTGCAGGGTCTGTTCTATATGGTAAACTTAAAGCTATAAGCATCAGAAATATGGTCATTGAAATGTGGGTTCTCATATATTATTAAATAGGGTCATTATTATCTAATCTATCTAAACTTATTTATAAATGGAACTTTGTCTGTGTGTGTGTGTGTCCGTTAAACGGCTGAATCGATTTTCTTGAAAATTTACACAGTTGTACTATAAGCGTCTACGAGTGTTCTTAGCTAGGTTTTGTGTCGAGGTATCCCTGATAAATATCGAAAATCGATAATCAAAAAAATCGGGTTATAGAAGGAGTGGTCCGATTTTAATCAAATTTGATACACTCATAGACAAAGACATAAGAAACAATATTCAGAAGTTTCAAGGTTGCAGTTCTTACAATAGTGCAGAAAATCGATAATATATATATATATATATATATATATATAAATCGATACCAGGAAATCAAAATTTGACTTACATCCATCCATTTTTCTTTCAGTCTACGGTTTCACTTTAACTGGAAACAACTATTGCTTTTTAGTCTTTCATGCCAACATCCAAAGAGCTCCAGGACCATGGATTAGTTTTAAAGCTTTCATTACACCCGAGCACGCCGGGCTATACTGTTAGTATATAATACAAATTTGTGTGCAAAGAATTAATGTGCAGAATTTCTATGTGCAGATTTAGAGTTTAAGCATGAAATTAATGTTTTAAAATATTTTTTAAAAATTGTTTAAAAAGGTATCATGCAAAAAATATTAGAAAACAAGAGTTATTCACCTTTAAGTCTTATTGCAGGTTGAAATTGTGTTTTGTAATTATGCTCGCTGAATTGTCTTCTGATGAATTTGACGATTTCTTGCTTTGTACTAAAATTGATAGAATTGTCTTATAGAAGATTTTTCTTCATAGCAAAGTGGAATTTTAATTGGTAGATTTTTTAATTATCTTCAGTTTGTTTGATGGTGTTTATCTGCTGAGTGAGAAGTTTTAATCCATTTATATTAGTTATTGTTGAACTGGTGTTTTTGACATGTGTTTCAGTTTGCAGAGAATTTTCCTCTCATGTCTGAATTTCAGTTCTTTTAGAGTTTGTTGCAGGTTCGATCTCGCTTGTTGCGCTGGCAAATTCTAGGTGTGCTTTTGTTTATACAGAATACCTCACATGCTGTAACAGGAGGATTTTTGGTGGGGAATTTAAAATTCCTGGAACACTGAATTCCTAGAATGGTATGATCTCGAATTGACCAATCAACAATTACTACTGAGGTTTATTATGCTCCCTATTCGCCTGGAAAAATGTTTTGATGTACAATTACTGCTTGACACTACTAAAACAATTACATTTCTAATTTTTTTATTTTTTATCTTCACTCATATTTCAAATTCAAGATGAGCTGTAACAAGGCCACCCTGGTAAAATCACTATGATCATAAAGAGGGTGGATGGATTTGGTATTTTCATATAAAATTAATTACTTCCTATGCTAATTGGTAATAAATGTTGAAAAATTGGCACATTTTCTACTTTTGCTTTTTTCATCAACAAATTTAGGTACTTTCTGTGTTAATTGGTACTAAGTGTTGAAAAATGTGTACTTTTTCTAATTTTAACATTTGTCTATATTTCTGAGATGAGATACTATAACTATTTAAATGAAGTACTATAACTATTTAAATCAGTTACTATATACACTAGGATGTGTGCTGTGGTACATTGGATATCGGCTCAGAACGAGAAATCGGGGAGCCGAGTTCGAATTCCAGCCGAATTCATTGCATTCACTTGCGCTCAAATACCCTTGGGAAAGGTATTAATCTGTTTCTGCCATCTAGTTATGGGTTAAATAATAGGACAGATTGGGTTCTGTAGCCTTGGTCCGCAACCAGTCCACCGCAGAAAGCAATGGCAACCTACTGCGGGATAATCTTCTGCCCGGTTAGTCATGTCTCGAAAGAGACATGATCGCCCAAGTGTGTATCACGTATGGCACTTAACTGACTGACTATATACACTATTTACCTCATTCAAACTGTGTTCTTCATCTTTAATGCCATATTTACAACATTTCGAACATTGTACACTCCAGCCTTCTTCAGGTGATAGACATTGAAAATTTCAAACTCCTTATGGAGTGGAGGTAGATTGTTTTAATTCCTCATGCTAATTTTGCTTGTTTTGTAAAACAAAATTTGGTACTTTTCATGCTAATTGAAAAATTGATAATTTCTTTTGTTCATTCAGTTAAGTTCCATACATGATACATGCTTGGGCAATCATGTCTTGAAAGAGACATGACTGACTGGGCAGAAGATTATCCCGCAGTAGGTTGCCATTGCTTTCTGCGGTAGACTGGTTGCTGACCAAGGCTATAGAAACCAATCTGTCCTGTTATTTAACCCATAACTGGAAGGAATAGACGGATTAATACCTTTCCCAAGGGTATTTGTGCGTAAGTGAAGACAATGAATTCAGCTGAAATTTTTGTTGATACTTTTTCTAATTTTGCTTCTTACATAAAAATTAAGATATAAAAGGAAAAAATGTAAATAAAATAATTATGAATAAAGCCAAAAGGAAAACTTATCTTAGCCAACATGTTTTGTCTTCTGATAGATTTTATCGAGACAAATGTAAGGATTTTATTTTGCAACAAGTATTTATAAACAAAAGTAAAAACGTTGTTAGTTTTTCAAATTTTTTAAATTTAAGAATGCACCTAAATATTTATCAGGCTAACTGAACAGTCTCAGTAAATTATGGAAGATGCTAAGTGACATAATTATATGGTACATTATGGAGGATGCTAAGTGATGTAATTTAATGTCTAATAAATAAAAGTAATTTTTTATGGACAATGCTAAGTGACGTAATTTAATATCTACTAAACAAAAATGAAGAATTTATTTTATTTTGAAAGTTTCAAAAAGTAACCACATCTTTACTTTTGTTTATAAATATTTCTTGCAAAATAAAATTTTTATATTTGCCTTGACAAAGTTCATCGGAGGGCGAAACCTATAGGTTCAGGTAAGTTTTTCTTCTGTATTTATTCATATTTATCCTTTTTTACAGGTATATACTTTTAGTTATGTCTGAAATTTTTTATGCATGCACGCAGATTGTAATTTTGTTATTACAATGGTTTATAAAAGCATAAGGTCACTACACAAACATTTTCATGTTTCGGAACAAAACTGTTCCTCTTTAGGTGATATGTTAAAATAAATGGGAAAATTATTTATTTTGAAAATATAAGATGAACCATGAATTCCTCTTATATTTTCAAAATAAATCATTTTCAACATTTATTTTAACATATCACCTGAAGAGGAACAGTTTTGTTCTGAAACATGAAAATTTTTGTGTAGTGATATTATGCTTTTATAAACCATTGTAATAACAAAATTACAATATTAAGCTCTACTGTGTATCGAGCATAAAAGTAAATGCTTGAACAGTGGGTTTTTAATCTATGTGTTCTTTCACTTTTTTGTAATATATATATATTTAAAATGTGCTGTATTGAGGAGTGGTTAATATATATATATATATATATTAACCACTCCTCAATACAGAGCATTTTAAATTGAGTTATTTAAAATAAACAAATCGATAAGAATATTTTGAATTATGCAGTTGTTGTGAAATTTGCAATAATGACAATATAATATGTAAAAAATGATAAAAAAACATGTTTATTTGTACATATAAATAGGTTAGTATGTCTACATGTACAGGGTTCGATGGATAAATTGTCGTCTATATTATGCAAAAATGAAAATAACACTGACATTTCATTTTAGCAGATATATTTACCAAAATTACACAAAAATATCCTGAAATAATAAAGAGTAAATTTATTCAATAAAATTGCCATTGGATTTAACCACAGCCTCCAGACGACTTTGGAATCTTCTGTATCACTTCTGGGTGGTCTCCTTGTTTAAGTTGGCGAATACTGTCATAATACTTGCCTTCAGTTCATCCTTGGTGTTCACACACATAAAAGATCAAGGGGGTTGTAGTCTGGAGAGTTAGGTAGCCAGATGTAAGGGGGGATGTGGTTGCAGAAATTGTCTGACAGCCATGAATGGGTTTGTAGTGGATAAGAAATTAAGAACTAAAAACATTTTGGGAAAACCCAGACCATGACTAAAAGCATTTGGGAAAAACACAAAGTAAAATTGCATACCCACAAAAGTAGATTGAAATGACTATTCTCAAATCAGTGCGAAAAGTAAAATCCTGAATTCTGATTGGGTTAAAAACAGTAAATTCATATATGACATATTTTCACACCTAGATGTGAAAAGGTGTGGTGATACCGACCAAGCAAAAGCGATAGACCGGATGTTTGCACACTCACGACCAAAAAGCAAATGATCAAAACTCGACGGTGCACATCTGGGCTCACACAGATGTTCCAGTTGGAAAATAAAAATTAATTAAATATTAAATTTCCAGTTCATGAGCCTACGCGAATTTTATTTATCGGCCAATGGGAAACCCAGAATCAAATACGAATATGAATTCCCAAATGATCACCTGCGATCCAAAAAGTTGAAATAAAAAGCCAATACAGAAAGCATCGCCAGACAGACCAATGCAGGCCGACACACACAGACTTACTCAAGAGAGAGGAGTGTAATCAGTATCCCCTTGACCTACATCAAGCGGCTTACTATCCTAGCCTCCCTTCCCTCTCCTCTTATCTTTTGCTGTCTCAAAATTACTTACTGACCTAAGGATTGAATACATCAAAGACATTCCTTACCTCCAATGCTTCCACATTCCTAAGTATTAATTCTCTTTTCAGCATTTTATTGCCATGAACATTTTAACGTCCGTTGAACCTATACTTCAAGTATTACTTTAATTATAAAAACCTTAATTGATATGTGTATATATAAAATGTTATATTTCAACTCAATCTGCTTTCTTGACATAATCATTTTATGACTTATAGTGGGCTATCTACAACAAGGCCAAATTCCGTTAATCTGCAACAATATACAACTACTACTCTCCTAAAGAACGACTCCCCACTATAAACTGGAAAAGAATGGATAACCCGCTATAAAGGCTCACTGGAGCCGGCATCATGAGAAGTTTCACTATTTAAACCATGTTGCTAACCTGTCAAAGGCAGTTGACATGGGAGCAGTTTGCTGAGGACCTTGTGGCAATTTAACGAAAGAAGAAAATTCAAGAAGCTGACCCGGACACAGGGCACATCACAGTTTCATTTGACCTCTTCTTCCAATTGTGACACGATAACTAGGCGTATATTAAGGTGCTTTGTAAAATATGTATTTTATTATAATAAATTAAAATAGAAAATGGTTAAGAATAGAAAATAGATTAAAAACATGTTTCGTTTAACAAAAGTGAAAAAGAAGAGAAAAAATAAATAAATAAACGCTTTTTCTTTTATGAGGAAAATTGTGGAAGAGAAAAGGGTATCAGATTACTGTTTTAAATCCTACTACTCTTCTGGTAAATATTTGACTCGGTGATTTAATGTGATAATAGATACAGTTCATGGAATAGGTTTTTTGAATGACCAGGTCAAGGGCTGTCTTTGCTGTATCTTAACCACGCATTAAGAATTTTCCGGCGGAAGCTTTATTAAGATAAAAAAAAAGATTAAAAAAAAGATAAAAAAAAAATCCTGGAAAAAATTCTAAGGCTAAGTACAGGCTGGATGTCTGTGGGATATTTACACATCAAAAGAAGGAAAATTTAAGTGCCCTGAAATTTTGGACTTGCAGTCGCCAATTGCTTATCAACCGGTGGTTTAAAGCATTTCCGGATTTCCGGATTAATTTTAAATAAATAGAAGTGAATCAGTTGAGTTGAGTTAGTTCCGCCGGGCGTGTGCTTGAAGTAGAACCTCCGTTCGTCTTGAGTTGGTCAGTTCGGAATTCGATCTCCGTTAATCAGAGTTAGAGCTGTGTGTCACATTCGCCTGCCCCAACCGAAAAGGCTAACTCTAAACGAAATAAAGCATCGTTTCAACTCATCCAAGTTGTGGAAGTTCGTTCCTTACAGTTTAATCTTGTACCCCCAGCTGGAGACTTCGACTTTTTCAACAAAATACCGGCAACATCACAGCGTGGAGTACAGCTGCCGGAGAAATTGTTCAGATCGTCCCTTAGGGTGTTACACAATTTTCTTTTCTTCTTTTTCACTCCACGGCACCAGAGAAAATAAATGGACATGTTAAGTACAACTTTTTTATTTGTTTTGCCCTCTCTCTCATGTGCTCTCTGATGATTATAATTCTGCATAAAACTTGTAAGCTGTAGGGAGTTTGGTTAAGTATGATACAAGGCCGAATCAAAGAAACATTAACAAGCTTCCTACGGCTACAGGTTCTCCTGCTTATGCAGCATGCTGCAGACTCCTGTTACCTGACACTAGATCTTCCAGCAGCCACCCACTTGATCCAGAATAGCACTACCCCCACAAGGCACTTGATGTTGGTCTCCATATTGTGGAAAGATGAATGGAGGTATAATGTTGCCATCACTAGTGATCATGCCACATACGATGATGTTGACTGGATATATCATCCAACTCTTTCTGAATCTTCTGTTCTGTCCTCAGATAGACACCCAAGCACTCGGAAATGTTTGTATTGGAGCTTCTGGTATGAATGCCAAGAAGTACAACATGTCATTTCCAAATTTCTAGGAGAGTGAATTGCATAATGGTGCTCTTTTTCTCACAGACGGTTCCCAACTGACCCTACTATATTGTGCAGCCGAGAAAATCAAATACGTGCATGTGTGAAATTAAAAATATAAAAATGGTGACAATTTACCTATTGTCTTTTATATACAGTAATGTGTAAAAGTATTAGGACAAGAACTATTTTACCTTTAATGAGGCATATTGACAGAAAATAAACAATTTAATTAAAGTAATTTTATTTGATTTACTCAACAAATGCTTCAACAAGAAAAAAAATACTTGTTACAAAATAAATTTTAAATTTAGTATAATAGCCTTTCGCTTTGAAATAATAAAATAATTGTGACAATTTACCAATCGCACCTAGTGTGTGTGTGTGTGTGTGTATATATATATATATATATATATATATATATATATATACATACAGTACTGTGCAAAAGTATATTAGGCATATTGACAGAAAATAAACAATTTAATTAAAATAATTTTATTTGATTTACTCAACAAACGCTTTAACAAGAAAAATTACTTGTTACAAAATAAATTTAATATTTAGTATAATAGCCTTTTGCTTTGATCACAGCCTTCATTCTGTCAGGCATTGACATCACAAGCTTCTTCAATGTATCTAATGGTATCTCCTGCCAAGCAGCTTGTATTTGTTTCCAAAATGTGTCTTGTGAAGTAACATTAGATTTATCAATTTTTCCAAAATATCCCATAGATGTTCAAGAGAGTAGTTTCAAAATAACTTGTTTAATAGAAAATAGGAAAAATGAAATATAACTTCTTTTTAATACATTTCTTTTACATCTAGTTTTAAATAACCAATATTTATTAGCAATTTACTTGGCTTTTCACCCTGTATTTGAATTTCAGTGGGGTTTTTAGGAAAATCACCATTGTGATGCAAAAGTGCTAAGACAAGGGTGATTTTAAACTTTATTTTCATGCTTCATAAAAGATAAAATAGTTCTTGTCCAAATACTTTTGCACAGCACTGTATATATATATATATATATATATATATATTTTAATTCAGATACTTCAATCCAAAGGAAAAAAGCAGGAAGGTAAATTCCAAAAAACCCGATCCTAATTAATATTAAAAATTTATTTTAATATTAAAAAATGATACAGGAAGAGAGCTCCATGTAATAAAATATTACAGAGCAAATATATATATTAAAAAAGGATTAATTCAAAGATGTTGAATGGCCATTTCGATATGACGATCCCCACGGGGAGCGACACATCACCTCAGCAACAGAAAAAAACCTTTCAGAAACTGGAGAAAAATTAGTCTACTTTTCCTTTTTAAATAGATTGCAAAGAAATTAAAAAATAAATAATAATAAAATAAAAAAAATAAAATAAAAATAAAAATAAAGGGAAAGAAAAAGAAAAGGAAAAAGAAAAAGAAAAGGATAGAATAAAATCAAATAAATAAGAAAAGAAAAAAAATTGACATCGTCTGGGTTTGCAAAAAAAAGGGGAGAATGTAACTAAAAATTAACAGACCCCGTGTTGAATCATTTAAAGCAACACGGAAAAAAGTTGGTAAGAGAGATAAAAGAAGGAAGGGAGGGAAAAAGAAAGAAACTAAAGAAAAAAATTTTTTTTAAATATTACAGACGCTGGACAAATTCAAAAATCTAATTTCCCCAAAACGTTGAAGTATTAAAAAAAGCCTTTACTTAAAAAGGCATAAATTATTGATAAAAGGGAATAAAAAGATATAGGATTTGAAATAAAATTATTTTTTTAAAAAAATTAGGTCATTTGAAATTAAACTAAATAAAGACAATACTAGGTAAAAAAAAAAATTACAATTATTATATATACATATCAATAGAAGTACACACACATATATATATATATATATATATATATATATACACACACACACCATTTAACGAATAAGAATACATATATACATACACATACACACACATACATTCAATTTATTACACACTAATATACATATACATGCGCATACACACATATACATATATATGCATGTGTGTGTACACACCTATATACAAAAAATTCATATAGACATAATATACATGTGTACACATACATGCACACATATACACACACACGCACACACATAGACATAATATACATGTGTACACATACATGCACACATATACACACACACCACACACACACATATATATATATATATATATATATATATATATATATATATTCTTTATGCACTCACACATACATATTAATGAATATTATGAAAAGGAGCATTTACATAGCTAAAAAAATTTTTTTTCCAAAATAACATATAGCCCACATACATAAATACATATATACAAATATGCACATCCACACACAAACATACACATAAAAAAAAAAAAAAAAAAAAAAAAAAAAAAAAAAAATTAAAATTAAAATTAAAAAATTTTTTAAAATAATAAAAAATTATAGAAAAAAATATAGAATTTAAAAATTAAAAATTAGAAGTTAAATTTTAAAATCCGCCCTATGGCGGCACTTGTTTATAAATTCCCTTCTAAAGTTCAAAAGTAAGTCCTGATGAGGATACTTCAAAATCAGAATCTTCTCCAATAAACACAGACGACACCTATCACGAAAACTTTTAGGAGTACAAGCTGAGCCTATTAATTTCCAGCTGATTATGGGGTCCTGCCCCTCCTCCTTCATTTCCCAGAACCTACGTGACAGTGCCGTCTGGAATCTCTGTTTAGGGTTCGAAAACGAGTACCTGTGATTATAAAGCCTCTGTTTGAAAGAGCCCGCGGACATGCCAATATAGCTCCGGTAACTGTCCTTGTTATTAGATGGAGAAATGCGGGCTTCATAAATTACATGAGTGGATTTACATTTGCCTTGCACCGGGCAGGCATCCACAGAATAACAATTGCATTTGTCGACAATTCCGGATTTAGCTTCCGTATTATTTAGGTTCGTTAAAACTTGTTTATTGTGGGAATTAATTATATTATCTATATTAGAGGTGCAAGAATAACTAATTTTTAGGGTGAATCAATTAAAAATTTTATTTAAGGGATTGTTATTATTATTAAAATGTTTATCAATTAATTTGAGAAAATACCTACCAATATTTATATTAGTTAGCTTACAATAAGGAGGGTTAAACCAAATTATCTTCCTTTTTCTACATTTTCGGGTGTTTTTAGTTTTTGAAGATTCAGGGTTTATAGCAGGCTTATCATACTTTAACTTATTAACAAAACCGCTTTTCTGAAGGGCCTTATCGTAAATTTCTTTGCTTGCGTTGAAAATTTTTATATTGGAAGATAATTGGTTAACCCTATTATTTACTATCTTGGGTATTTGTCTTATAATATTCTTAGGGTGGTTGGATAAACTATTTATATAGGTGGGGGAACTATTTTCTTTGAGGAAGGGTTGGTAGGAAAAGGCTTTTTTTAATACTTCAACGTTTTGGGGAAATTAGATTTTTGAATTTGTCCAGCGTCTGTAATATTTAAAAAAAATTTTTTTCTTTAGTTTCTTTCTTTTTCCCTCCCTTCCTTCTTTTATCTCTCTTACCAACTTTTTTCCGTGTTGCTTTAAATGATTCAACACGGGGTCTGTTAATTTTTAATTTTTAGTTACATTCTCCCCTTTTTTTTGCAAACCCAGACGATGTCAATTTTTTTTCTTTTCTTATTTATTTGATTTTATTCTATCCTTTTCTTTTTCTTTTTCCTTTTCTTTTTCTTTCCCTTTATTTTTATTTTTATTTTATTTTTTTTATTTTATTATTATTTATTTTTTAATTTCTTTGCAATCTATTTAAAAAGGAAAAGTAGACTAATTTTTCTCCAGTTTCTGAAAGGTTTTTTTCTGTTGCTGAGGTGATGTGTCGCTCCCCGTGGGGATCGTCATATCGAAATGGCCATTCAACATCTTTGAATTAATCCTTTTTTAATATATATATATATATATATATATATATATATATATATATATATAGTGTAAGAAAGTTATGAAACCCATAGGTTTTAAACCCACTGTTCATGCATTTACTTTTATAAAGAGTGCTCGATACAATGTAGAGCTTTAGTGATATTAGTAAAAAATATTTTAAGAAGTTCTAATTTTAAATGGTTTTACATTTTTAATGAAACTCTATGTTGTATTGTGTCGAAGAAACAAGTGATTTTTAAATTTGAATTCAAATTTAAAAATCACTTGTTTCTGATGAAGGATCAAGGGCAGTCTGAAATATAAAATACAATAATAAAAATAAACAAATACTGTCCAAAAATACATTTTTAAATTCAAAACTTTTTAATATTCTTTCCTATATATATATATAGTGATATTAGTAAAAAATATTTTAAGAAGTTCTAATTTTAAATGGTTTTACATTTTTAATGAATCTCTATGCTGTATTGTGTTGAAGAAAAACACAAAGATCATTAGTCAACTTTTGCCTGTTGCTTTCTTTACTATAAAATTTATTTCTCATCTACTTAACATATGCAAATAGGTACAATGGTATTTAACATATGCAAATAGGTACAATGGTATTTACTAATCCATTACACATCCCTGAACTGAAGATGTTTAATGCCTTTCATTTTAAGAGTGATATTTCATACAGATGTACCCATATACTGTTTTATAAAGGTGTACCCATATACTGTTTTATATAGATGTACCCATATAATCTTTTATATAGGAGTAACATTAGCATTAGACAATGCACCAGAATTTTGTGATGAATACCTATGTAATTATTTCTGATGAGTAATCTTAACCTGGAGATAGGTGTTAATGGCCAGTCCTCTGAGACCCAAGAAATCAATGTGAACATTCCCCAAAATTTGCTTCTTGGTCCAACTTTCTTTCTACTTTACATAATTGATCTACCTAAGGGTATATTCCAACCATTTCTGAATATCTAATCTGATGATGAAGCAGTATACGGGTACACTTATATAAAACAGTATATGGGTACATCTATATAAAACAGTATATTGGTACATCTATATATAAAACAGTATATGGGTACACCTATATAAAAGAGTATATGGGTACATCTATATAAAACAATATATGGATACATCTATATAAAACAGTATATTGGTACATCTATATAAAACAGTATATGGGTACACCTATATAAAACAGTATATGGGTACATCTATATAAAACAATATATTGGTACACCTCCAAAACTCTGGATAACCAGAACTAGGCAGCTGATCTCTCCTCAGACCAAGATCAAACAGCATTGTGGAGGCAAAACAGGCTGGTCACATAAATGCAGGTCCTGGGCATGATGGTAAACTGCATCTGGCAGCAAGGCTTCTGATTGGGAGGTTGTGAGGAGCATGGAACCACCTCTTAATTGCTGTTGTTCCCAGGTCCACCCTGACCCGGAGTGGTAGCACCTGTTAGGGTCCCAGCTATGGGCAAATAGTTAAGCTCCAAACTAAAGTCAAAACACTATGAAAGTATAAAAATAGACTTTTATAGAAATATATACATAAAAATAGACATTTATAGAAAAATAGACATTTTTAAAAGAAAAATATTACCAACAATACATTTTTGAAGAAAAAATTATTAAATAACACATTTTTAAGGAAAAAAAATATTCTCAGCAGAACATTTTTAAATACAAAACTAGAAGACATTTTCAGTTTTCTAAAATAAAAAATAAGAACAAAACATTTTCATTAAAATCTGACTAAATCAACCTTCTCACTATAACTGAATATTAAAAAAATACCTTAAAACCCCGCCTTATTGGCATTCAATAACCCAAAGAGGTTGATAAATAAAACTCAAACTCAAATTTACATAAATGCTTGAAAAACCAAATTTGTGACATTCCATCATCACCAGTTGGATGGACCCAGAACTTTCACCAGTTGTGATAAACAGATGTTTCCTCGGGAAGGCCCCACGCTTTGAGTGCCTATGAGCACTTAAAGTCAATCCAGACCTCAAGTGGAACTCGTACACACAAGCCATTGCTAAAGATGCTGATTTCCTGTGCTGCTCCCGAAGTACCTGACTCTGTAGGGATAAAAAATTAAGAACTAAAACATTTTGGAAAAACCCAAAGTACAATTGCACACCCGCAAAAGTGGATTCAAATGACTATTCACAAGTCAGTATGAAAAGCAAATCCTGAATCCTGATTGAATTAAAAACAGAAAATTCATAATGACGTTATTTCATATATAAAAGCTAAAATGCTCGTTGGAGCCAGTCACATGACCAGATTTAATAACTTAAAGACATTCTGTGACCCTTCACCAGAGTCAGGGATGGAAGCAGCAAAGACAACAAGCTAAAATGTAATGAGAGAAGCTTCAAGCTGACCCAGACATTTGTCATCTTTCTCTTTCCTTCTGCTGATTCCTTTTACTTCTACTTCTCCATACGAAAACATTCCTACTGAATACATACATACGTATGTAGCAGATACTCTTTCAACAATTACTACTACCAGGGCCGTAGGTGATGCTAAAAAAACACCGGGCACAGAGAAAATTGCCAGGATTTATTAGTTGACAATGTGATGACGTCAGCAGTGTCATCCATTTCCAGAAACTATGATTTTTGCAGATTTTTTCGGCTATTCCAATGGAAATTAGGCACAGAACGTGAACGAAAGGAGGAAATCGGGTTCAGACTTTCTGAGTATAACCAGTCTTTTCTCCCAAAATTAATAAATAAACACATTTTTACTACGTTTATTTGGATGTTTTCTTTGTTTTTCTTTCTTTCTTTCTTTGTGAATTGTTTAGTTTGATTTCTGACGAAGATATTTTTCCTTGCTCAGATTTTCATTATGATTGCACAGATTGGCTCAGACCCGTGCCCGGTGTGCCCAGTAGTCAGATACGGCCATGACTACTACAAACATCTACATTTCTTGATACCCATAACTTCAACACTGAACACGAACTCTAACCTTAACTTTTTAATGATGTTTCTAATTGCACATTAACTTCTACAACTCATGTTATTCTTTCTTTTTTATAAATTTCTATTTTAAAATGCAAAATGTATATTTTATTTTTACACTATTCCACACAATCCCACACATTCCAACCTGCCAGCAACCAACCTTCTGATGAAAACCTTCTGATAATTTTGATGATGATAATTCTGCAAAAAACTTGTAAGCTGTAGGGAGTTCGGTTAAATATGACTTAAGGCCGAATCAAATAAAATTAACCAGCTCCCTATGACTACAACTCCTCCTATTTTTACAAGCGCCAGACAAGATCAAAAATGCAGAACTGCTGTTATATATGCACAGGAGCTACCTAGTCTTCACTTTCTGCTCTCAATTCCAAAAGTGTCTCTGTGTACTTGTGGATAATGCATTGTTTTTCACACTACACCCTCTTTCCCCGCAGATGAAACATCGCAAATCTTTCATAGCTCTATTATTATTTCTGTGGAAAGTGTTCAGATGAACTACGTTCCTTAGTTCCACCAGTTTCAACTTTCATAGACTAGCTCTGTGTTGTGAAGATTCGTCCCCAAATTGTTGTAAAGCTTCAGCGCTAAATTTGTTGCGTGGTCATGGCGAAACTTCACCGCAATGTGTAATGACCAATTTGACCAGAAGTATGTCACGGAACACAGGAGGTAGGTTTAACAGTGTAGGGTTTGAGACATTCACACCCACACACACACGTGGTTATTCAGCGTTCACATGATAACCTTAGTTTTCCGCGCTCCAGCATGCCAATAAAAGTCGGGGAGCGTCACATGTTACGCTAGTTAGGATTTTGTCCCGGGCAAGAGCAGACATGTTTCCCTAACTCACACAAACACACGCACACTAATTGCGGGTAGCAATTAGTGGCCCAAATTTTTATTTCTCACCAGCATGCACATACCAACACAAAAAAACTCCAATTGGAAACACACATTAACACTATGCACATTAACTTTCATTCAAACTGAACTTTACATAAAATAACTGTCTACCGAACATTTTACGTTTCTGTTACTTTTATGCATGCTTTCAACCCTATGTAAACTTTGTTAATATATTGTTTTTCTGGTTACTTTCGCCTTTCTCATTTCCTGCTTTATTCAATGACGCCAGTTATGCCGAGTCGACTCGTAAATATAAATTAGTAATGGACACTTTGTCCTCTACAACAGTGTATTAGTAAAAACAAGATGCGTTAATAAATAGGAACAAAGAAATAAATAAGTCCAAAGTATAATTACTAAGCTGTCTAGTAGCTGTCGTTACTGCTGTACTTGACTGCCATCTTGACTGCTCAGTTGAACTTCCTCAGTTGAACTACTCTGTACTGCTCTTGTACCTGCCGTTAATTAACTGTTGTTATCTCGCAGGTGATTTATATATAGTCAACATAAAAGTTCATTCCTCACAGGAGAGTACCATAACACCCTGCCATGCCCCATTGACAAGATTTAAGTTCCATTCAAGCAGCTTCTTCCTATGAACTGCTGCTTTATGGAACTGACTCCCAAGAGGATATTTTCCTGATCACTACAATCTTAAACTGTTCAAGTCTAGAGTTAACTATTATCTTCCCCCATGTGCCTCTCACTCTGTAACCCTCTCCCTCAAGTGGTTGTTGGGTCTTGCACAGGGTGAATATCATTATAAAACAAAAATTACTTTTTCAGGGACAAAATACATTACATGACAATTACTTTGTCATTCAATTACCTAACATTGTTCTGATATATAGAAATGTACATGTCATATTCTCTCATATTACAATCATTTTGTATACTTACAATTAAATTGTAAATTTAGTATTTTGGAATGGTTTTGCCACATGCACAGAAATGTCTTTTTTTAATTGGTATCACTCGAATTAAGGCAGGGCTTACAGGGTGTAGAAGAATTAGGAACAGAAACATTAACAGTGGGCAGAAAGAGAAAAGAGTAATTAGAAAGACAGTAGTGATTGACATTGCATTTAAATTTTTGCAGATTAAAGTTGGCTGGAAAGCATAGAGCCAGAAGAGAGTTCCACAGGGAGAATTGCAAGGAAAATGACATTATTACCATAGAACTTATGGTTACATCTTGCCAGCTCAACTGTTGTAAATTGAGGAGATGCCTGTTTAGTATTACACTTAAATTAATAAAAGTCTAGGTACCAAAGTGGACATCCCTGGTAATAAGACAGGTTGCTGGCTGTTTATTAAGCTTTGTTCCATTTTGCATCAGACCTACTCCCCACTCACAGAAAATCATGGTCTGTCTCTATTGGGAAAATTGGTGCAAACCAAATATAGTGTACAAATTCTTACTCAAAGAACTCTTACTTAAAGTTCCCCACCCACCACCTAAAAAAAAATCTGACAAGCCTGGCACAAGACTTGAACTCATGTTATGGCAGTTTGAGACTAGCAAATTTTAAAATTCTTTTCTATGTGTTTGAGAGTACTTAATTTTCAATATGATCATCTGTTGCTTACTGATTTTTGTTCTTCACTCTCTCTCTAGCGAGTCTAAAATTAAAAAAATGAAACTAAAAACTGCATTTCATCACATTGTTTTTATTTTAGTAGTTCTTTTTTTTTTTACATTGAGTTCAATTCCTACTCAAACACTCGCCTCTTCTAGATGATTTTTCTAATGCCGTTATTTACATTTTCTTGGAATTTTATGTTCTTCATCCAATTCAAAGACTCTTTCTTTTTCGTCTTATTCTTAAGATTGTCTTAACGCATTCCGATAGAGAGTGTGTTGTTTGTAGTAGTAAATCGCTAGATTACTTAGTTTGGGATTTCAGTTTTTTTTCACGTCTTTAACCAAGTTTAAATATTTTATAACTTTTTATTACATTGATGCGTAGAGCCTAAAATATCTTCTTTTTTACCTTTCTTTTTTATTTTGCTTTCTTCATTCTTTTTTCTGTCTTGCTTTTTTTCTCTTATACGAAACTAAAAATGCTTAAATCTACGAAACGGCGTCTGCAATGTTATTAATGAATGAAAATTACAAGACCAATGGCGGCAAGCAGCAGTTGACATTAGGTTTCTTTCTTTTTTTCTTGCCGGTCTCCGGGATTATTTTTGTGATTGGAATGGTGTATTGAGTGGTACAATTTTATACCTTTATTTGCTTTTATCCAGGTAAAAAGCTTTTGAATTTTACTTATTTTAAGAATCTGTAATAACACGTGTATGCGGCAAGGTAAGTAATAAAAATAAATAAATAAACAATTTGAACAAGGGATTTAATAATTATTATTATTATTATTGTCAAAGGTGTTTTTAAATAACAAAAAATAAATAAAATCTTTTAGGGATTTCAGTTATTAATTTTGTTGAAACATTTTCCAATAATAATTTTTTTTTTTTTACTTCGTATGACTTTTCATTTGGTCTTATTCAAATATATATATATTTTTTTCAAATATTAAATTCTTTTTTTAAAATCTTTCCTCCTATTTTGACAGTAAAACCCTTGTTGAAAATATTTGTTTGGTAATTTACCGCTTTACAAAATATCCGTGTTTTTTTTATCCTCATCTTATTTTTTAAGGTGTAATTTTTCAGTCACACCCACGTGGATAAATTTTTAATTTTTGAATAAACTACCTTTACACAATGATCATGAAAATCTGTTTTAATCGTTATTTAAAAAATAAAGAAAAAAATTAAGGGGTAGGACGGTGTATTAAAAAAAAATCAAAATTCCTGTGTGTTTGTAAACATGCTAACAGTCAGTTTTTCACTCTTACTTTCTGTCAGTGGACTGGAATTGTTTCGTTTGAAACCAAAGCCGGTTTTGGATTTAAAGATTTCTAAAAAAAAATCTTCGGTTTATTTATGGCATTTTCGTTAAATATGCATTATTTGCAAGTAATGGAAATAAACATTTTTAAAAGAAAAAAGAACAAAACATTTATTTACATCCCCTCCCTCGAAATCTAGCTAAAATCCTCATTTAAAATGTTTTTCTTAAAAATGCACTCGGACCAAGTTTTCTTTTTTTCTAAAAGAAATGTTTTTTTCTTTTTTATTTCACCGTAAACAACAAAGAAACTCAATTTTTTACTCAAAGTAAATTTTGCCAAAGTAGTTAAGAGAAAATAGTAAAAAAAATTAAAAAATAGACAATATACTTTCTTTTTTTGATATTTCTGATCATTTTTCAAAGACCTGTTGCATTGCAGCTTAGAACACGTGTTCTGTTCGTTGACTTTTGCTGTTGTATCGAATTCTGAAATAAAGAAAAACAAATGAATTCCAGTATTCTGGGATTTATTTTTATGTACATTTTAGAAGCCGAGTATATTTTTTTAAGTTTTAGTGTTAAATTTTGAATTAAGAAAAAAAGTGGAGTTTCTTTTTTTTTAATAATAAATTAATTTTAAAAAGAACTGCGGAACTAAGTAAAACTTGACTGAAGTGAAGATAGAGAAATTCAAATAATAGTAGTTTGAAGATTCGAGCATTAATTATGGATTTTATAAAATTTTAAACATTTGCGACTGTGAGGGAGATTTTTATTTTATGTTACTGATCAGTAAAAGACGTAAAAAATAATGCCTACATTTTTAACCCCTTTTTAACCCAGGGTCCTCAGGTTTTAGAACATTAAAATCATTTACAAATCACAAGAATTTTTCTTCCAACCGGGCAATATTTGGAAGGTAATTTTATTGATGAATCAATATGTCCTCACTCTACCTATAGTTTTCAATGATTTATACCCATTATTTTTTACAGTTTTTTATGCTGTCCTCAAATGAGGACACTGGGTTAAAAGAAGTAGTCCAGAAAATTGTGAATTATGATGTTAGAGAATGATTGCATATAAAGTACAATTTTGACACAAGACCGAAAGAAGGGGAAGGGTAAAAACGCTGAGGCTCGTCATCACTTACTATATACCTAACTAATCAGATTCATGACCCAATCACTCATTACAATTTGCATATTCACTAAAAGAACCCATCCATCAACAAACCACCATATGCCACAATAATGCTGCATACTCTCAGCTTAAGGAGCTTAAAAGAATAAAATTCACCCCATGAAATTTTTTTCATGATTGTAATGATAAGAATAAATATTTCAAATTAAAAAAACAAAAATTGGAGAGAAGTTAAAAGTTTAAAATAATAAAAAACATTTTCTCTTCTGAGTGATGAGAATGTTATGTCTAACTAAAAATTGGTCTTACACGCCAAAAAAAAATTGTGTCAAAATGGAAAAAAAACTGGTAAATAAATGTTTATTTTATTATGTAAACATTTATTTTACTATTTTCTTAAAAACAAAAAAAAAAAACGAGCTTATGAAAAAGGCCCCAAACTTGCAAATAACAAAATTTTATTAAAATAATTTTTTAAAACTAAGAAAAAAACCTAAAAGTATTTTTTCATTATTTTATTAGTTTTTTGAAAACTTTGTAGTGCTTTTAAAATTTTGGTTAAAAATCTTTTTCTTGCATAGACCAAAGATTAGTATGGGAAATTTTGCATCTTTTTTGGAGTAAAAAACATTATTTTGGAAATTCCTGCAAAAATCAAATATTTGTTGAATTTTAATTAAATTTGCAGGCCTTATTATTCTCAAATGAATTAAATTATTTTTGAAATTTTTAGAAAATCTTGGTAATTGTTTTTTTTTTTTTTTGCATCATCATGGAATATTTGTTCAAGTAGGACTCACAATTACAGAAAATTGGCCTTGAATCCTAAAATATGCAACAAAACTAAGGCATTATTTAATTAAAAAAGTTTTTGTTTTTACAGATATATTATGCCCACTTATTTCAAGTAAAAAAATTGATGAATAATTGATTTTTACAAAAAAAAATTTTTCTTAATTCTGTATTAATTTATTTTTGTATTTTAACAAAAATGTAAATTCACTGCTACAGTCAAGTGACATTTTTATTACATTGGAACCTTATTTACTAATCATAACTGGAAAAACTTATTACAATTTAACAACCCTCACAATTTTTAATTTATTTTATGTGTGTATGACGATGTCAGTTTTTGTAAATACAGGTAATTAACAGCCAAAGAAGTGTAACTATAAAAGCCAAGATGAAGACACTAGTTTGTGTAAATTGGTCTATAATAATGTCTCTTTTTTGAATTTACATTTTTGTATAAGCTTTCTTTTCAATATCCTGAACTAGTGATTTCATTTTTTTCTTCAACTTTCTCTAACAGAACTTGTAAGAAAATCATTTCTTCAGTTTATTATAACAGTGGCAGTAAAATGCCTTGCTTGGGGTGATATGATTTTAAAAAAAACAAACAACAAAAACTGTCTGTTCTATAGATATTTTCATGGTTTCTGCGCCAACAAACTTAAGTCACGGGTTTCCTTGCCACAGGAGTTTACTCGTGCAACCAGGCTGGCAACTGGGTCCCACCCATTCACAGTTTGATCAACCAAATGCAGATGACAATTCTACTCTCATGTAGCTCCCTGTTTTGCAGGGGGTTACATAGGAGGAAAGTTATGAGAAAGAGTGACAGGTTATAGGGGATGTCAGGAAGTGGGTAAGAGAAGGATGAGAATACAGATGAGAGTGGAGTGGACAGAGAAAGGAGCATGAGGGATAGAGGATGTAGGTTAGTGAGATAAGAGGTGACTATTGACTTTACATTTAAATTTTTGAAGATTGTAGCTATCAGGAAAGCAAGTAAATGGAAGGGAATTCCACAGGCGGGAAGTGCGAGAAAAGAAGCTGAAAAAGAAAGTTATTTAGAAAAATACTAAATTTTAGCATTAAATGACCCAATGGGTTGATATGCTGTAAAACCCACCAAACTAATTGCTCTGTTCAATTTAACTATGTTTTTGGATCCACTAACATCAATCTTCATGAAGATAAAAGATTTGATGAAAAAAAAAATATTTTGAATTTTACATTTATATGAAATGATTTTTATTCATTTAAATTTAAAACTATCTGTAGCAAGACAAAATCCACCTTTGGTGCTCATAATTTCTTTTCTTAATCTTTTAATTCCAAGCAAGGCAACAAGCCACTAAGATGCACTGAGAGAGAATACCAGAAAAAGAAAACATTAAAGAGAGTGAACAATAAAAGAACAGGAATTAAGATTTTAAAGTTCTAATTATATTAATTAGATGCTTTTGTTGGACTTTACTAATTGAACCTAAAGTACATATTAGTGGGAGGGGCATGGCCGTATCTGACTACCGGGCACACTGGGTATGGGTCCAGGCCGATCTGTGCAATCATAGTGAAAATCCGGGCAAGGAAAAATATCTTCGTCAGAAATCAAACTAAGCAATTCATGAAGAAAGAAAAAAAAAAACGAAGAAAACATCCGAATGAACGCAGTAAAAATCTGTTTATTAATTTTTGGAGAAAAGACTGGTTATACTCAGAAAGTCTGAACCCGATTTCCTGCTTTCGTTCACATTCTGTGCCTAATTTCCATTGGAATAGCCGAAAAAATCCGCAAAAATCATAGTTTCTGGAAACGGATGACACTGATGACGTCATCACATTGTCAACTAATAAATCCGGACAATTTTCTCTGTGCCCAGTGTTTTTTAGCATCAGCTACGGCCCTGGGGAGGGGTATGAGAAAGTTCTTTTACTAGGATCTCCTGGAATCAATTATAAATGGATTCTAGATGTATTGTTTGGAACTGATCCTCATGGATGACTTTAGAAATATTTCTCACATTTTCTCACATTTTCTTGGTGATTCTTGTCATTTTGAACTGACATTTGACTGGCCTTGAAATGTTTGCCATTCAAAAATGTTGTGTATTTTCTCAAAAGAAAGTTTGTCATAAGCTTGAAGCATTTCAATGGTCTCTGGAGTAGATCTGTTGAGTTTTATGGAAAATTAGTTATAAGTGTGTTGCTTAGATTTGTAAATAATCTTACTGAGTGGTTAGAACTTTTACTTTCTAACCATGAAGCCCAGGTTTGAATCTCACCGTAGTCAGTTTGTCAGCAAGGTGGCTTCTTGATGTTGTCAGTCTGGAGGAGGCTGTGTGATACCTTTGGAAAGTGCCTGAAAACCATACCATGTGTTGACCCAAACCTTGTGAATGAAATTAGGTAGACGGGACCCTTTGGGAGTTGTCAGTTGTTGTACTAGCATGAAGTTACAAGTCATTGTGACGGATGGTTTGAGCACATTGGCCTTGTTCAGGCTGTTGATCATGCCAGATAACCCACTTCCTCCCAGAAGTTAACTAGATCTATTCAACATAGTTGCAGTATAAACCATAGGTGGGCTTTGAACAAATACAAATGTGCCAGAGCAAGCGTCTGCAACAGGGATTAGCTAGCCGCCCTGGAAGACTCGCATCCTTGGATACGAGTGGACTTTTTTTCTTTTTTTTTTTTTAATCTCAAAAATTGTAGGACGGTTCCAACACAATGTGAAAATAAAACTAACATAATTAAAAATGAGTAGATAACATGAACACTTTTGGATGACTTGATTCAGTCGGCTAGGGATCAATGAATGCCTGAATGAATGGTAGGAATTATAGTACATACAGATCAGATCCTTTCTGATAAATTATCTGTCAGTTCAGTGTCGTACAGGATACATGCTTGGGTTATCATCTCTTACACTTCATGACTGACTAAGCAGGTTTTCCCACAGTCAGTCAGTTAAGTGCCATACGTGAAACACGCTTGGGCGATCATGTCTCGAAAGAGACATGACTGACTGAGCAGAAGATTATCCCGTAGTAGGTTGCCATTGCTTTCTGCAGTAGATTGGTTGATAGCCAAGACTATAGAACCCAATCTGTCCTGTTATTTAACCCATAACTGGAAGGAAGAGACAGATTAATACCTTTCCCAAGGGTATTTGCGCGTAAGTGAATGCAATGAATTTAACTGGAATTTGAACTCGGCTCCCTGATTTCTCGTTCCAAGCTGATATCCACTGCACCACAACGTTGCCATTTCTTTCTGCAATAGACTTGTTGTTCAACCAAGGTTATAGAGTCCAATCTGTTCTGCTATCCAACTCCAACTCGTAACTTGGGGTGGAGAAGAGATGGATTCATTTTTTTACCCCCAAAATGTGTTTGCACATAAATGAATGTAACAAACCTGACTTGAATTTGAACTCAGTTCTTCAGTTTCTCATTTTGAGCCAATATCCATTACACCACAACATACATTTAATGCAAATCATGCATTTAACACACATTTAATGCAAATCATGCATTTAACACACATTTAATGCAAATCATGCATTTAACACACATTTAATGCAAATCATGCATTTAACACACATTTAATGCAAATCATACCTTTATTTTATGGGATTTTGACTTTGTCATTATTTTCTTTAGGTTAAAAGAAAATATTTGGTAGATTTAAAAAGTGGAGGAGTGAATTGTATCAGTACAAATAATTTTGATTATGATTTTTCATCTTAGAAATTATGAAAATGAAATAAAAAAAAAGCTGTACTAAATGTATTCATCAAATTCACATTTGAATGAATCTAAACTTATTTATAAATGGAACTTTGTCTGTGTGTGTGTGGGGGGGTGTCTGTTACCTATAGACTCCGAAATGACTGAACAGATTTTCTTGAAAACTTACACAGTTGTACTATAAGTGTCTGCAAGTGTTCTTAGCTAGGTTTTGTGTCGAGGTACTCTCGATAAATATCAAATCGATAACCAAAAATTCGGGTTATAGTAGGAGTGGTCCGATTTTAATCAAATTTGATACACTCATAAAGACATAAGAAACGATATTCAGAAGTTTCAATATTGCAGTTCTTACAATAGTGCAGAAAATCGATTATATATATAAAAGGCAAGATGTTTGTGTATGTGTCTGTTTATCTGCCTGTATGTCTGTATTTTTTCAGCCCTTTTATTTTAGTTTTTGCTTCAAGTTTGGCTCTAAGTAAGTATAATTTTAGTTCTTAGTCTCAGCCATGATACCATTTGCTCAGAGGACTTATTTAACCTTCAAAATTCAGTTTACGATGAAAAAAACTTATTTGATATCAAAACCAGGAAATCAAAATTTGACTTACATCCATTCATTTTTTTTTCAGTCTACGGTTTCGCTTTAACTGGAAATAACTATTGCTTTTTAATCTTTCGTGCCAACGTCAAAAGAGTCTGAGCTCCAGGACCATGGATTAATTTTAAAGCTTTTATTACACCCGAACAACGCTGGGCTATACTGCTAGTTTATTTAAATTCTATCTCCCAAGCAAAGAGTTTTTTTTTTTTTGTTTTTTTGTTTTTAAATTTTCAAGCTAATTTGTGTCTGTTACATTTAAGACTTTTGCAAACCTTTCTGTCTTTATTTTCAGATGGCATCCTCCAGACAGATTCAGGTGATGAAGCTGAGGGTGATGGAAAAGTTAGATGACATCTTCTCACAACAGAAAACAATTATTGCAACTATTAATACTATGTCCTCTCAGGTATGAGATAAAAATCAGTTTGATGCTTGTTAGAACTGTTCAATCAGTTTCAGTCATTTTTTTTTTTTTTTTTTTTTTTTTTTGCCTTGGAGGTAATTAATTCATCTAATAAGACCTATAAAATTTCTGCATTTTGGCTTACAACCACATCACGTTGAAACACCAGTTTTCGTATGATCACCATAGTTAAGCAAATGTCAAGCTTGGTTCGTACCTTAATGGGTGACTTTTTTGGAAATATCAGTTGCTGTTAGCTTGGATGTGCATGTGATGTAATGGGTAATGGCTTGGAATTATTTTTTAGAGAGTTAAGTTCCAATTTCTGTTGAGTTTATTATATTCACTTTTGTGCAAATATCCTTGGGAAAGGTATCCACCTCTTCTCTCACCTCTAGTAATGGGTTAATTAGTAAGACTTTTATTACTAAACCATTATTTCAAAAAAGAATTCTTACAATCTAAATCCAAAATGAATTCTCATTTTAAATAACCTTCAAAGGGTTGATAAGCCATAAAATAAAAGAATCATTTTGCAATGTACCACAGTTGTGCGTTGTGGTGCAGTGGATATCGACTCAAAATGAGCAATCAGAGAGCCGAGTTTGAATTTCAGTTGAATTCCTTGCATGCACATACGCGCAAATACCCTTGGGAAAGGTATTAATCTGTCTCTTCCCTTTAGTTATGGGTTAAATAACAAGACAAATAGGGTTCTATAGCCTTGGCTGGTAACCAGTCTACCACAGAGAGTAATGGCAACCTACTTCGAGACATGATTGCCCAAGCATGTATCACATATGTCACTTAACTGACTGACCACTAGAACACAATTTAATAAATTTTAATAAATTAATACTCATTTTATAGTTTTAGTGGCTTATCCATTTTAAAAGTTATAGACAATTGACGAGGAGTTCTCTTGACATTACTACAAATAGTCTTTTTTCTCTTTTTTTTAAAATCTGTTAGTTTAACTCTGACATTTTGCAATGCTTTTCAGTAAACACATTCCAACCTTCTTCAAAGTTTGGTATTTTTTTGACAAGGACTAATGTTTTCATCTAAATTGCATAAATCTAATTTATGAGAATGGAGGGAGTCTGTTCTTAGTTGCATGTGAAAATACATGGTGCGATGGTTAAATTACCTCCATTTTATATCTTCAATTTCGTGTATGCACATTGTTTGTTTTTGATTTGTCATCTGCACAGTATAGTATGGTCAGTTGGGCACTGTCTGAGAGAAAAAGAGCACCATGATGCAATTCACTCTGACAAAAATTTGGAGACGGCATGCTGTATTGTTTGACATTCGTACCGGAAGCCCTAATATTAAGTTCTGAGTGCTTCGGTGTCAATCTGAGGACAGTGTAGAGGATTTGGAAAGAGTTGGATGAGTCTAATGGTGATTACGAAGGTACAGCATTTTGGAAAACTCAATCTTTGGTTAAGATTTTCTTGTACTGAATTACATGAATGTTGAGCTGAACATTTTGAAGATGACACTTCAGTCCAATTATATTTATCTGGAATGATTTGTAATCATCTTATAAATGCCCATTCTGTGACCTTTTCAAATTTTATTTATTTATTTTTTATTTAAACTGTTTTTAATTTAAAAACTTTTTTAATTTTGTTTTCTATTGACCATAGGTGAAACCAAAATGCTCACATAAACTATTAATTAGAATATAACTAACTTTAGTCACCTGGTATTGACAGTTGTAAAATGTTTGAATTGTAATTTAAATAATTTTTTGTTTCTGATCAATTTGGTTTTTTTGGCAAATGCTTTTGACTTTCTCTTTCCATTTTTGGAATCCTCTGATCCTTTCTTCTGTTCTTGGGAGGCAGGGTTTCTTATCTATTAAATCCACAATCTCTAACTTCACAAAGACATTCACCTATTCTGGAAGCGACCAAATGAAATTTTCCAACTATAACATCACCCCCTTTAACAAAACAAGTCAGTTTTTTTTGTTTTTGTTTTGTTCTTTTTTCCCCTCCAGGTAAAGAAGAAGGCCGATAGACTTTTAAAATCTGTGAGTAATGAAGTAACTGTATCCGATTTTGTGAATGTTCTACAGGATTTGGAAAGATGCTTCAACAATCTGATTGCCATTGCGGCTACAACGGAAGATCTTTTTAGTAAGTAGTCCCAGTAAGCCCCATGTTTGCTTCTACTGTTTCAAATAATAAGCTATCCAAATATCTTTGTCTCTCACCTTGCTAATTAGCAGGGTTATCTGGCATCATGCAAGGTATGATGGCTTCTTTCATTGAAATCACGTTTGGATAATTGTATTTCCTTTGAAGAAATTTCATGGTGTTCATATGTTCTGCATTGGTTTGAATCTTAACTAACACTTCATATATTGTATATAGCTCCTAAGTAGCTTTTGATAAATGAATTGCATTTGAAATGAAAACAAGTGAGTTATATATTTAACAAGAATGATGATATTGAAAATCAGTAAAATACATTAAAACTTATTTTTACTGACCTTTAGCCTGACATCAAAAGTATTTATGGTTGGGAAAATTTTGACGTCTAGATAAAAATTTCTATTAAAAATGTTCTTCAATTTTATTTAATTTTTTCATCTATCATGGAAAAAAATTGTTCTATTTATAATTTTTATTAATATAAGTAGAGGGTAAACTCCGGATGTTGAATTGTGAAGATGATTTCTAAGAGTATGAGATAATAAATTTAACCCCAGAATTTTTGTACTGTGTAATCGGATACAAGAGTATTTTTTAGCTTTGTTCATTGGTTAGTAATTGGCATCTCAAGGACAATCTTATATTTGATATCATCTTTGTTCAGTAGCTTTAATTTCTGGGTTTTGATTTTGCAATGAAAATTTAATTATATATTTGATTACATATAAGCTTTGATCTATTTTTGTGTGAAAGCTTTTATTTTGGGGGATAAAAAAATCATTTGTTAAATCCTAACTGCAAAATAAAATAAGGTTTGTATTGTGAAATTCTTATAAATATATGAATTTTCTTCTTTTTCTAGCTTGCAGTGTGCCAACCTCCAATTCTTTCTGCAAAAGCAAGAATAATCCAACACAAAATTCTTTATCTGAATACCAAGTAAAATGGTCAAACCAAGAAATCCCAGAATTTCATCCACCTCAAAGTGCTTCTGCATTCAGTATGGCCCAGCCTAACATTGGCACTTCATTCAGCAGATTTCCAAATGTTGAAACTATTGACAGACAAGCACTTCTCTGTGATAACCAGTCTTGGACTGCTGATCAGTACTTATCAGGATGTAATAATTCTGTAAACTTTTGCTCTTCTCAGACGGTTGCACTTTGTGAACAGATTGCATCAGTTAAAGCATTAGATCCTCAGGTTGGTACTGTTTTTACAACGAGAGAATTGGAAACAGTTCCACATCAACAATGGGTCAATCTCAGTTCAGATTCTGACCTTGAATTTAACAACACAAGTCTTTCAAGAAGTCCAGCCAAGGATATTGCAAGTATACCAAACATTGTTTCAGTCCCGCCATTCAGTCCAAGAAGCTTGTCTACTGAAGAACCGTATGGTATGGGACCAGAATTGAAATATCAGAAAGTAATGTCTGTTATGAATGTACAAGTTTGTGAAACTGTCACTCCATATTGTTTCTGGGTACAGATATCCAGTTCTATACATTTGTTAGAAGAATTAGCATCAGAAATACAGTGAGTACCCTACATTGTTTTCCTCATCATTCTCATTGTTTTTGCCTCGAGAGAGTCCAATGGCTGTTGTTATGTCAGTTCTGTGTATAACTTTTGCTAGGATAGGAATACTTCACAAAATGCATTTTTTATGAAGATATTTTGTTTTTCTTAATATAATGTCGTCCATTTTACTGTAGTCAGTCAGTTAAGTGCCATACGTGATACACGCTTAGGCGATCATGTCTCGAAAGAGACATAACTGACTGGGTAGAAGATTATCCCGCAGTAGGTTGCCATTGCTTTCTGAGGTAGAGTGGTTGCTGACCAAGGCTATAGAACCCAATCTGTCCTGTTATTTAATCCATAACTGGAAGGAATGGACGGATTAATACCTTTCCCAAGGGTATTTGTGCATAAATGAATGCAATGAATTCGGCTGGAATTCAAACTCAGCTCCCCAATTTCTCGTTCCAAGCCGATATCCAATGCACCACAACGCACATTCAACTGTAGTAGTATGTAAAATAAGAAACGAGAGGGGGGAATATTTTTCTCCTTACCCTCTTAACCAACAATAAGCCTGTTTGGTTTGTACGATTCTTTTACTGAAAAATTTATAAGCAGGAGAGGGTGTAAATTTTTACTTTACCCTATCAGCAAAAACAATAACTGTTTGATTTGTACAGTTTTTTTTTTGACTTGTTGGAATGGAAAAAAATAACAAGGTTCCACCAACCTTCTTCCTTAATTGAACCTGTAAAAATCCTATTGTTTTGAAGAGTTTTTTTTTTCATTATCATTGTTGTAATTACACTAGATTCCCTTTTGTCGTAGAGTTTGATTAAAATTCCTTCTTTCACCATTGTTGTAGACAGTGGCCAAAAAAAAAATTTTAATGATTTCACTTGAAGTTCATTTTTTTTTAGTCTTTTGTCGCCAAGATGTGACCAAGTGAAAGGTTTAAGAAATAACAAGACTTGTTAAACAGTATTTATTTAACAGTAAATACAATAGAGTATTACACAACTTGTGCATACATTGGTTGTCCAGTGTTCAATCAATTCGACTGTTCCCACAAGGCCTCCTCTCCTACTAATCTTATAGTAGGTGAAAGAGTCCAACATAGACTCTTTAGAGGGAGGACACCACAACAATGTCCTAAACCAGTAGGTCTTATTCTCACCTAGTGTCTATTTTTACATATTTATGTCAATTGGCGACATACCGTACATGAACGTTGTGCTTGTAAAGAGTAGAGTTAAAGCAACATTAAAATTTTGTTGCACTATAGCAGTAAATTTTAATGCCACCAAAACGAAGCTGCTCTCCTTCAACCACCATAGAGAAACTTTCCTACAAGCCATCAGAATAAATGATGCTAGTCCCCTCGAGAGCAACACACTGCGCCTCCTTGGTCTCACTCTCAACCAACCTGAAGTGAAATGACTACATCGAATCTATAGCTGCATCTATTGCTAGGAAGGTTGGGTCACTGTGCTCTGCCAGAAAATTTTTCTCATCAGAATCCATCTTGCACATTTATAAATCAACCGTTTGTCCATGCATTGAATACTGCTGCCATGCTTCTGCTATTCATCTCGAGGTTCTTGACAAATCAAAGGAATAATCTGCAATGTAATCGATCCTGACCTGGCATCTCGACTTCAGTCACTTTTTCACCAATGTGGCATGCCTTCTCTTTTCTACAAATATTTCCATGCCAACTGCTCTGACAGGCTTTTATCCTGGTGCCTCGACCACATCTCTTTCAAGACATGATTGTCCAAGCATGTATCACGTATGGCACTTGACTTGACTAGATTGGCCTCTATATCTCAAACTTTTGTCATTGAAATAGTTAAATGTAACTTCTACTTGAACAGTTTTTTTTCTCGCACTTCCCACCTGTGGAACTCTCTTCTGTTTACTTGCTTCCCTGATAGCTACAACCTCCAAAAGTTTAAATGCAATGTCAATTGCCATCTTCTATCTCCTTGAATTCTGTCTAGTTTTTAACTTTTCTTCAACACCCTGTACCCAGTTTTTTTTTCTCCTTTCTTTCTCACTGTAACTCCCCTGCAGACTAGTAGTGGTCCCACCTTGCTTGGGGCAAACTGAAAAAAAAAAAAAATACCAATCACTGGAAGGAAGCCAGGGTGGGAACAGTCAAGTGGCAGTCATAAGCTCAAACTGTAGATACTTCTGGAGTTTCTACACAGTTGCAATTAAACATTTAAAATAGATCCAAAATGCAAATACATAGGCAAAAAGATAAACACATATGGACAAAGTTTAACATATATACCTGCAAAAAAAATGGTATATCAAGATGACACTTCTTTCTTTTGACACCACCATCACTGTATATTCCCTCTACATTTTTTTTTCCAAAAGCTATTTTTAGAATTTTAATAAAACCTAAATATGAAACAGGATTTATAGTCTCTTTTTTCTTGAGAATTGACGAAAAATTTATTAAACCATATTCTTATAAATAAACAAATCAACAAATTGTGTTTAACATTTTAGTCATTTCTCAAGAAGAAAAAAATCCAGATGCTCGTAAACTATTTTCATAAATTTATGTTACAAAAGCAAATGAAAGAAATGCTTGGAAAAAACTTTTTATTTTTTTTTCTAAATTTATAATAATGGTTCTTATGTGTTTATTTAAATTTTCATATTCACTTGTCCAGACATTTTTATAATTTATGAATAAAGTTTTTATTCTTTCTTATATAAGTCAATTGAACTTTTTTTCATTTATTGAAGATTATAGCTCTTGTTACTTACTGAGCACCTTTCGTAGAAGTTATAACCTGAAAAAACACAAAAAAATTATCATGATTTTCACATTTTCTCAGTTGTATTATTATAAATATGGTAAATGATAAACATTGCATTGTAGTTGGTTCATATTTTTATAGACTTTTTACAATAAAGTTATTCGTGTAAATAGTCTAATAAAAAGGTGTTTAATTTTTTGTCATCAATTCTCAAGAAAAAAGAGTGCATAAATCCAATTTTATGTTTGTTTTATTTTTAAATTCAATAGAAATTACTAAGAAAGTATACAATAATATTGGTGTCAAGAGGAAAAAGATGTTATTTCAACGAACGTTTTTATTATTTTATTTTTTGTGGGTATGTATGTTAAAAATTGCCCAGATCTGTAGGTAAAATGTTATGCCTTTTCCCAACTATGGTTTCGGAGTGTTAGATCCTCTTACTGTCTCTATAAAATTATACATGTCTTTATCTCTCATGAAAATTTTCTGACATTTGTGGTGAGATCATAGCACTAACTCATCCCCACTTTTTTGCAAAAGGGCACTGAGGATGATTGTCATAAACAAAGTAGAGATTCTCCAGTATATGACAGGAGGCATATGTTTTCTCAAGGGTTGACCAGGCTTTTTTCAATGAGAACGGTAAATATTCTCAGTCTGTATCAAAGTAGTTCGATGAAAGCAGTATCTCCTATGAAAAAAAAAAATCTCTAAATACTTTGGTCCTGGGTATGACCGTAAACTGCATCCAGCAGCAAGGCCTCTAATTGTGAGGTCATGAGGAATATGGAACCACCTCTTAATTGCTGTTGTTCCCAGGTCCACCCTGACCCAGAGTGGTAGCACCTATTAGGGTCCCAGCAAATAGTTAACCTCCAAACTGGGATCAAGACATTATGAAAGTATAAAGATAGAATTTTATAGAAATATATACATAATTATAGACTTCTATAGAAATATAAATATTTTTGAAGGAAAAAAAATTATTGCCATAATACATTTTTCAAAGAAAAAAATTATTACCAACAATACATTTTTTTTTATACAAATCTAGAAGACATCTTCAGTTTTCTAAAACAAAGAATAAAAAAAAAATTAAATCAAAATCTAACTAAATCAAGCTTCTCACTATAACTGAACATAAAAAAATACCTTAAAACCCCCACCCTTTTGGCATTAAATAACCCACAGAGGTTTATATGCCATTAAACAAGACTCAAAATCTAAATACTTTATGTATATATATTTATTTTTGTAATGTGGCAAGTAGGTTGGTTTTCATCTTAACATAAAGACTTTTTTCTTTTCTTGCATGATCAGAGAGAGAGAGAGAGAGAGAGGTTATAAATTTTAAATCTAAAACATTATTCTTTATTTTCAAGCATCTTATAGAGCAATTTTTTTTTTGTTCATCTTTTCTCAACACTGTAATATCCAAAGCTTTGGAATCTAAGAAAAAAGTTGTTCATGGCTAAATAATTATTGTTGTAAGATCTTTTTTGAAAGTTTAAAGTTGAACCTCATATTTAATTTTTTATTTTGAAATAATTTGCGAGTTAGACTGAAATATTTTTTAAGTTCAGTTACCAGAATACTGAAAGTATTATACATAGTGTAGATTTATTGGTAGCTACAGATATTACTGTGGTAACTAATGATTGTTAACTTTTAGCGCAATTTAGGAAGGGTTAAGTAGATCGATTCAAATAAATGCATATATGGTCAGTTTTAAGTTGAAGCAGTTGAGAATATTTTTAGAATTTGTGATTATTGAAGTTTTATCTCCCCAATTATCAAATCTACAACAATATATTTGTTTGCTTTTCTTCTTTTTTCTTTGTTTTTCAGTTGCTTTATTAATTCTAAATATAACCTTAATGTTGTTTATGGAATTGCTTGTCCATATGTCGGAATGACTTGCATCGCCCCTTTTACGGATGGTTCCTATTACAGAGCTCGTGTGCTCAGTGTTTTAGAAACCCAGAATCCAGGTAAAATCTTTATTTTTTTTTATTTTTTTTTTTTTCCTGATGCATGGGAAATATTTTTTGTGAGCACTACTTAAGTAAACTGGTCTACTTGTATAAATAAAGAAAAAATGTAAAAAAATCTTAGGAAATAATTTTTTAAAATTAGTATTGTGCTGTATTTGTCAGATTGAACAAAAATATTTATTTTTTATCAAAATTTTAGAAATGAGTCCTGTTCATAATATTGATACTGTGTAAAAGTAAGCTCTGGCTTATTGCAAATTTATCATGTAAAAACGGACTTTTTAAAAAAAATAATTTTTTAAAGATTTCTTTTAAATAAAGAACAAACAGATGTGTACATTTTTCATTAAAGAACAAAAATTTAATTCATTTATTCTTTATTTGAAATAATTAGAAATCTCCAATGTTTGTGCATGTGCTTCTAAAAAATACCCAAATATCTTTTTAAAAAAGGAAAGTTTAAAATTTCAGAAAATTTAAAAATAAAATGTAGATATCAAGAATGTAAGCAATTTCAAACCTGTTTTTAAATAACAAACTAAATGCAAATAACTATCAAAAGTCAGATTGATTTGTGACCAAATTTATATTATGAACAAGAACCCTCTCCTCAACTCAATCTCAAATGATAAAAAGGTCTCCTTTTATTTTTTTGTTCTGAGAAACATGGCTCAAGGAAAGACTAATAAATGCGAATCTACAAAAATTATCCTTTCCAAAACTTTCTCTATTTTCCTTTTTCTTTTTTTTTTAATGATGAATGAATCAGTTTATGTAAATAGTGCCTTTATTAGGCAGTTACTATTTTCGTGGTCCTTCCCATCACACGCATGAAGGTAATTGAAGAGCAAAAAGGGGAAAAATCGGCTACATTATGCAATTTGTCTCCCAAAACGACTTAAGAATAATGTTTTTTTTTTCAATGGAGTCATTGATAAATGTTATTTTGTTTCTCTAACTTTTATTGAATTATATCCAATACCAAACACTAAGTTTACTAACAATGTTTTTAGTAAACAATTCAATATATATTCCATTGTCATATTAGACAAATTTGTTCCATATCATCTGTGTCAACATAAGTGCACTTTTTTTTTTTTTTAATATTGTTTGTAATGAAAAGATGGTTGTGATGTTGTGATAGGATATCTGTTTTGTTTTTTTACTTTGTGAAAGCAAAGAAATTTCCTTTAGATTATTTGCATCTGATTAAGGATCAAAATCCCAAGATAATGTTTTTATTTTTTAATCAATGGCTTATCAGTTTAGCTATTAGGTGTTCTAAAACTTCTCCTGTGTAAAAATGAATCTACTTTATGAAGTTGTCCAAACATTAGAGAGGGTTTTGAAATGGTCCCATAATAGATTTAAAAGAAAATTTTGAAATGGCTTTTGTTTGGTCTAATGATTTTTGGCACCCTATTATAACAAGATTTTGGAAATCTAGAAATTAACAAAATTCTAAATTATTGCTTATGTTTCAAATCCTACAAATGCATAAACTTATTTGTTTAGTAAATTTTTCCTTTGTTTTTAAAAGATTTACTTGTTTGTACTATTTGACAGATATAGTTCTTTTTGTAACTATGTTTTAATATTTCTTCTTTTGTAGATCATACCTTAGGCACCAAAGTGAATGTGTTATATGTTGACTATGGCAATATGGATCTTATTCCCAGCTCTTCTCTTGTGAAGATGCCAAAAGGTTTGGCCAAGTTCCCAACTCAAGCCATATGCTGTTCACTGGCCAAAGTAAGATGTTTTCTCCCTTACTCTGTTGTCATTCTACTCTGCATTATTTTGCAGGTGATCAAACGTCTTTAAATTATTAAACAGGAATTCTTTCATAGGTGAAATTTGGATCTCTAAAGGGCAAGGTTCTCTTGACAGCCATTGTGAAATTTGGCTCACAATAGGACATGATTCTGTTGACAGCCATTGTGAAATTTGGCTCACAATAGGACATGATTCTGTTGACAGCCATTGTGAAATTTGGCTCACAATAGGACATGATTCTGTTGACAGCCATTGTGAAATTTGGCTCACAATAGGACATGAGTCTCTTGACAGCCATTGTGAAATTTGGCTCACAATAGGACGTGATTCTGTTGACAGTCATTGTGAAATTTGGATCGCCAAAGGACATGGTTCTGTTGACAGCCATTGTGAAATTTGGATCGCCAAAGGACATGATTCTGTTGACAGCCATTGTGAAATTTGGATCTCTAAAGGGCAAGGTTCTCTTGACAGCCATTGTGAAATTTGGCTCACAATAGGATATGGTTCTGTTGACAGCCATTGTGAAATTTGGCTCACAATAGGATATGGTTCTGTTGACAGCCATTGTGAAATTTGGATCTCTAAAGGACATGGTTCTTTTGGCATCCATTTTGATAAATTTGAGTAGTGAACGAGCATATTGATCTTTTTATGGCCAGTGTAGATGTGTCTGTACAATTTTATTTTTTTAATTAGATATCCCCTAATAAAAGACAGGCATGAGAGCCACTGAAGGTAGAGGGATGCAGTTAAAATGGTAATGATAAATGAATCATGTGAGTAGAAAAGTAGTTGGTAGAAAGATAAAGAATTAATCCTTGACTGGAAGAGGGTATTCAGGAGAGAAACCTTGCAGGAATTTATTATTTGGGGCAGGGAGATTGTCAGTGGAACTTCATTACAATTAAAGCACAGAGAAAATAACTTCGTGATGGTATTGTGGTGTGTCCAACAGTAAAGATCTGAACTATTGGCACTAATGTAAAGATTTTCTTTTTCTTTTAAATCATTTTGCTCTAGGCTAAGTGATAATGCCACTAAGACAGAATTGATTACACGGAGTGAAAAAAAGAAGGTTTTAAACGAAACTGAAAACTCAATCCTAAATAGAAGGGATAAACCTTTATTCCTGTTTAATAGACATGGAAGGAGTGTGAACTGGGCAATAAGTGAATCTATTCGCAATGAAAAAAACTGATAGTAGTACCAGGCTTGCAATACTGCATCTATGATAAAAAAGATTGTAGAGTGGAAAATAAGTCATCAGTCACAAGACAATTGTGAACTCAAGGCTGTTAAGTGAGTACTAAGCAGCTCCAGCTTAGATAAGGCAGGAAGACACCATTTTTGGCCTGCGTTGACTCTTGTCAATATGCAATATATCAGAAGCTGGAGTGTTAGGCTGAAACGATCCTTATTTCAATCTCCTTCAGCAATGGATTATATCGATGAGTTTCTCTTGACGCCTTGAGTAAAGAACCCCAGTAATGGTTCAGAGCATGGTGCCTCAGTAAGAGTTCAATTATTCATCGTAACTTGAAAATACTTGCGGTCTGAATGGCGTCAAAATGATGCTAGATTAGTTTTTCAAGCTATTAAGTTACAAGCCAGTTATCTCCCCATTGAATTGTTCAAGCTAGGTCAGAGCAAAGATCATTTGCTAAGCTTGGAACATGTTTGTTTGTGGATGTGCCTCCATAAACTGTGATCTCCTGTGCTTAGATATTTACAAATGATCTGAGAACGTTCCTATGCAGATTGTTAATAAAAAGTAAAATAAAAGAGTAGGACTGAGGAGTATGCATTTTGGAGTATTTACATTGATCTTGTGAGCCTCAGATTACTTGCCATTTATAACATGAGAGAAAATATTTTATTCCATAAACTCTGCTAGAGATGCCATAACAGGAGTTTATGCTGCAACACCTTTTTAAAAGCATTTGAAATGTCCAAGGTGATTGCTCTGGAAGCAAAGCTAGATTCTGTGGAAGATAACAACTAAAACATTGGTAGTTGACTGGGAGGAGTGAAATCCATATTGTTTGTCAACTACCTGTACAGAAGAAATTCACGTGCCATCAAAAAAGCTGAGGGTGTGAGTCTGCCAATGCCATTGGTTGAATCTACTCCACAGCTTCTTTTCTTACGCTTCCCACCTGTGGAATTCCCTTCCATTTACTTGCTTCCCTGACAGCTACAATCTCCAACAATTTAAATGTAAAGTCAATAGTCATCTTCTATCTCATTAACCTGCATCCTCACTCTCATGCTCTTTTCTCCGTCCACTCCACTCTCATCAGTATTCTTATCCTTCTCTTACCCACTTCCTGACGACCACTATAAACTGTCACTCTTTCTCATAACTTTCCTCCTATGTAACCCCCCTGCAAAACAGTGGCAGTAAAATGCCTTGCTTGGGGTGATATGATTATAAAAATAAAAAAAAAATCATACAAATAAAAACTGAGACAGTCTCATTCCGTCGTTTATAACAAAAAATGGTTGACAGAATAACCAGATGTGCTGGTTATGGTTTAATATACCTACCTTCAAATGCATATAAAGTCAGAGACAGTAAACAATAGACAAGAGAAAGCCGACAGGGTGGATTAATGTACTTGCGGCTCTTTGAATTTGTGACACTTTGCTACACTACCCTCTCATTGAAAACAGACTCCAAGAGTGTCCTAATGATATGAACAGTATTGCAGGATAATTCTGGGTGGATTAAGCTTCTTAAATGTGATAAAGATTTCAATAAAACATTCCTGCAAGTATTTCAGATAGTTTAATGAAAGGAGATATTACTTTGTAAATTTGAAATTGAGTCTGTATAAGATGATTGATGACAAGTCTTGGGTGGAGTCCATTTGAAAATCAGCATCAGCAGACATTAAAAACTGTTTGTTAATAAAAATATACTGCCTGCTGCCAACCAAGGCTATAGAACCCAATCTGTCCTGCTATTTAACCCATAGCTGGAGAGAAGAGATGGATTAATACCTTTCCCAGCGGTATTTGCGCATGGTGAATGCAGTGAATTCAACTGGAATTCAAACTCGGCTTCCTGATTTTTCATTCTGAGCCGATATCCAGACAGATTAATACCTTTCTTAAGGGTATTTGTGTGTAAGTGAATGCAATGAATTCAACTGGAAAACTTGGTACTTCGATTTCTCATTCTGAGCTGATATCCACTGCATCACAACGTGTGTCCAAGTGTCAATATATGTTTGTTGAATTTTAGACTAATTAGTAAAAGCCCAGAACTATTGAAAGAAACCCCACAAGGTTTTTCATGCATGAAGAAACTTATAGGGCATTTTTTTATTTTTGGGTAGTTCCATATGGCAACTGTGTTCATAAACTCATAGTTACCATTGTTACAAAGTGCTGGTGTGATGCAGTAGAGACCAATCCCATTAAAATAGGAGACCATCACTAGTGTGATGACAGTCCTGAGCATGACAGTAAACTGCATCCGGCAGCAAGGCCTTTGATTGGGAGGTTGTGAGGAGCCTGGAACTCATGGAACTACCACTTAATTGCTGTTGTTCCCAGGTCCACCTGATCCGGAGTGGTAGCACCTGTTAGGGTCCCAGCTATGGGCAAATAGTTATTCCCCAAACTGGGATCAAAACATTATGAAAGTATAAAAATACACTTTTATAGAAAATATACATTTTTGAAGAAAAATATTACCAACAATACTTTGAAGAAAAAATTATTATCATAATGCATTTTTTTTTTTTTTTTTTTTTTTAAGAAAAATAATTATTCTCAGTAAAACATTTTTGAATACAAAACTAGAAGACATTTTCAGTTTGCTAAAATAAAAAAGAATAAAAACAAAAAATTTTCATTAAAATCTGACTAAATCAATTTTCTCACTATAACTGAACATTAAAAAATACCTTATAACCCACAGAGGTTGATATGCCATTAAACAAAATTCAAAAACTAGTGTGATGAATTGCCCCAGCTGGAGTATGGATAGAAAAAAACTGCATGTGTGGGTTAAATGAATCTTTGGGGAATGGACTCTTGTTGGAAGTGTTGGGTTATAATTCTAGATGCATGCCAGGGGAGTCCACTGAATGATCAGTTAAATGCCATATGTAGTACATGCATGGGCAATCATGTCTCTAAAGAGACATAACTGACCAGGCAGGAGATTATCCCGCAGTAGGTTGCCATTGCTTTCTGCAGTAGACTGGTTGCCAGCCAAAGCTATAGAACCCAATCTGTCCTTCTATTTAACCCATAACTGGAGGGAAGAGACTGATTAATACCTTTCCCAACAGTATTTGTGCGTATTCCAGTCCAATATATATTGCTCCACAACTTTTATATATACAATGCTTAATTTTTGTTTTAGTTCATATTCTTTTGGCTGTGTCTGAGCTCCAGGACCATGTATTAGTTTTAACGCTTTCATTACACCCGAGCAATGCCGGGCTATACTGCTAGTATACAATAATTGTAAACTCAACTTGTCTGTAGGTTCTGTTGGTTTACATTGATTTTGTTGATAAACTGTTTTGAGATTGACTTACTACTTTTCAACATGTTGATAGTGCTGTGGCGAGATGTGAATGTTGATTACCAAAATGTTCAACAAGGAAATTCCCAAGAAAGTAAGTCAGTCTCAAAGAAAAAAATGTAGAATCTACTAGTTTTCAATAAGAATAATTTCGACTTACTTCCCTTTGATTTTCACTTGCACTTAAAAAATATTGTTTAAAATATAGACTTCACCAGTGCTATGAAAATGAACATGTCCTTATGTGATACATTCATTTACTCATGTTTGTTTGCACTCTGCACTTTTGTAAAAGAAGTATTTCGTAACACATTTCTGGTCATTGAAATCAGCATTATACTACATACAACTACCCAAAATTTAACTTATATTGGGTATTATTTCAATAAATACTATCTTGAAAACTAGTATTAAACTTTAAAAAGCAATTTCATTGAAGAATTACAGGAATGGACCTCAAAAAAATCAGTGTAAATTGAAGGCTGCAACATCATGACTTGTCAATACTAATTTAGTCATTTACTATTTCAGAAGCAAGTCAACTATATGTTCTAATACTTGTGGATACCTCCCCTTAGGAGGAAGTTCTTAGTTTCCTATACCAGGGGCCAGCAACCTTTTGCTAACTATGTACCAACTTAGTTTAAAAATCACTCAGTGTGCCAACAGCATATGGATTTTTAAGTCAAGGTCAATATACCTGTTCTGCAATATATTTTATATCCTAATTTATACAATAATATATAAACCACATTAATAGAAATAAACTGTTTTAAAAAGACTTTTTAAAGCTTTTAGTAGTAATGCGAGCCTTGCTCTTGCATGGTCTTAACCAATTGTGCAGTATCAGCAACATACTTTGTTATTTTGAGTTTAACACAATTTTTTTAAATGTTCAGGTGTTAGGCAACTTCATTGTGGACTTAACACTGCTTTCATGTTAGAGAAAATTTGCTCACTGGAATAAGTAAAACCAAAAATCCAAAGAAGAGCAGAAGCAATTTTCTTTAAACAGATGATAGTTTTTGGGAGAACTGTTCGGCCCTAGACAGTTCTTCAAGTGAGTAGTTGTAGAATTAATAAAAGACTCACATTCATAGAAAGGTTTCCTTGTCTATTATTTGGTGTCCTTATTATCGGTTCTCTTAGAAGGTGAAACAAGCAGGGAGTCCAATGAGTGAGCAGTTTTGAAACTGCTAAATATCTTCTTTGTGCTGTAGTAGTTATTAATTCAGATATCATGTTGTTGTTTGCTGGTGCGTGCCATTAGAAATTGCTTGGTGTCATATGCGTACCATGAATTGCCAACCCCCTGTTCTATACCATTATTCAAAAGAAATTTGATTTAATTTTATATAGGATAGCATAATTTTTGTATTCTTTATTTTTTTAATGTAAAGTGTGTGTAGAGTAGAAATTGAGCGTTAAATAAGTTTTGACAGAAAAAGACTAATGTAAAACAATTTCCCTCATGCTATTTTGATATCAATGGAAAGTCATTTCTTCACAGCTTTCTTAAGTAAAAAAAAAATAGCAGGTGTAATGTGTCTTGGAAATGAAAAAAAATAAGTTTGTGATGATTGAACTCTCAAATAGATAATTGTGATAAAGTATTCAGTTTTAAGAGAAAGAAGGTGAAAAGTACATTATTTATTGTATATGGTGTTTATTTTGGTCAGGCCATAACTTGCTGGTGAGGAAAAGAAATTAAAACATTTTTTGGGGTTTTGGTAAGACTAATAAATTCAGGTATACCTTGAATTAAGTCGTTCTCAATTATACATCATTTGTTAAAAAAAAAAAAAATGTATAGAAAAATGTCTGTCTGCCACTAATACTGAAGTCATAATATCACTAGAAAATCTTTAAAAGCACATAAAATCATGTGACTGTACAATAAAAATAAAAGTATATAAAATCATATTAAAATACATATTGAAAAATAATTTTAATAACTGTATTTGTTATTTAACCTTACAAAATCATTTTATTTTATGTCTTAGAGCAAACCATATTCAAAATTACAGAATCCGCAATGTAAAGATCGCCAAATCTACATTTACAAGTGTGTACATACATGTATTTGTAAATTTAGATTACTTTTTTTCTGTGCTCTATTAAAAACTAAAATTTGTTTGTAAGCTTAAAATAGGTTCTTATTGACCATATATGATTAAAAATGCACTTATAAGTAAAATACAGAATTGGGAATGGTTATTTGTGGGCCTTGTGACAAGTAAATTTGGAAACAAATAAATATGTCATTTTTCAACTTCAGTTGCCTCTCCTGGAACAAATTACCAACATAAGGTGAGGTATCCCAGCATGCAACTAAGTTTCTGAAATAGTGCATCATATTTCTGAATTAAGATTCACTTGAAGGTTGCATGCCACTTTTTCTTTTTCTTTTTTTTTTTTTTTATAGTATTTGCATTATAATTAATTGCTCTAAAAAAAAATTTAAATCTCACTTTGATGTTTTTTTTTTTGTGTGTGTGTTAAGGTAATAAATGAAATCGTTATGATATAGCTGTAAGATTTTTTTTTTTCCTACCATCTCAAAGCCAATCTCTCTCCCTTGTAAATAGTTTTAATAATTTCAATCAACGTCTCAGTTTCTTATAATTTCTTTGTTTCTAAATTCAGGTGATGCCTAATGAAATTGATGATGACTGGTCAGCTTGCTCTTCTGAGGCGTTTCACAATATGGTGTACTGCAAAGACTTTGTGTGTAACCCTGTATATGGGGATAATTTTATACCTCAGATTGTTGATCTATACTTAGTGGAATCAACGTCACTCATGACCCTTGAAGACCTACAAAACAGGCAGGAAAGTAAAGTCAGCTCTATATTAATTAAACAGGGATATGCCCAGCATATTACGGAGTCTAGTCAAATCCGAAAAATATACCAGATTATAAAGAACTGGATTTTGTTCAAGTCCAATTTTACTCCAGCCGAATCCCAGAACATGATGGCAAAAAAAAGTCCACCTGTATTGTCCACTCCTTTTGTTGGGCCACATCAAGCCGGTGATAATTTTGAATTGCATCATCAGAGTTTCCAAGTTGATAAGGAATCTAAAAAATTGGATGTTCAAGTTCCTGTGTCTGGTCAGATAAAAGCAAGCTCAACTCAAGGTGTTTTTCCCGTATCTTGCTCAAAATCATCAATCCTTGATTATGAACCTTCTGAAAATAACCTTTTCTGTTCATCAGATGTGGATTTAGATCAAAGTCTCGTAGGCGATAACACTAAAATTTCTCAGCAAGTAACTGCTCTTAAAGAAAACTGTAATCCTGATTTCAAAAATAGTTTGACTATAAATTCACAAGCTAAATCAGATAACTCTCTGGTTACTACCGCTGTGGAAACTGTGATCACCTCTTCTGCTAAGGAATGTAGCAACAATTTACATGGCTCCGCGGAGAACTCAACAGATCCACTTGCCCAACACAGTCTTCACAAAAGTTCTACCAAAGCCAGCTTATCTTCAGATTTGGAATCTGTCAGTTCAAAATCAGACTCGAATGGATTCCATGCTGTTATGATCTCCCACGTTGAATCGCCATCCAGCTTCTATGTCCATCATATCACCAAAGAAACAAGCGTCCAACTTGAAAAGCTAGTCAAAGACATGAATGCTGATTTCCACTGGTTGACACCTAGCCAACTGGCAAAGTCTGCTAGTGAAGTGATCATTGAAAATGGTAAACTGTGTTGTGCATACTTTGCTAGTGACCAAATGTATTACCGAGGTCTGATAATTGATAAAACGGATGCATCGGCAGGCATTTTGGTGAAAGTATTCTTTTTAGATTTTGGAAACTCTGACTGGCTTCAATGTGATAAGATCTATTCATTACCACAGTCATATTGCAAGATGCCAGCATTGGCACGCCATTGTGCTCTTGCATATGTGCAACCCCAGGGGCTTGCCTGGCCTGATGAAGCCAAGACAGCATTTAAAAACATGATTAAGGTCAAGGAAACTTACTTCATCAAGGTTGTTGGTGGCAGCTCAGCACTAGAAATACCCAGGTAATATATTCCAGATTTTTTATATATCTATCTATCTATCTATCTATCTATATATATATATATATATATATATATGTATTATAAATTGTATTTTAGAACATGTACATAATTTTTTTATATATATCCACTACAAATCATACATTTGTTTCGACATAGAAACTTCAATGTCTCATCAGGTGGTAAGCATCCCACCCCTTACCGGCTCTTCTAAGAAATCCAAAGGATATAGTCTAGTCACAAGATAATAAAAACTTACATTCTAATTGCTAATGTTAAATCTGTCTAGAAATCAAAGACTCTTATTAATCAACCATTTTAACTACCCACACCACTTTCTTCAAAATTCTAACGGCCAATCCACGAGACTTGTTCCCTTATCACTAACCGCCACCAACATCCCACACACAATTCACCAAATATAAGAAAAGAGGCTTTCAATTCCTATCCATACTGCCTGATGAGACATTGAAGTTTCAATGTCGAAACAAATGTACGATTTGTAGTGGATATATATAAAAAAAAATTATGTACGTGTTCTAAAATATAATTTATAATAAATATTCACAGCTCTATATATTATATATCAAGCACTGTTTTAAATTAATGTTTTGGACGTTGTAAAAATTCTTTCTTGTTTTGTATTCACTCAGATATATATATATGTTGTTGTTTTTATATATATATATATATATATATATATATATATATAGTATATTGAGGCAGCAAGTAATTTTCTAAACATATGCTATTAAATATAAGAGACAATGAATGTCTATTATGTTTAATCATGAGCCGTTCTAAACGTCGTATTTTTGCTTTAATTTCAGTTGAAAATAAAGACAAAAATTCTCCAACATTTGGATAATTATTTATTGGTTTTAGGTTGTTTAAACTGAAATATTATAAAATCCACCATCACCGACGATTTTATTTTGTGTTGACATAAAACTCTGCTTGGCAACGGCAATAGTTACCAAAAATAATAAAGGCAGTTCTTAAGTTTGCGATGCGGTTTTATGACGTCACACCGCAGGATAGCACGAAATGACAACAAAACCATGGAGTCAAATGCAATGTAATATGTTATTTCCTGTTTTAAAGTTGATTTTATTGAGTGTTGGTTGTTTTGATTTGATGTACATGGCCTCCAATATCTGCAGGTTCCTCTTACTCTGTGTATGAGTAAGGATCACCATATTGTTGACCAAAATCTGTCTGATATTACCTACATGTTTTTGTTTTTCAGAGAAATGTTGTTTAATAGTACTCGTATCAGAGATGCAATCTCTGAATGGGCATGTAAATTGGTACACTACATTGTTTTTTTGTAAAGAATTTAGTTTAGTGCTTGTTGGGTTATTATAGACTATGAGGTCAATTGTTTTAAACTTTTTATAATATATAATGAGTTTAATTTGATTATTACTTTCGACTGATTTAACATTTCTACGTATTATGTTTTTGAGAGTTTTTTCATCTTGTTTATAATTATGTATTTGGTTGCAATAGTATAAGTTAATAGTGTTATGTTTATTTTGATGTAAACCATTATTATTAATATTATCATTATTGTTAGAGCTATTGTTAATTTTGTTGAGATACATTTTAATTTGTTGATCAATAACGAAGTTAGGAAATCCATTATTGACAAGTGTTTGCTTAATGTTGTGTAATTCTTTATAAAATATAGATTTGGAAGAAGATATCATTTGTGTGCGTTGAAGTAAGTTTTTTATAACAGCTAACTTATATCGTTGGGGGCATTAGACACAAATTTATGCTAGTTGGTTTCCTATATAGAGAAGTAGTAAATTTATGTGTACTAGAATCAATTAATACATCAACGAATGGGAGTTTGTTATTAATATTAAGTTCTAACGTAAATTAGAGGATTTTATAATATTTCAGTTTAAACAACCTCGCTGAAGATGGCTCATGTGAGCCGAAAGCTTAGAAGAAAACCAATAAATAATTATCCAAATGTTGGAGAATTTTGTCTTTATTTTCAACTGAAATTAAAGCAAAAATACAACGTTTAGAACGGCTCATGATTAAACATAATAGACATTCATTGTCTCTTATATTTAATAGCATATATATATATATATATATGTTTTTTATATGTTTATATATATATATATATATATATATATATATATATATATGTTTTTTATATGTTTATATATATATATATATATATATATATATATAGTTTCTTATGTTTATATATATATATATATGTTTTTATATATGTGTATATATATATGTTGTTTTTATATATGTGTATATATATATGTTGTTTTTATATATGTGTATATATATATATGTGTTGTTTTTATATATATGTGTATATATATATATGTTGTTTTTATATATGTGTATATATATATGTTGTTTTTATATATGTGTATATATATGTTGTTTTTATATATGTGTATATATATGTTGTTTTTATATATATATATATGTTGTTTTTATATATATATGTTGTTTTTATATATATATGTTGTTTTTATATATATATATGTTTTCTGTTTTTATATATATATGTTGTTATATATATATATGTTGCTTTTTTTTATATATATATATATATATATATATATATATATATATATATATATATATATATATATATATATGTTGTTTTTATATATATATATATATGTTTATATATGTTTATATATATATATGTTTTCTTTATATATATATATATATATATATATATATATATATATATATATATATATATATATATATATATATATATATATATATATATATATATATATATATATATATATATATATATATATATATATATATATATATATATATATATATATATATATATATATATATATATATATATATATATATATATATATATATATATATATATATATATATATATATATATATATATATATATATATATATATATATATATATATATATATATATATATATATATATATATATATATATATATATATATATGTTTTTATATATATATATGCTTTATATATATATATATATATATATATATATATGTTTATATATATATATATATATATATATATATATATATATATATATATATATATATATATATATATATATATATATATATATATATATATATATATATATATATATATATATATATATATATATATATATATATATATATATATATATATATATATATATATGTTTTTATATATATATATGTTTTTATATATATATATATATATATATATATATATATATATATATATATATATATATATATATATATATATATATATATATATATATATATATATATATATATATATATATATATATATATATATATATATATATATATATATATATATATATATATATATATATATATATATATATATATATATATATATATATATATATATATATATATATATATATATATATATATATATATATATATATATATATATATATATATATATATATATATATATATATATATATATATATATATATATATATATATATATATATATATATTTTCAATATTGTCATTGTGTTTGTGAATTATGTGAGCTCACTTGATATGATTTCATTTTTTTCATCATCCTCAAAGCTGCATAGAGGCTTTCTAACTCTTATGAAGACTGGAAAGTTGTTAGAAATACTTAATCTGATAATATATTATCTCGTATTAAAACTTTAAGTTCCAATGTGAGAAATAAGGAATTTTTAAGGGAAATGGGAACAGAAAGAACACTCACAATCAAAGAGTTGAAATTTCTGGGGCATGTCATGAGGAAATAGGGCTAGGTAAATTTGGTACTCACAGGACATATTGAATGCAAGAGTGGCCGAGAAAAACAGTGAATAACCTACCTAACAATCTTGTGGAAATGGGTGGCTGAAGATAGTCATAAGGAATGTAAAAAGTAGTGTATTTTTAATGTTTGGAAAGGAAATTGTGGAGAACCATAATCACCAACATCCTAAGGGATACGGTACATAGAGAGTAGGAATTTGTATCATATGCAAGTGTACTTTTTATCATGGACTTGCTATCACCCTTGCATTCCTAATGCCAAATGCCAGTATCTTTGACAATGGTAAACTGTTCCAAGATGTTTATGAAACAATGTTGTGAAAGAGCAGAATGCAACAATAAATGTAAAAAATATATTTACTCACATGTAAAAACAAAGGAAAAAAGGCAGGAATTAAAGTAAAAATTTTTTGGTGTGCATAAACTAGAATTTAAAATGTTCTCCAACAGGAATCAACCCTGCATCCCTTTTTGTATTAGAAGTCACCAATTGATTCAGAGAGCGTTTTCTTTACATAGCCATCATCACCTGTTACACCCAATGGTGTTTTAGGGCAGCATTTTGCTGTTTCCGTAACAAACTGTTTTTTATGGTGCAGGGTTGTTGGCCCTGCACCCAACCCCCAAACCTGGAGGAAGGTGTTTTCATGGGGCACCAGTGAGGATCGAACTCACTAGTTGTAATGATTCTAGCGAGACAAGCTTGCTAACCGTAACGCCATCCCAAGGTACCTTTTCTTTACATGCTGTTTCTTAAATAAAAACGGGTTATTTATTTCAAGTACAAACTGACCACAGTAAGAACGTTTGAAGTAATATAAATTAAAATTATGAAAATAAAATCTCTGAATCTCTTAATGCACATACTTTTTCTTTTCCTTTTCCTTTTCGGTAGGCAACCATGCCTTTTGTACTATATGAATTGCTTTGATTGGTCTTGGGAAAGATAATAGTGATTTCCTGTTGCCTTTTCGACAATTTCAAATTCAGAGGTGTGTCTTCTGCGCCACTGGCCATTCAGGTTGAGAAAGTCAATACCATGAGGCTGGAATTTGAACTCGGCTCTCTAATTCCACTTTTTGGGCTGATAATTCATCATCATCATTTATCCATCACACCCAATGGTGCATAGGGCAGCAACTTTTTGTTTCTGTTTCTGTAACAAACTGTTTTTTATGGGGCAGGGTTGTTAGCCCTGCACCCAACCCCCAAACCTGGAGGACCGGTGGACCATTCTTGGTCCTTACGTTTACAGCCCCTGGTATTCCCAAATGGTCACCCATCTAAGTACTGACCAGGCTCGATGTTGCTTAACTTCAGTGATTGGATGTGAACCGGTGTATTGAACACAATATAGCTGTAGACGGGCTGATAATTAGAACCTGTTTATTGATGATGGTAACAAGACTTTATCAATCTGTTAATGGATTATTCCATCATTATTTTCTTTCAATTTTATTCTTAAAGTAGTAACCATTGATATTTTTCATGGGTTGTTGCAATTTGCTTTTATGTGCCATGTCCCTTCAGGACGTGGGCGATCATGGCCCTCTACATTTTCCTGTCCCTTGTTGTGCTTAATATATTTTGTCTTGTTATTTCTCCCAAACTCTGTTCTGCCATCCATTTGTTTGAGCCCATCAAGTATGTCATGTACTATTTTCCCCTCTCTTTCCACCCTGTAAATATCAGATTCTCTAAGCCCTCCTTCATTACATGTCCCAGAAACTTCAGCTGTCTCTTCCTGATGTTAAGTATGTTTCCTTTTTGTTTCCATTCTCTTCAAAACCTTGTTGTTGTTCACATGTTTTGTCCATGGTATCCTCAGCATCCTTCTGTAGAACCACATTTCTGTTGCTTCATGTCTTTCCTTCATCTTTGAGGAAATTGTCCAGCATTTGCTGTCATATAGGAGGATAGATATCGCATAACAGTCCAGTATTCGTTTCTTTGGTTTTGACAAAATGTCTTAATACTCTGCTCTGCTTTTGGAATGCATCCTTGGCGATGCCAATACACCTTTGGATCTCGGTGTCACACTTTCCGTCCTCTGTTAGAACACTTTCCTGGTAATTAAATTCACACACTGCTTTCGTTTAGTTAACAGATGTTGATAAGCATAAGTTGGTAAACAAGAAAACAAAAATTCCATGAGAAAGTATTGTGAATGATTGCTTTTTTCCCACCAACCCCAAATAAGATTTCATTTCACCCCAAGCAAGGCAATAATGTCGCTAATATGGAAAAGCTTACTGAAAGTGAAAGAAAATTAAAAAGATGTTCATGAGGAGAAAGTACAGCGAAAGAACAAGATTCAGGAAGCTAAAAGATTGACATTACATTTAAACTTTTAAAGATCATAGGCAGGAAAGAAAAAAACCAATAGAGTGTTCTGCAAACGAGGAGTGTGAGAAAAGAAACTGTTACAATAGAACTTGTGAATACATCTAGCTATCTCTACATTAAGACAATGAAATCTATTTGCGAAACTGGGGGTCATTTAAGAAGAAAAGTTAGGCTGGGTAAGAGTCTTTAACTTTGGATAGCAACCTGGCTAAGAGAAGGAAATCTCTGAAATCACTCTATGTAGAATAGAGTGAGCTGAACTCTCTAACCTAGGTAGATTGTGGTGCAGTGGGTATCGCCTCTATACAACAAATTGGGGTGCTGAGTTTGAATTTCAGTTAAATTCTTTGCATTCATTTACGCACAAATACCCTTGGGAAAGGTATTAATCCGTTTCTTCCCTCCAGTTATGGTTTAAATAACAGGACAGATTGGGTTCTATAGCCTTGGCTGGCAGCCAGTCTACCGCAAAAAGTAATGGCAACCTACTGTGGGATAATATTCTGCTCAGTCAGTCATGTCTCTTTTGAGACATGATCATCCAAAGTGTGTATCACCTATGGCACTTAACTGACTGTATATAATAGTTGGAATCATGATTAAAGCTTCTCCTGGTTACAAAGTGGGGGATCGGTTTTTTATTGTTATGAATTAATAAACTGATCCCCCACTAATTACTACATAGTATTATAATACATTTCTTTTCCCTCTAGCTATGAGTCAAATAACAGGACAGATTGGGTTCTATAGCCTTGGCTGGCAACCAGTCTACCACAGAAAGCAATGGCAACCTACTGCGGGTTAATCTTCTGCCTAGTCAGTCATGTCTCTTTCAAGATACGATCGCCCAAATCGTGTATTACATATGGCACTTAACTGATTGATCTCCATAAAAACACTGAGTATCCAATCTCCTAAGCTGGTTGATATAAATAATGTCATACAGCTGTAAAAATTGCTCCAATATTTTATTATGGTTCAGAGCCATCAAGAAAACCTGATCCAAATCATCCTAGCCTGGAAATGGATGTTAAATGATGATGATGAATCTAGTTGTACACTTAAATTCATGCCGGTGATGTACCAAGGAGGAAGGCTCATCACGACAATTGCCATGAAAATATAGAAAAAAACCCCAAGGGAAGCTATGATACAGTGGTGGGAAAGAACTGAAACTGACATGCCAGGTCAGAGTTATAAATATGCAAGAAAGATTCTGAATAGAAACATTGTCTGGCATGACACAGTAACCAACTTTCCTATCAGCAGACCCAATAGTTGTCTCAATATAATCACTCCACACCATGACAGTCAGTAATGTGAGTGGAGTCTGGTCATTATCTTGATGGGTGGCCACCTGGGAATACCAGATGCTGTAATCTTGGATGTGCAGGTGGTGTAATGGATAATAGCTTGGAATTGGAAATTGAAGTTAAGTAATGTTAAGCATGGTCAGTACTTAGATGGGTGACCACTTGGGAATACCAGATGCTGTCATCTTGGATGTGCAGGTGGTGTAATGGATGATAGCTCTGAATTATTAATTGTAAAGCTGAGTTCAAATTTCCATTGATTTTGTTATATTCACTTATGTGCAAATACTCTTGTGAAAAGTATGAATCCACCACTTCTCCCCCAGCTATGGGTTAATTAGTAATACTTGTATCACTAAAATCATTTTCATCTAAAAAAAAGTTCCTTTCAAAATATTTAGATTTGAGCATTAAATAGCCCAGATTGATATGCCGCTAAGCAAACAACAAGGTGCAACAAGTCTCGTACCTGGAGGTTAGCATCAGTCATACTGATGAAAGGCAAAAAATAGTTCTCTATGATGACTAATTTGATAGCAGTTTTGTTTTGGAGGCATTAGTATTTACAAATCTTGCTTCAACTAACAACTGATTGAAGGTCATCTTAGAAAATTAGCTGCTAGTTTTTACTATCAGAGGAGTAAATAGTTGTCATCAGCATAAATATGGAATTGGGAACTGATGACATTGGGAGGGTCATTGATGATGATAAGAAACAATGTAGACCCCAGTATGGTGACCAGGAGATCCTTGCATTAATGTGAAAAAATAAGTTGACACTCAACATGATTTTCATTACATGATTTAAGAAAAATTGGATAGCCAATAATATGGCCATACACCATAGCCCTTCAGCTTGTGAAGAAAAACCAGCATACCAAACCCTATCAAATACCTTATAAATATCTAAAGCCACAGCCTGAGCCTCACTGTTCTTATCTAAGGCTTGATAGATAAATTCAATAATAACTGTTAACACATTGTCACTTGACCTTGAGAAGTAAAATTTGTCTTGTTTATTTGCGAGAATGCAGTGCAAAGGGAGGTGCTTAGCCAATTTGGAGTTGATTTGAGCTTCTAGTATTTTGCTAAAAAGGGGTAAAGGACAATAATTTGATGTGTTAGAATATTTAAGAGTTCTTAAGACCAAAAGTTACAGAAGAGGGCAGTGAGAAGCATCAAGGCATTTGTTGTAGAGTTTGGAGAGAACAGGAGCATATTTCTTTTGGACAATTGCAGAAACCAAGGACTGATTTATCTGCATGTCCCTCAGTAGAAATTTTGTTCTAGATGGAAAATCAGGCAAAGATATTATTGATGAGTAAGGATGGAAGAGAATTTACAAGCAAAGCATTCTGCTTTATCAGCAATGGATAACAATACTTCAAAGAGAGGAAGGATTGAGAATTTTTTTCTTATTTAACGCTTTCTTACAGTCACCAGTAATAACAAGATCCCTATTTATAAGTAGCTGTATTGTGTATCATTCTATTAACAAGCATTTATTTGTTCTTGTTGAAGATATGCTTACACTAATGAATGTCTGTTATCATCTGAAATATCATGTTGGTTTAGCCAGAAGTGATTCTTGTGGACTATAGCAGCTGAACAAGCAGGAGTAAACCAAGAAAATTGTGGTTTCACTTGATTTTTCTATGATAATACAAAATCTTTGATGCTTGCTTTCACCCAGGAAGAACCCTTGGTGGCACAATTTTCAATTGAAAATTAAAACTTCAATCTAAGGAGTTTTGCAAAGAAAATCACAAAAGGAATCCCAGGCAGTGCTTCATCAAAATGATGTCCTGTCAATAGGGGCCTTTTGCTAAGCGTATACAGTTGCAAAGCAAGACAAGACCACAAAGAAGAGGTAAGGAACAGCAAAAAAGCATGTCCATCAGAACGAGTAGGGAAATGACCTAGAGATTAAGAAATTCAAAGTTTGGATGCCATTGAGATCAATGAGATTAGAATGATTAAGCCACTTGAAATAATAAGCATTGAAGCTGTCAAATTTAAAGATATGTGCTGACAAATGTTAAGTGAAAGCCATTTTTCTCCTGTTAGAGAAAAATAACTAACATTTTAATTAATGAAAATTATAAGTACATATAAGAACAATCCGGAGACTGAAGAGACAGTTCCCTTGCCCTTGGGAGATTTTTGTGAATATACACTGAGGCCATACATGTGTACCCTAGAATTTGTTTATTAAAGAGAAAGCCAGCCATTGTGGAGTGAGTAGCCATGGTCAAATGCAAAATAAGTAACAGAACTATTCAAGAAACGGAATTGACATATGCAATAACAAGAAAAAAACCAGAAAAAATAATATAAATCAAGCAAACAATATATGCAAATCAAATTAACAGTAAAATGTCAAAAAGTTTGAAAACTAAAAATTGGGGTTGATATACAAAAGCAAGTGCGGACAAGCAAATGTAATATTCTGATTTCAAGACGGACAGCAGCCTATTTTGTTGACTAAGGAAAAATCTTAGCATGTGTGCCTCTGTCTATAAGTTGGGAAAGTACAAGTGTTTTGCAGCCATTCCTATTGAAGATGTTTTGGGTATTCATCTCCTCCCTCTCTTATTTTCATGTTATGTATTTTTAGATTTAAAAAAAAAACACTTCTAAAAAAAAAAATTATGTCATGGGTTTTATCCTCTTTTTTAGGTATTATAGTATATGTAGGATTGTAAGCTGATGGACAAGTTTGTTTGGTGTATGAACACATTGTAATGAGTGATTGGGTTGTGAGTCTGATTAGCTAGGTCTAGGATCAAAAGTGTTGATTAGCCTCACCCCACTTCCCTTTCCAACATGTGCAAAAATTAGTGCATATATGCTCATTAATGAATATTCATTCCTATTGAACATTGGAATCAACAACCGAGAACAAAAAATTCAGTGGTGGAGATTGAGGAGTTTTAATTTTACACAATACTACCAAAAGAGACATCACATAATAAATGAAAATGATATACCCCAGTGATCGTAATAAAGGGTTCACTTTGAAATTCCTAGCACCTGAAGAAGGCCAGAGTGTAAAAACGGACGAAACATACAAATGGCAACCAAGATGAGGACAATAGTCTGAATAATGCAAATAGTGTTCCATTGTAATGTTGACAAGATTTCATGGAACTTTTATTTATTTATTATTTTTTTTTAGCTTATCCACCCTTTGTTGATGAGTTAAAGTCAAAACACATTTGGTATTTTTTTTTTCTGAGAGAATATTGCTGTAACAATTTTTTACTATTTAACCTAAAGTTTGAGGAACCAGATTTCATACCTTTCCCAAAAGTATTTGTGTTAGTGAATGCAATGAACCCAATTGGAATTCAAACTTGATCCCAATTTCTCATTCAGAGCCACTATACTTTACACCACCTGCACATTAGATTTCATAGAAATAGAAATATTTTCAATTTTGTTAAAGCATTTTAATTAAAGACATTTATTTTAGTTCTATTTTGAGGTCTTATTGTTTGAAATAATTTTTTTATTCATTTCCCAATCAATCCGTCTATTAGGTTTTTCATTTTTCCACCCAATTAAATAAACTACCTCCATTTACTAAATTTTCTAATTTTTTGCGAGTTATCTCCCTCACACAAGAAATGAGAACGATATATTCCAGTGATTTTAATAAAGGGTTCGGTTCAAAATTCTTAGCACCTGAAGAAGGCCGGATCATACAATGGCCAAAACATCGTACAAATGGCAACAAAGACGAGGACAATAGTCCAAATAATGTGAATAGTGTAAATATTACCTCATCTTAGAAATATAGACAAATATTACAATAGAAGTAAAGGTCCTCCAAAAATATTTTCAAAAATGAATAAGTGAAGAGTGGGGTCCTTAATCAGCTCTGGGAGTGAGGAGTTGAAAAACCTACAAATTTAACAAACAGGTGGAAGGCATTTATTTGGCACTTGATTGGTTGGTTGGTTGTTTTGTGTACCCTAGAATTTTTTTTATTAAAGAGAAAGTCATATCAACCTCAGCAAGTAATTTATTGCCAACTAAATTTTGTTTATTGCTGGTAATACCTTTTTCTTTCAACAATTCATTGTTTTTTTTTATATAAGTTTTGTGTCTTGTAATACATTTTTTTCTTTTCAAATATCAAGATTCATTGGGATTTGTTTTTAAGGGCAGGGTCCCCAAGTCTTACCCTTGTTATTTAATCCATAACTGGAGGGAAGGAACAGATTAATACTTTTCCAAGGGTACCAGTGCTTAAGTGAATGCAGGGTATTCAACTGGAATTTGAACTCGGCTCACCGATTTCTCTTTCCGAGCCGATATTCACTGCACCACAACGCACATCTGTCACTAAACTCTTACAGCACCTGGTATTTCCGAGCGGTCACCCATCTAAGTACTGACCAGGTTCAATGTTGCTTAACTTCGGTGATCGAGCGAGAACCGGTGTATTCAACGTGATATGGTCGTAAGCATTTGGCACTTGAGAATACTATTTAAACTAGCTTAGTTACTTTAAGTGTCAAACAATATAACGTTCCCCTTTTTGAAATTTGCACTTTGACTTCATTATATCCTCTGCATGCTGCTGTGATGTTATCTAGTATTTAGAAAGTTTTATTCTTGGTTAACACAAATCAGTGAAAGAAAAGTATTGGCAATAAGCGTTAATTGGCTGTAACTTTTTTCTGCTTGTTTCAAAGTTTGTTTTTTTATAGAAAACTTCTGTTTTCTTTACTCATCAATACATTTTTTTATAATCATATTGCCCCAAGCAAGGCATTTTACTGCCTTTGTTTTGCAGGGGATTACATAGGAGGAAAGTTATGAGAGAGAGTGACAGGTTATACGGCGGGGGGGGGGGTGTCAGGAAGTGGGTAAGAGAAGGTGACTATGGACATAAAGTGAGGGTTAGTAAGAAAGGAAATGAGTATTGACTTTACATTTAAATTCTTGGAGATTGTAGTTGTCAGGGAAGCAAGTAAACGGAAGGGAATTGTGAGAAAAGAAGCTGCTGGAGTAGAATTTGCATTTACAATTTATTGGTTTCACAGTAAAAGGATGGGGCCTATTTGCCAATCTTGTCGCTCGAGGAAACTCATATATAGTGGGGGTACCAGTGAGCTAAGTTCATCGGAGCAGAAGCCATGAAAGTATTTGTAGAAGAGACACAGGGAAGCCACACTCCATTGGTGGGAAAGCAACTGTATCCTAGCTGCCAAGTCGGGATCGATCACATTACAGATTTTTTGTTGGATTTGTTCAAGGACACCTAGGTGGATAGCTGGAGCACCCGACCAGATATGGCAGCAATATTCAATACACGGATGGATGGTAGATTTATATATTAAATACATATTAAAATCCTGTGATTTCTTTTTTCTTTCCAATTTTTTAAGTTACCAGCTCAATGTGACTCTATACCTATCAGCCTTTTTAATGACTAGTTCATTGTTATTACTCGTACTGCTTGCATTTTTGTTGATGAATGGGAGTCATTTGATTCTTTTATGCTAACTCCCAATTATGCATTCACAATTAAATAGCTGCTCTTTCGCAAAAAAAGGTTAACTTGACAAACCTGTTGGCTGTAATGTAAACAAAACTGTAACTTTCTATGCCTTTTTATTTATTTATTTTCTTTTTATGAATAAACCAAATTTTTTTTAGAAACCCAGATTTGATTAAGATGGAGTAGTATAATAGTTAACAGTGTAGAAAAATGCCTTGAGTTTAAAAGTTTATCAGAGGTAGTTTTTTTTTTTTTTTTTTAAACATATTGCCCTAAGCAAGGCATTTTATTGCCACTGTTTTGCAGGGGGTTACATAAGAGGAAAGTTATGAGAAAGAGTGACAGGTTATTCCGGGGGGTGTCAGGAAGTGGGTAAGAGGTGGTGGCTATGGCCATAAAGTGAGGGATCAATTTATATATTGGTTGTAATATAAAATTGATCCTTCACTTTATATTTACATAAAAATTTCTTGTCTGCTGATAAGCTGTAAAAAACGAATCAATCAGTCAATGAAATACTGATTAGCTACCCATGCATGTCTTTTAGATTTTCTGCAATAGAAGTGTATAGATTTTTTTTTTTTTATAATGATATTGCCCTAAGCAAGGCATTTTATTGCCACTGTTTTGCAGAGGGTTACATAGGAAGAAAGTTATGAGAGTAACAGGTTATGGGGGTATCAGGAAGTGGGTAAGAGAAGGATGAGAATACTGATGAGAGTAGAGAGATGAGCATGAGAGAGAGAGGATGTAGGTTAGTGAGATAGATGACAATTGATTTTACATTTAAATTCTTGGAGATTATAGCTGTCGGGAAAGCAAGTAAATGGAAAAGAATTCCACAGACGGAAAAGTGTGTGAAAAGAAGCTGCTTAAGTACAATTTGAATTTACAATTTATTGGTTTCACAGTAAAAGGGTGGGACCTGGTTGCTAATCTTGTGGCTCAAGTAAATTCATATATCAGGGGCACCAGTGAGCTAAGTTCATCAGAGCAGAAGCTGTGAAAGTATTTGTAGAAGAGACACAGTTGTATTCATTTGTATATGAAGGGCCCTGTAGATATGATGAAGTTACATGTGGCTGTAATAAAAATTTAAAAAACAAGTTATTAACTAATAGTTTTATCTGGGGCCATAATAGTAGGGTAAACTGGAGAGTGTTTAGGTATTTAATGAATAATAACGCATCACTCGATAAGTACCAGGCCTAACTAATAAAAGAACAACTCTTAGTTAGAATTCAACTTTATTTATCAACATAGTCTCCTTCTAGGGTGATGCACTGATTCCAACACTTCTTTAACAATTTGATACCTATTTTGTAGAATGATTTGTCTTTGGTTTCAAAATATAACACAGTTTCTGATATTATTTCTTCATTGGCACCAAATCTCTTTCGTAGTGGTACCTCCTTGCATTAAAGGAGGAGGATCAGTAGTATTATTGATGTCGGTGTAGTCAATGGTCTTGGGGGCTGGGTTATTTTTGGATTTTGGCATTGAGGTTCTCTGGATAAAACTGACCTTATGTCACATCCTGCTAGTGTGTGGCATCAAGAAAATACAAGGGCTTCTCGGCCTATTGACTACAATCAAAGTGTAGTACCTGTTCTTATCAGCTTAATTTGATTTTCTGTCTTCACTCCTTTCATTTTCTCACTCTTTCCACATGATCAAAACTGAATAAGCTATCATTTATGAGATATTTGCAGGGTGTAATGGTCGTGGGAATTAACAAAGGGAGGAATAAGCACAAAATACACCGTCATTTGTTATAGTATATATAAACTAGAATCTATAAAAACTTCTGTATCTGTTTATTCATACATTCATCATGACATTGGTGACCATGGCTCTCCACATACTCCTTTTCTTTATATTCTGTGAATTACCATGAATTCTTGGTTGGTTTCCAGTTGCCTTGTTCATGCTTTGAAATTTGGTTTTCCTTCTCTTAGATTGGTTGTCCTACCAAAGCAATTTAAGTCTAGTTTAATGTATAGCTGGAAATAAGCAATGGATTCATGCCTTTCATTTGTATGAAAGTGAATGCAACAGTTTTGACTAGAATTTAAACTTTGTGGATTCCACTTTCTGTGCTAACTATCCATATTTCACTATTTACATATTTGAGAGGACAACTATCCACTGAAACTCTGTTCAGTTAACTTACCTTAAACACATCTTTTATTGCTGAGGTGCATCAATGACTGCACAACCAGTTTCAGGATTTTAAAAACTCATTACCTTGTCTGTTTAAATTTTCCCAAAATGATAGAGCTTGAAAGTACGAATCATTTGTTAGATGGTTAAAATCACTTTAATGTTTTTGTCTGTGGAGTCTAATTTTGAATGTCAGATTTAATCTGAAAGAACTTAGATAATCTGCGTGTAATTTGTTGCTGTAAAATGTTTGCTTTGCTTCAAACATTTCATATGAAGCACATTTATAGGGTTTGCTATGTTTCAGCATAGCTGATTCAGCATCAGAACATTTCGACATCACTATCTTTAAAAATGGATTAATATTTTTTGCAAGGAAAATGAAAACTTTAAACAATTAACTTTTATGCCATTTATTCTTAAAATCAAATGTTACACATTTTTTAAACTGATGAAATAAATTAATAACTTGAATTGCAAAAACAGAATAAGTATCATCCTTCATATGTAATCTCACTTTACATCGATCTTTCTGTTCACATCTCCAGAATTTTAATTCAGGAACACTTGTTGTGTCAATAAGTCCCAGGCATGACATCTAGATGGTGCCACTAATATAAAAAATCCGTATGATTTTTATGAAGTACTAACCTTCAAATGACACGTGACAAAACTGGGGCCCAATTAGATTATTACCTTACAAATTACAGTTATTTGAGTGAAGCTACTGTTGCAAATTTTCAAAATAATGGAAAAATCTCAATTTTGTGTGTTGATAAAGCATTGCTTTCTGATGGAAAAAATACTGTTCAAGCAAAGCAATGGCTTGATAAGTGTTATTTGGACTTTGCTCTGTCGAAAAAAAATGGTTAAGAGGTGGTATTCTAACTTTAAACATTGTACAGACATAAATAATGTTGAATGCTCAGGTTAGCCAAAATTGGCAGTTGTCCCGGAAAATACCAAAAAATTCACAGACTCGTTTTGGCTGATTGTAAATTAAAGTTGTGAGAGATAGCATAGGAGTTGAATTCAGAAGACAGTGTATTCACCATTTGCATAAACATTTGTCAATGAAAAATCTGTTCAAAATGGGTGCTGTGTTTGCTCACAGTCCATCAAAAGCAACTTGTTGATGATTCAGTGTGTTTGCAACTGTTACAATGGAACAAGGAGTTTTTACATAAATATGTGACAATGGATGAAACATGGATTCACTACTTCACTCCAGAGTCAAATCATTTTTTGTTTTAGTCTGAAACAAATCTCACATAGAAAGAGGCTATGGTGTTAATATATAGATGTTTTAAGTTTTGTAATAATACCCATCTTATTGAAAGATTTCATCTTTCAATTATCACCTGAGAGTTTCAAAATTATTATATTTCTAAAGAATTGCTACTTGTTACCACTTTTGTTTTTTTTTTGTTTTTTTGTTTTTTGTTTTTAATGTAAGCTCTATTGATTTTGAACAGTTTTGAAAATTACAAGAAAGCCCCTGTGGAAGTGCTGATGACTAATTGTTATGGAAGCACAGGAAACGGATCTGATAATGCTCAAAATGAAAAGACAGAAATTTGCTTGAATTATGAACTAATAGAGCTTAAGCATGCTGACCTTGATGTCGACAGTTTAAAAAGTGAGTATAACTTTTTCTTTTAAAATGTTGTTAAAACTTAGTGACTTCAGACAGTACAGGATTTCCCTCTCCCCACTCTTTATCACTAGGGAATATTATACAAAACTTCCAGTGAATGCCAGAAATTGTAGATAGTACACATTGGATGCATAGTGAGGAAAGAAGGCTTCAGGATTTTAACTAAAATTATATCTCGGATGTGCGTTGTGGTGTAGTGGATATTGACTCGGAACGACAAATTGGGGTGCCAAGTTCGAATTCCAGTTGAATCCCTTGTATTCATTTACACACAAATACCCTTTGGAAAGGTATTAATCCATCTCTTCTCTCCAGTTATGGGTTAAATAACAGGACAGATTGGGTTCTATAACCTTGGCTGGCAACCATTCTACTGCAGAAAGCAATGGCAACCTACTGCGGGATAATCTTCTGCCCAGTCAGTCATGTCTCTTTTGAGATATGGCCGTCCAAAGTGTGTATCATGTATGGCACTTAACTGATGTCTTGGAACTAAGAGTAGGAGTGTGGAAACAGTAACATATATGAAGAGTTTGAGTGAATTGTAAAAATGAGGACCCCTCCTTCATTAAAAAAAAATATGAAGAAAGGGGTCACATTAGATTAACAAAGAACATCAAACTGTGTGGAGGTACAATCACTAAAGCCCTGAAAGGATCTGACATAAGAAAGAAGTCTAGTAGTAAATTAACAGCTGAGGGGAGCTGTAATCACCCAAACCCTGAAAGGACATGATATATGAAAAAGAAACAAAAAAGATTTGTATAGTTTATGGAGAAGGTACTGTGAATAAATGAACATGTCAAAAGTGGTTTGTGAAACTGTGCTAGAGATTTCTTGCTTCATACTCTATTGTTGGGTATTTGATGTTGATCAAATAAAAGAAGTTCTTGCTCATCTGCAATGCTTACCAAATATTACACCTTCAAATTATCATTGATTCTGATTTTTAACAAATTCTCTTAATTAGAAAATAACTTAATTTCCCTAGAATACTGCAAAAAATGCTTGCAGCTTTTCTTTGCTGAGAAAGATAAAATGGTCAGAGAGAATGGAATGATGAAGTTGTCGAAATAAACAAAATGATAATGCAACTAAACAAATATGCTGTTCCGTAAGGTTAATGTTGAGAAATTTTTAACCTAATAAACCAAGCAAACCTTTTTGGTTTTCCGATAAAAAAAAATGTAGATTTTTGAGATCTCATCATGTTTGGTTCAGGATAAAAAAATCATAGCCAGATCAAGCTTTGAAATTCTTTCACCACTTGTTGGCAGTCTTGGATTTTATTTGCAGATTTATTTGTTGCTGATATTCCTTCCTTGCAAAACTAAAAATTTGGAAAGAATTGCATTATTGATATATTTATGGATACACTATTTGACTCCCCCCTCCCTGGGCTTAAAAGTTAAAATATTTTCCTCAACCTCCGGCAGAACAATATGGAATCATGTCTTAAAATATTGTTAATATTGTTAAAATGTAAGCCATTTTTTCTTTTATATAATTTGTTTTCATCACAGTTTATGATTTCCAGCAATTTGTCAGATATTGGAATTGTTGGTTTTCCTGCTAACATTGGCTTGTCCTTATTATTTCTTGTTCCTTATTTTCATGATATTCTAATCTCTTTCAGGGTTCACACAGGTTTGAAAAGGCCTTGAATTTTGAGCTTTGTCTTGAAAAGGCCTTATTTCTGTTATTACCTTGAAAAGGCCTTGAAAATATGGAAAATGTCTTGAAAAGGCCTTGAAAATCGTATCGTGTATGTCAGTAAAAATTTGTGTCAAAATATTAAAAATAAAGTCGAAATAAATACTTTCTTCTGAAATTGCAGCATCATATTATTTTCGGTAATTGCCGATACAAGAGTTACATCCCTTTATCACGAAATTACCCGCTGTTATTTATATGCTTTACGGATGCAGCTGAAGTGAAATTCAAAAGTAAAACGAACGCAGTGTACCAATCCACAATGGGGAAAACAACAATATTTAATCGCTCTTGGTTGGCCAAATATAAGTGGGTCAGAGAATGTAAATACGATTGTCGGCAGGCATAGTGTTGTGTATGTCAAAAGACATTTGTTTTGAGCAAAATGGGTGAAAGTGCATTGAAATTGCACATGGCTGACACTAAACACAAAGCGAACGAATGCACGTGTCAGGGAGAACTTCATGTGAACGTTATGTAAATAACTGTGTGGCCTTTATGAGAGATAAATGAAAGTGACTTTTCCTGTTGTCAGTTACTAATTTTTTTTTTTGTTTATTATATCATTGTTTGTATATCAAATTAAGCCTTGAAAATGGACATTAAAAATCTGTATGAACCCTGTCTTTGCTGTTTATTTTGGCAACTTGGGTGATAAACATTGGCCTGTTTAAAGCCCAAGAGAATGGGAAGGGACATTTCATCACTGCCGACTCAATACCAGCCAACCGGTTTTGTCTATCACGGTGTGCACGTCTCTTAAATCAACTGAAAGTTTGGCTGTTTGTCTTAGTGATTTATTAGTTACAACAGTTTGTTTGGCTGACTGGTGTTTAATTTTAAAGTTTTTTCATCATACCAGAAATGAAAATAATTAGTCAAAAAGGAAAAGAACAATTTGCACATGGTGGCCATTCATTTGTATTTAATAAGTTTAGTAAAAGAGATGGGAACCAAAAATGTGAACCAGGTTTTAGATCAGGGGTTGGCAACCTTTTGGAGCGTGCGGGCCAGACAGTTATGCAAAATCTTGCAGGAGAGCCATGATATCAAATGTACTGTATAATGTTATATTGTTTAAACCAGGTTCTTTATTTTATTGCAAGATTAATAGGACAACAACTAACACACTCAACAAAAAATGCAAATTCCTTACAACAACAAACTACAGTTAGAAATGGCAAATTATCTCATGAGACATTTGTTTTTCTTTATTGTTCGACAACTTCTCCACATCTGTTGATGTATTTGTTGATGACAGGGACTAAACTTCATCCAAGTGGTCATCATCCAACCTTGTTCTTAAATGATTTTTAATATATTTCTTTTTTGTAAAAAGTTTGTTCTCTAGCATAAATTCTTCCAAATAATGGTACCATTATTTTGCATTGTTTAACAGACTTTTATATTTTCCGCTTGCCAAAATATATTTCTTAAGTCAGCAGTGGATTTGAAATTAAATTTTGATTTTAAAAAATCATGGCATTGCAAGTCGCTGAACACTAATTGATAATTTCTTTGCCACTTTCTCAGCAAATTCATCTGATAATTAGTGTTGAGGTGTTAGGTTGGAAGGACTGACAAAACTTCTTTGTGGGCCAGATGTGGGGGCCAGGGGTTGTTGACCCCTGCTCTAGATGCGATGCATGGATTTAATAGGAAGTTTGGTGCAACCATCAAGGATGTAAACAAGCATTCCCAAAATTTGTCAACAGCCAGTATAGAATCCCCCTAAACTGAAGTATATGAAGGCAGATGAAATAATTTTGTAGATTTTCTTCTTTTACACAATCTTCAACTGAATATTTGAGGGCAATTGCATGCAATTTTCAATGAATTTTAAATCAAAATAAAGTCATGTATTTCAAAAAAGTGATCCTTAATAAATAACTTTTGTTTCCAGAAAACTTTGTAGTTTGCATGTCATTAAGTCAGTGGTGCTGATTCATCCTGTACCCCCAACAGAAATAGGGCTCCTATAAGAGACTTTTTTTGTCTTTCTCTTTATAAATTGTTTTACATTTTTATTATTAATTCAGTTTTTAAAAGTGTCACAATATTTTTTGATAACATGTTTGGCATTTGTCCCTTCACAAAAACTCAGAACTCTCGTCTTAAGTCAAAATGATGACTGAATATAATAAAGCACTTGCTAGAATATCCAATTATCAACCAATTGTTAGTGAATGTATGACTTTTTGGGGTATTTTATTGATTGATGATTGATTAAATGATTGCAGTTGAAATCGGAGTTGTAAACTCCAAGTTCATTTTGATAATAACTTCGTAGTAGGTGCATCAGTCATAGAATTTCGAATTCAGAGTTTTTTTTTCCTAGATTTGTTGCTAATCAAGGCTGAATAGCTCGGTCTTCTCTGCTAATCTTTTGACTGGTTTTGTTTTTAATCTTGCTGAATGTATAGCTATCTTCCTCAACAGAAAAGCCTGATGAGGGAACCTGTTTAATTGCCAATGATCAGACCATGTAGCAGGTTGTACTGGGTTACACAGTACCAGTGACATTTGTTGAGTGACTTGACACTATAGATATGTTAAACTGAGATAATGTGTTTTTTTTTTTAATCACTATATCTTTGGCCAGATAAATCTCTAGTCTTCCTCAATAGTAACTTGTATCTAATAATGATTTTGTTTTCCTTTGATCAATTTTCAAGATTTGTCTTGATAAAATTCGAAAAACTTTTTCTTGTAGTTGGGTGACTGAGGAGATGGAGAGGGGATAATTTGAAGATTATTGGATGTCCCTTATGTTTGTGGAAGATTTAGTTTGGGTGGTGGGGAAGGTGCACAAGTAGATGAATGGATCTGTAAAAGGCACTTTAAACTGTTTCTTTTCTGAAGGTTGGGGTGAGTAGGGGTGGAAAATGAATAAATAAAATCAGCCAAATGTTTACCCAGTTGAGACAATGTAATTCTGCTGCTGCCCGGAAACTTGCTTCACCAGAGACCCAATGAATCAACACAGCATCTTGAATTTGAAGAAAGGCAAAGGGGACGAACTGTTAAAGAGCAATAAAAAAAAAATAAAAAAAAATGAGAAATAAGTGTTATCTCAAGGTCTGAGGTAAAAGGCTTTTGATTACTCAGCTTATTTATCTTCATCATGTACCTTTTTGCTCAGATATAATGCTTTTTTTATGGATATTTATACTGTGTGTGTATGTGTGTATTGTAATTTTTAATGGGTATACATATTTGAGTTGCTGTCTGTTTTTTTTTTATTTTATTAAACAGTGAAATTAATAACAAGCAGCAAAAGTTGAGAAGTCTTAAATAAATATTGTACCTCTGGCACTAATCAAACATGGCAAAAAGGAATGCAAGTTCAATTCGTGAAGGAAGCACTTTTTTTTTCTATTCAATCCAAAGCAATTTTTAAAAAAAGATTATGATCCTTCAGAAAAGTCTGAATTAAAAAAATCTTTTAAGTCTGGTTACACATTTAAATGTGAACAATTTCATTTGTATAGTCGCCCTGTCAGTGGGGCTTCAAAATACATTGACTGCACCTCTGCAAGGGGTAAAAGTCCCCCAAGGGGGCCACCTGTTGGCCGTGGGTGGCGACCCGTAACGCCTGGGGAGGGAATCCTGGTGGTTGAGAAGTTCATGACCCGGGTGCAAAGAGGTCATGTTCCTTCAACACACCACTTTGGCCCTTACCTGGGCTAGACGGGCAGTCGGAGAGGCCCAATCCGATCAATCGGCTGGTCCTGACATGCCCTAGCTCATATATATTTCTTTCTATCCCAGCAGTATTATTGAAATTATATTAGTGGAACATTTCACATCCCTTTATCTTATATGAGCTAGAAGGCAGGGGCTGAGGGTCAGCTGTGTTGAGAGTAAAAGACTTTTTCATCACTGCTAAAGTGAAGAGTTCTATAACCAAAATTTTGCAGAGGCTCAAGACCTGCTCTCAATATGAGTATACTGGTCATGTATCCCTGTCTCAGCCAAGGCAAATGGGTTTCCCCCTTGGTTCGTTCCTTCTCAAGTTGGACTCCATGGTGAGTTGTGGAGCACAGGGCCAGTGAAAATAAAAAAACGAAACCTGGCATCTTTGAATAAAAAAACTAAAAGAAATTTATCCGAATCAGACTCTGAATGTGAAACAGCAGACTTCCCCAGATTCATTATCATTGAATCCTTGGAAGAGGTCTGTCTCGCTAAATTCTCCCCATTCTTGATTGAAAGAGTTATCTCTACATGAGCCACCCCAAAAAGTGTGAAAAAATTGAGAAATGGAAACTTACTTGTTGAGGTAGATAACAGGAGACAAGCAGAAAACCTCCTAAAACTGAAAAGATTTCATGACTCCAAATGCAAAGCCTATCCACATGAGAGGCTAAACACTTCCAAAGGTGTAATCAGAAGCCGGGAGTTGGCTTTAGCCTCATAAGAAGAAACAAGAAAGGCCCTGGGAAAACAGGGAGTGACAGATATAAAAAAAGTAAACATAAGAAAGGGTGACAAAGTTGAAACTAATACCTATATATTGACTTTTAATCAGCTTCAAATCCCTAAAATGGTCAAAATAGGATATTATCTGGAGAAAGTCGAACAGTACACTCCAGCTCCCCTGAGGTGCTTCAAATGTCAGAAATTTGGACACCACAGGGACGCTTGCAGAGGACGACAGACATGTGCCAAATGTGGAGAAAAAGAACCAAACCATAAAGAGGAGGAATGTTCGAAACCACTAAGATGTCCAAATTGTCAACAGGACCATCCAGCATATGCAAGATCTTGCGACATCTACAGGAAAGAAATCATTGAAGTAAAACATAAGAGAAATGTATCTTTCCTGGAGGCCAGGAAAATTGTAGAGATCTATATGGGTGAGAATAGCTATGCTTCTGTTACACGAAGAGTTGAAACAACCAATGAAGGAAAAAGATATAGAATGCTAATTGAAAAACTTATAAAATTAGACCCAAGTACCCAAGTGGGTGGACAAAATTCCAGGCAGAGCTAAAGAAAGAACACACCAATAGCACCCAACAAACACTTCAATTGGAAGCCCCTACTCAGATTAAAAAAAAACCTATGATAAAATAAAGAATGAAAAAAGAAATAACAAAAAAAACATCACAGACACAGACCACTCCTACTAAAAAACAGAATTTGCAATGATCATCAATCTGTCTTTCAACAATGGGAAAAATAATATACAAAACCCTCACTCAAACAAGAACAAAGAAGAACGCCCATCACAATCTAAGGAAAACCATACTCCATCTTCCTCATGGGAATGTATAAAGATTTCAAACTTAACAAGTCAACCGACAGAACCATCAACTTCAAAGTTTGACACAGAAAATGGGTTTAATTTTCTGGAAAGGATGGAAATCAAAAAAGAGCAATAACCCCAATTCAGAAAAATTACACACCAAAAAAAAAAATTACAAAATAATGCAATCCTACGGTGGAATTGCAGAGGAATCTGGCCTAATTAATATACCATAAAAACCCAAACAATTGACACTGTTGGATAATACTACATTGGAACTTTACCCACTGTAAATAAAACTGGTAATGGAAAAATTACATCAATTGGCCATGCAGGTAAATCAATCTACTTGATATAAATAACCAACTTATACCAGAGAGAAACATCTGAAATCGTTTATCGGAGTAAGAATAAACAAGCTGTGGTTTAAGGACATTATCCTTAAATTATGTTTACAAAGTATATATATTTAATATATATGCGCAGTCTGGATTTGGCATTAAATGACCCATAGCGGTTGATATGCCATAAAACCCAAAACAAACAAACAAAATCATTTGTATAGTGTGCACATAGAAGACAACCTTGTCTTTGTTTCTGCTTTTACAGATTGGGATCCAATGTTAGAGGATTTTGATTCTCGCCGAAACTGTTACGAAATTAATATTGATGATGCCGAAATAGCTGCTGTTGGGTTCAGTAAGTACAGCTTATTTTCTTAGACTTTTTTTTTTTTTTTTTTTTTCAGAAATCCTCTTATTTGATTGCTGATTTTGCAAAAGAATTATTTTCCTTCTGTTTTATCTTAACATTTTCACTGAAATATTTTTACAATCAGTATAAATTTTGTTCACATGTCAGAGCAGCTAAAGAACGTTTGTCCTTTCATTCCTGTCTGTCTTGGTTGTGTTTGAACTAGAATATCTTACACACTGGATTTGGTTTTAAAGGTCATGGGCATGACAGTAAACTGCATCCGGCAGCAAGGCCTTCTGATTGGAAGGTTGTGAGAAGCATGGAACCACCTCTTAATTGCTATTGTTCTCAGTTCCACCCTAACCTGGAGTGGTAGCACCTGTTAGGGTCCTAGATATGGGCAAATAGTTAACCCTCAAACTGGGGTCAAAACATGAAAGTATAAAAATAGACTTCTATAAAAAAAAATATACATTTTTGAAAAAAAATTATTACCATAATACAGTTTTGAAGGAAAAAAATTCTCAGCAAGATATTTTTGAGTACAAAACTAGAAAACACTAAAATAAAAAATAATAAAAACAAAAAAAAATTTAATTAAAATTTGACTAAATTGACCTTCTCACTATAACTGAACATTAAAAAAATACCTTAAAACCCATCCTTTTTGGCATTAAATAACCCACAGAGGTGGATATACCATTAAACAAAACTCAAACTCTTGGTTTTAAAATTTTCACTAAAGAAATTTGGACTTCAGTTTAAAAATATTAAAAAATAACATCTAAACTGTTCAGGACAAAACTCCAAGAAAATCATCTGGTTTGAATCAGCCACCCAGAAGAAAAATATCCCTACAAAAATAAAAATTAACACTTAAGATTGAGGGCAGGTTTGCTCATTTTAATTTCTGACATTTGTCAAAATTTTTATAGTTAACATTATTTTAGATTCTTTTGAAGACAAGAAAAATTAATTACTAACCCTGGAGTGATGAGAAAAAATAAGAATTTTATCCTGTTAAATTTTGGTTTGATTCTCCTTGTTACTGTTCTTAGTTTCATTTTATTATTTTAGAATAAAATTTTTAGAGCATTTTCTTTTTAATTTTCTTAACTTTTCAATCCATTTCCCAAGAACTTCAACAATTATCATTCAGTTAGTAATCTCTTTCCTCTTTTTTTTTTTTTCCAATTAACTCCCTGAGGTCTAGTGTCACAGAATTGAATGTAGTCACATGATACTGAATCCATCATACCCTGACCAATTCAAATAATTTATTTTAAGCAGATGCAATAGACATTTTTCATTGGTGGCCACAAACTATAGTGCTGAGGGACTAAATTTCTCTCTCAATATACACACTGGTTGAAAGAAAAAGATCAGATTAAGAATTGGAAATTTTTATTTAGATAGTTCAATTGAGGAAAAGATGCACTTTTGATCTGAAAAATAAATATTGGTCCAACATATCAATTAAAATCTTCTTTCAATTTCAGAACTGAAAGTTTTTTTGTTTTTTTTTAATAATTTCTATTTTGTCTTTGTGTGTTTTGGATGTTTGTTCTGAACAATTTTGTGTATGAGGAAGTATTTTATTTGCTACAAAGAATTATAATTGACTGATCAGGCTTAAATCAAACTGGTCATATTTTTTGTTAAGTTAAAAGGTTATGATATTTTTGGATAAATTTTTGAACTGGTTCAATATTTCTTATTAAATTGCGAAAATGAAAGTTATCTTGAATGGCTACTCTTCTAGATCTTTTTGCATTAATACACATATCTTTGGGCCTATGTTGTTCCTAATTTTCATCATTGACTTTCCTGATGATTTCAAAACTCAAGTCTGATCGATTTCGCGTTTAAATTGGCAGTAGATCTCAAGTGATTTAAAATCTGCTGTTAATTGGGGCTAGGGGTGGCTTGTTAATTTTAATGCCTCCAAAACTAAGCTACTCTCTATTAATCATTTGATAGACCCCTTTCTACTTTCCAGGAGAGTGGTGTCTTTGCTAACAGTTTCTTTTCTCACCTGTGGCACTCACTCTTGGCTTCTTACTAACCAGCTAAATTTGATCTTCAAAAGTTCCAACTATTTAGTCCTGTCTTAATAGGTTCAATAAAGTAAAACTGGTATCTGATCTCAAAGACGACCTCCAATCAGTTAAATAGAGCAAGAAATGGCTTGTGACTTTTCATGGCTTCGAAACGAAATTGCTACTATTTAGTCAAAATAGGGAACTATTTTTCGCATTCTATCAGCATGGTTGGTACTAATCTTCAGGCAAGCAACTCTTTGCACTTTTTTGGTCTTGTTTTCCACTGACGTAAAATGGAATGATTATATGGAATCAGCTGCTAGAAAAATTGGTTCACTGTGTCATGCCAGACAATATTTCTTGCTAGAATTTATCTTTGACATTTATAAATTTACCACCTGTTCATTCTTTGATTATAGCTGCCATATTTGGATTGGTGCTTCAGCTATATTCCTCAAGATCCTTGACAATATCCAAAGAAGGGTCTGTAATGTTATCAGCCTTACCTGGCGTCTTATCTTCAGTTATTTTCCTACTGCCATGACATGGTTTATCGTCTTGCTTGGGGTGAAATGATTTACAAAAAAAAAAAAAAAAAAGAGAGAATGATAATGATGCCCTCCAACTCTGACAAATTCATGTTCGTTTTTAATCTTGAAACAACCTTACCTTCTTTACCTTGGTTGTTATTGATACAGTGCTTCAACCATTTACTTTACAAGATTCTGTTTTCGTTTTTGACTGATTCTTGTATTTGTCATGTGGTCTTTTTTGTACATTTCTTCTGAACAGGTGGCTTCCTGGGTATGACAATAAACTACATCTGGCAGTAAGGTCTCCGTTCAGAAGGTTTCAAGGAGTGTGGAACCACCTTTTATATGCTGTTGATCCCAGGTCTGCCCTGATGAGAGGTGGTAGCACCTGTTAGTCTCAGCTATGGGACCTTAACAGGTGCTATAGGGAAGCCCTAAGTTGGGATAAAAACACTATGAAAGTAGAAAATGTTTTTATAATGAAGGTGTCAGCAATACATTTTCATCGTAAAAACATTTCCAGCAATATATTTTTATAATAAAAATTTTAAAAATATTACCAACAATACATTTTTGTTAAAGAAATTACTAATGTTCCCAGTTCCCAATTTCAGATAAGGAATTATGTTGCTAAACAAGCAAATTAATCAACTGAATTGTAAAATATATTGATTTACTGTTTGATCCAAAGATTGAACTTGCAACCACCAGGTGAATGCAGCATTTTTTTCTGATCTACATTAACAATCTCCCTGATGTTATAAGATTCCAAGTAGGCATGTACACCAATGACACCACCGTTTACTCTCGCCTTGACCAAAAATCTGCTGAGGTTGACAAAGTGGACCTCGCTGCTGAGCTTGAGAAGGACCTCCAATCTGTGGTCGACTGGGCTAAAAAATGGCTAGTAAATTTTAATGCTTCCAAAATGAAGCTGTTATCCATCATAGACAATTGCTCCTACCCCGCATTAGCATGGAACAGGCTAGCTTCCCTGAGAGTAAAACACTGTCTCCTTGACCTGACACTCTCAGCAGACCACACGTGGAATGACTATATCAAATCCATTGCTAAATCCACTGCCAAGAAGGTCGGTTCACTGTGCAGGGCCAGGAAGTTTTTCCCATCTGAGTCCATCCGGCACATATATAAATCTACTATCCACCCGTGTATTGAATACTGCTGCCACATCTGGTCAGGTGCTCCTGCTGTTCACCTCTGGGTTCTTGACAAAATCCAACAGAGAATCTGCAATGTGATTGATACCAACTTAGCAACTCAGCTGCAGTCGCTCTCTCACCGGTGTGACGTGGTTTCCCTGTGCCTCTTCTATAAATACTTTCACGGCTTCTGCTACGATGAACTTAGATCACTGGTGCCCCCTAGGTTCGAATTTGCACGAGATACTAGATTAGCAACTAGATCCCACCCTTTTACAGTGAAACTGATAAAATGCAACCACAATTTCTACTCTAACAGCTTCTTTTCACGCATTTCCCACCTATGGAATTCCCTTCCATATACTTGCTTCCCCAACAGCTACAATTTCCAGGAATTTAAATGTAAGGTCAATAGACATCTCGTATCACACTAACTCGCGTTCATTCTCACAAGCTCTTTTTACATCTCCACCCACATCCTCAGTATCCTCATCTGTCTATTACCCTCCTCCCGACATTTCCTATAACTAACCCCTCTTTCTCATCACTTTCGCCTTTGTAACCCCTGTGCAACAGTGGCAGTAGAATGCCTTGCTTGGGGTGAGATGATTAAAAAAAAAGAAAAATTTAACCTTTGCTTATATCCTCTAAGCCATTGTCCCAAACCTATATCAGGTAGCATATTTTTTTAATTTCTAAATCCAATTTCAAATGGTTTGATATTCGTTATAACAATAATGCAAGATATCCCTTTATGTGTATGCCTGAAGAAACATTGTAAAAAATATTTATAACAGGCAAGATGAGAATAAGTTCGACTAGATCACTATTTAATGACAGTTTCTCATTTGAAAAATAAGGTAGAAAGTGTCTGGGTTTGTCTACAACCTGTTTGAATTTTATGCTTACTTGCTTGGTTGATACCTATGTACCTGGGCTCCCTACCACAAAGGTGGGTGTTGACTGAACAGTCAAATGTCCATCATTACTACAATCAGTTGGTTACAGGAGGAGTCAGGGAGGAATGGAGTTTGTCTTAACTGTCCTATGTGCTGGTCTACTTAAACTCAGTACTTTCTTTTGGTAAAACTGTCCAATGAGTCAGGCTTGGGTGTGGGGGGGGGGATCACCCTAGCCTTTCACCAGTATCTATCATCAGATGTTTGATTGATATAATAATGATCTTATCAGTTGCACAAATTTAGTTTCCTTTTCAAATTGTGTCCATTTTCATCTTAATATTTCTCACCTCTCATATTATCTTTTTCCTTGTGTCCTCTACTCTCCCTGTCTTTTTTTTCTTTGCCATCCCTTCTCTACCCCCCCCCCCACTGTCTTAGTTTTTTTTTTCTTCCCACCCTCTTCTTCTTGTCCCTTTTCTACTTGTTTCTGGGGTGGGGGGATTGGTTTTACTTCCCACCCTTTACTTGTCCTTATCTTTTTTTCTTTCTGCCCCATACTTCTTGTCCTGTCCTTTCTGCACTCTGCCACTTGTGCCCGCCCCTTTTCTATCTGCCCTCCTCTACTTCTTGTCCCTGTACTCACCTGCCGTTCACTTGTCCCAGTCCTTTTTTCTTTCCATTCCCTACTACTTGTGGCCGTCCTTTTACCTCTTGTCTACACTCCCCACCCATCATTTTTCTTCCCAGCATCTTTTTGTACCCTTCTTTTATCTATGCCCCCATCTATTCCCTTTTTCTACACATCTATTTTCTCTTTCCACCCATTACTTGTTGTGTTTTTTTTTGCTTTCTGTCCTCTACTTTTTATCCCCCTCCTCCTTCTTTTTACCTTCTACTTTCCTTCCTTTTTTTCTGTCCTCCCACCTTCTACTTTCTTTCTACCCTCTTTATCCCTTGGGTAGTGTCCGTTTTTTTTTTTTTGTTTTTTTTTTTCCACTCTTCCTACCATGAACATTTTTCTCTTATATTCTGCCCATTTAAACATATTTGACCCAATGCACTCTCCCTCTCTCTACAGGTGTGGCCTTCTGTTCTTTTACCTCTACCCTACATTCCCCACTTCTTGCTTCCCTAAGTGTTAACCTGATCAACAGAGAGACACACACTTGTGTACATAGACGAAGCTGTGCACAACTAGAATTATCAGCTTCAATGCCATCCCTGTTGATTTGTTCATGAGGTAAAAAAAAAAGAGAGAGAGAGAGAGAAACTACTCCCTCACCTGAGTTTTCTGCTCTTGCTTTACTCACAAAACACAAATAAGTATAAAAATACAAACAAATCATCAAAGACAAAAGAAATTCAATACACCTGACAAATTGTTTTTCTTTTTTATTCTGCCTATTTACTGCATTGCTATTTCTTAATATTTTTCTTCTCCTCTGCTTCTGTTTGATTATTTACTGCCTCGGTGTCACAGTCAAACATGAAGTTATTTATTTGAAAATATAATAATCGGAAATGGACTTAAATGAATAAGGAAAAACCTCTTGCTCTCCCTCGCAAACTCTGATCTACTCCCTTTTTATCAGATTCAGTTTTCCTCGGATGTCAGTGCAATCCCAAGCAACATATTTAAGGAAAAAAATATGGAATAAAAAAAGAATAGTTTCTGCAAAAATTGAACTTCAGTGAAACTGAAAATATTTGGCCTGTGTTTGATTATAAATGCCATTATTGAAAATTCAATTTTGGACTGCCTGTACAAGACTGACCGTTAAAGATTGGAGGTGATTCCCAGATCATAATATGGATTTCTTCTTGTGACGTCATGTGTAGACAGCTTCATCTGATATCCTTTTTAGCAGTTTTTATGATTTCTTTCTGCATTCATTTTTGAAGTTTGGAAAATAAAAATTAATGTTAATTGAAAAATTTATACAGCCACTATAAATTTTTGTAAAAGTTTTACTGGTAACTTTTTGTTTAAGTACCAAAACTTAAAATGCCAGAAAAAAGCCCCCAAAAGCTGACTTGTTGATCATGTGCAAGAGAAGCTTAAAATTTTATTAAGTCACTCTGTGAATTTCTATGCCTATTCATAACTTATATTTATTAATGTAATTTTCTTTTGTTTGTAATATTGAGGTTAATATAATTGGTGTTTGGAATTTTAGTTTGGAGTGTTAATAAGTCCAGAAGATTCTAATTTTAAAGCCAGTATATAAGACGTTAGTCTTTACAAAAACAAAATGGTATGGAAAATGCAAAGTTATATTTTGTGCTCAAATTCAGCTTAAAGAAAGTGTTGAACTATAAAGTGTTGACTTTTTAAACATCTCTTTTAGAAGATGGATTAAAACTTAATTGATCATTCTGTAAAGGTAATATCAATAAGTGATTAATATAGGAAAACATATCTGTTAAATGTGTAAAGATATTCTTAAGGAATTTATGAAATGTTTTTATTTTTTGCTTTCTTTCCAAGCAAATATCTTTTTCTAAAAAAGAAAATTATGTGAATAAACTTCACAATAGTTTATATATTCAAAAAGAACATATAGATTTTAAGAATGATGTTAAAAAAAAATTGTACCATCTTTATTCTGTTGATAGAAATAATAATATTAGTAATTAAAAAGGAAAAGAATGAAAACTTTGTGTAAAGTAACATCATATATTGAGCTCTGAGAAAATAGAAATTTATCAAGTGTTGTTAGTATTGTTTTATATTGAGGATTAAAATTAATCAAAAAACCATGTGCAGACTGCAGAAGATTCAGCCAAACCAGGTCTTTGAAAAGTGATTTCTTTGCTTCTTGTGCATTCTATGCATATACAGATGTATATAATTAAAAAAAAATATTTCTAAATATTAATTCATTTGCAATATTGGTTAAAAAGAAATTGTAATCTTACAAATTAAATAAAAAGGTCATTACATATTCTAGCTTTTTAAAAAAAATATTTAGTTTATTACTAATGATAGAAAATAAATAATAACTTTAGTCAACATGAGGACATTCTTGTCACAGTACTTTTTACTTAAAAAAAAAAGTAGAAAAGTATAAAAAAAAAAAATCGAAGCAAATATAAAGAGAGATTTATTTTCCTGAATCTTTATTTACAAAAATATAACAATAAGAAATTTACAATCTGTTTTTATTAACACTCGAGACCGTTAATAATACTCCTATAGACATGTGCAAAAATGTTAAGTATAAATATCATAAGCAAATCTTTAAATGTATTAAATGACTTGTTAACGACAATATAAAATATTGATATTATTCACTGATAAAACCTGATATTTCAGATGAATGTCATCATTAAGAAAAAAATAATTAGTAAAAGAAAGTGTAGTGTTTAATTATCAAGCTATATTTACATCTAAAAACAGCCTTATTTCAATTTGATATTTCTTTAATGCAGTTAGTAATGGTAAACATAGTCATCTTAAAAATGCGAGTTACACTATACATTCAACAAATTGATAACAGCTTCAAAAAGAAAAAATTATTAAAACATGAACAAACTCTCAATATATTTATTTGTTCTAAGTGTGGTGCAAAAATTCCCTATTTGTAAACTATAAACTTGTTTCACACACACAGATACATACACCCTAACATTTCTAATATTATGTGAAGTTAATTTTTCTTATCAGCTAGTAGATTTAAATAAACAACAAAGGATAACCATGTATTTGATTTATCTTGTTAAAACCATGAAAACTTCTCTTTCTACGCTATTTACCAAAGTTTAAAATAGAATATCTGTTCCAGTTTCTCCAAACAAATTAAATCATTAACAAAAAAATTTTTTTTTCATTCTTTAATGGTAATTGCCTTTCTGTCTTATTTCAACTACTTTTTTAAAAGTTCAATTATTTTTATCTTCAAGATTTATTAACTTGTAAGATGATTTGACAATGCTGAAGAAATTTTTACATTAACATTTCCTTGAATCACTTACTTAGCTTTTGGTGTTCTAATGGAGGTCTTTTTTGTGTAAAGAACACTTTTTAAAAAGTTTCTAAATTTTACTGGAAAGGAAACTGTTCTTTTACCTTATTTTATAGAACAAATTGCAATGTAAATACCAGTACCAATTATTTTATATAAATGACTTATGAAGTGAAAGCATTAATGTAAAAATGAATAATGTCATAACAAGTATATCTTCAGATTGCTAATCTTTTTAGAAACAATTTTATAGAATTTTAATAGGTTTAATAAGTTTATAGTTTAATAATTGAATGTCTATCAAATTTGCCAGATTGAGAAGAGTACAAGTGGCAATTGGGTTACACTTGAATGTTCAAAGCTATTAAATTTTGAATTGATTGATTTTTCATTGCTAGTCAAAAAGTTGCAAGTATGGAAATTCAAAATTTCGCCTCATAGCTTTCAAAAGTAAACCCATTTGATGTTTGGACAGCCATTGTGACACTCTAGTTAACTGTTCACATCTGTATATAAAATTCTTTGAATTTTTGCTTTTTTCTTAATATTCCCTACTTAAATTAGTGGTGAGTGTTTTATGACATCAAATAAGTTAGCTTCTCGAAAACATATTTTTGAACCAGAAGAAAGATAAATATTGCTATTTTAGATGTCACAAGAGGAACCCATGCTGGAAAGATAAACAAATAATTCCTGCTTCAATTTGCATTGTTTTAGAGCAAAAAAACATTTGGATAATTTCCATATTGCTCTGATGTCTTTAAAAAGTTATAACTGCAATTAATATTAGTTTCTCATCTTTTCATTATATATTGTTACTGACTGATACTTTGACTTCTTCAGAACCTCCAAAATGTTTCTTTAAAAACACTAGATTCATAGACATTTCTTTTTCCTCCTTCAAAATGTTCCCTAGGAGTTTGTATGTCAGTCAGTTAAATGCCATACATGATATACGCTTTGAGAGATCGTGTCTCAAAAGAGACACAACTGATGGCATAAGATTATCCTGCAGTAGGTTGCCATTGCTTTCTGCAGTAGACTGGTTGCCAGCCATGACTATATAACCCAATCTGTCCTATGATTTAACCCATCCGGCTTTCTCTTTACCAATCTTCTCACTTTTTTTTTCAATTGGAGTAGATAGATCTATCGCCTGGTTCACACTCCACCCACGTCTATTGAACAGGTTAAGAGGCTCATCCCTTGTTCCCTGTTTAGGATGTGGTTTCCGGCTTTCTCTTTACCAATCTTCTCACTATTACATAGCCCCCTGCACATCAGTGGCGGTACCGCCTTGCTCGATACGATTAAAAAAAAAAAAAACTGGAGGGAAGAGATGGATTAATATCTTTTCTAAGGGTATTTGTGCGTAAGTGAATGCAGGGAATTCAACTGGAATTCAAACTCGGCTCCCAGATTTGTTGTTCCGAGTCGATATCCACTGCACCACAACGCATATGCAGTTTGTATGTAGTGATGCTAATAAGAGAAAAGGCATTACAATCTATACAGGGCATAAGTGTGTTTAAACAACAGCAGAACGCACTTGTACATGACAATTAATCTTCTTAACGCATCATACATGTTTACACATTTTGTACAAAGCGTGTTTAAAGGATGCCACATTGCCAGGATTTGACAGAATTTGCTGCTATGGTTCAGTATTTCAAGCACGGAACTGACATCTGATCCTATATAGCGGCTTTCTCTTTTCTTTTTAGTAATGGGTTGTCAGGACAACAGAATTCATGCACAAAATGCTTTGGATTTGAACTTTGATGAAATATCTTTTTATCGCTTAAAACCTTCATAAAATGCTGGATTTTATATATTTTACCAGCACTAACTTCTGTGTTTATTTCCAGATAAGACACACCGTTTAAGAAAAGAAAAAAAAAATTGGTGTCTGAACTAATTTTTGAAGTTAGGAAAAAATTTTAAACAACTTTAAAATATTTCTGTTGGAAAAACAAAATCTCTATCAAATTTCAATCACAACAAAATTTGACATCGATCTGTAAGTGTTCAATAAATAATTAATGTTCTCCCCCACCTCAGTTTCAATGCTTTCAGTTGCACAGTAAAGTTTTATTGAATGCTGTCAACAAATTTATTCTTCAATCATAACAGGAAAGTACTTAAGGTGCACTACTAGATTTTCTTATTTTTTTAAAAAAATAAAGCATTCTAATGACATGTTATGTACCACAATACATGAGACAGAATTATATATATATATATATATATATATATATATATATTTTTTTTTTTTTTTTAAATCGTATCACCCCGAGCAAGGTGGTAATGTCACTGATGCGCAGGGGGCTACGTAAGAGTAAAAAGATTGAAAAAGAGAAAACTGGAAACCACATCCTAAACAGGGAACAAGAGATGAGCCTCTACAACTGTTCAATAGACGAGGGTGGAGTGTGAACCGGGCGATAGATAGATCTATCTACTCCAATTAAAAAAAAACAAAAAACATGGTGGTGGATTACTAAGTTTTAACTTAGTAAAAATCCAGTCAAGAGATTTCTGCTGAAATCAGTTAAAGAAAACCAATTAAACATGAAAAGCTTAAAATTTAAGATTAGGCAGACCCCCCCCCCCAAATCACCCTGTGTCTTCCAGCCCAAAAGTTAGGATAATCATACTAGTTAACATTCTAAATACTCCTGTCTTCTACACAGGTTTCCTGATCCAAAATAAAATCTATATAATTATGAATAAATATAAATCTATAAATAATTGAAAATTATTATAAATCTAAACGATGTTAAAATATGACTGGAATCCCAAATACCCGTTCTTTCTTATCTATATCAATTAGTACGAAATTGATATCGGTTGACATTTTTAAACTCCTTTATTAATTAAGCAACAATCAATGTTAATTGCATAGCATTTCTCCTTTTTGAAATTTACACCTTGTCTTCATTTTGTCCTCTGTACTCTTCTGTGAATCATGCCCACTTTCCATCAATGTTATTTAATCTCTGGAGAATTCTCATTGTTTTTGTTATGAGAAAAACCTTAGTGCTGAAGATATTAATGGCCTTATGTGATATAAGTGCCTTTTTTTTCCTTTGTTGTTGAATAAGACTAACTAAAGCACATGTTCACAATGAGAGAATATCCAGTGATGATAAAACTTCTTATTGTGAGAACTGTTAATAAGAGTGTCACAATGGCCGTCGAAACATACTTATTGACAATAAATACCTACTTTGATGTGTTTTTGTTTTATATACTATAGAAATTGTGCACCGATCTATTCAGGAGAAAGTTACTTGGCTTGAATTCAATTCTTATATATAAATATAGGCTTACAAATATCTGTCTTTTTTCTTAGAGATGTACATTGAGTTCTTATAGTCTAATCACAAAACTCTACCTTCAAATGCAAGTATTGTCTATTTCAGTGTTCAGGCTTACTTAATGTTAGGACCATATACAATAGAATTCAAATGTTTGAGAGTCACAAGATATCAAATAAATCTAAACACTTTACTTTTTTATTGTTCCACATTTTATTAAAACACACACATGTGCATTTGATGAAGAAGGAGAAAAGCCAAGTCTTACCTCAGGAAAGAATTCATGTTCCTTGTGGTGTTTGTTGAAAAAGAAAATCTTAATGAAGATGAGTTCAAAGTTAGTTGGCCTTGAAACAGTAATTGTTTGTGTTTCCCTAACAGTCTCTACCAATAACAACCATTTTTACTCAAATAAAATAAATTTAATTTTTTTTTTTTTTTTGTGTGTTAAAAATATATATATGTGATTATATGGTTGGGTGATCATGACTGACTGGGCAGAAATTTTCTCGCAGTAGGTTGCCAATTTTTCTGTGGTAGACTGGTTGCCAACCAAAACCACAGAACCCATTCTGTTCTCCTATTTAACCCATAGCTTGAGAGAGAAGAGACGAATGCAATGAATTCAAACTCTGCTCTCAATTTCTCGTTCCGAGACAATTTCCACTACACCTCAACGCACATCGACATTGGACTTAAAAAAACTGATTTTTGACCCTTGGAATTATGATTTTTTGGGAATCTGAATTTTCCCTTTGTTATTTCTCTTTCTCTATTACACACACAATGGGTGTTTATTTTACGAACAAATATGTATGCAATATTTAATCGTATATGTAGCTTTTCAACTGTTGATTCATATTGGCTTTAGTAATGACAAAATACACATGCCAAATGTTTTTGAAATTTTGATTGCTTGTTATTATCGTAAGTTTTTATTATTTAATGTGGTAATGCACTAAGGGAACGATGAAGAATATAAATTTGCATCTCTGTCCAGTTAGACAATCAAATTTGAAAATTTTATTTGCTTTCTATATTATCCATGCTAAGAAGCCAACCTATATCTACAAACCCCACTCTAAATATCAAGGATATCATGGTTTTGCCAGGCTTGCTTTATACTTTGTGCAATAAATACACATTATTAGCATAACACTTTAATATGCTCTGTAATATAAAAAACAAGATGACTGTTGGCTCCAAGTATAATCAGAACAGAACCTGGCTACAATGTGCAGCATACATAGACTGATAAAGATATATTTCATAGACAGTGTACTTGAAGCTATAGGGAGATGGTTAATGTTTATTAATTTGGCCTTGTGTCATACATAACCGAACTCCCTACAGCTTACTATTTATTCATTATCATCAGAAAGTTTTTAGCAGCAGGTTGGAATGTGTGGATTTTTAAGAGAATAAAAGTATACATTTTGCATGTTAAAATAGAAATTTATTGATAGAAAAGAATAAAATAAGTTGCAGAAGTTAATGTTCAATGAGAAACAAGTAATGAGTTAAGGGTATCAAGATTTGTAGAAATGTTCCTAGTAGTAACTTGTTGAAAAGAGTTTATTTGTATGTATGTCTGAGCATTTGTTTGTTAGGAATGTCTTTGAATTGAGAAGAAGAAGTAAAAGGAAACAGCATGCAAGAAAGAGAACGAATGTGCGACACGACCTTACATCTGGGTCGACTTGAAGTTTCTCCTGTTACATTTTAGTGTGTTGTCTCGCTGCTCCCATCTGACTGTCTGATGATGACTGAAGCCTTTATAGTCTTTTTTTCGCACTGGGTCGCTAATCCTTTTTAGTTTTGCAAATCGCTTCCATTGGTCAGAAAATCAATTTAACATCTACTCACGAAATCCAGTTTCGACTTTTCTGTGAGTCAATCCTTTTTCTGTTCAGCAAAACCAGGATTTTACACGTCATTGTGAATTGTTTGTAAAAGTGAAGAAGGTTGATTTTAATTCTTAATTTCCTAAACTGTATTTAATGAAACAAGCTCTCTTTTGATCTGTTAATTGATACAAGTATTTTATTATAAAGTGGTAAGCAAAAGAAATGAATCTTATAATTATAAAAAATAATTTTAATGAAGAAAATAGTAGATATGGTCATTCATTGTGTTAACACTGTGTATGTAGGGAGACATGAATTTGAATTGTTTTTAATTGTATCACCCTGAGCAAGGCGGTAATGCCACTGATGTGCAGGGGGCTACATAAGAGTAAAAAGATTAATTAGAAGAGTGAAGAGAAAGACAAACCAGTTAGAAAGGAACAAGAGAAGGATTGGAATACAGGTGTGATGACAGTTGCAAAGGTGGAGAGAAAGGAAAGGATATACAGGGTGGTGAAAGAACTAGTCAAGTGGTTAATAGATGAGTATTGACATTGCATTTAAATTCCTGGAGGTTGTAGCCATCAGGAAAGCAAGAATATGGAAGCGAGTTCCACAGGCGGGAAGTGCGAGAGAAGAATCTGCAGGAGTAGAATTGTCGTCTGCGTTTGGTTAATCTAACTGTGAATGGGTGGGACCCAGTTGCCAATCTGGTTGCACGAATGCATGGTGATGCTGGAAAATAGGGTATACAAAAGAGGAACAATATATTTAGATTTGTTTGTATATTTTGGGAGAGTAATATTTTTTAGTTAGTGAAAGCTTTTTTGCTGCAATGCATATATTTAGAGTCTTCCTATTGACAAGTATAGATTTCAAGAGATGGCCACTATTCATTTAAGCATCCCAAATAAATCAACTAACAGAATACAGAGGCGCTTCTTTCTCTCTCTTGGTCAATATACTGATGATGGGTCTATGCTGATGACATAGATATACATAGTTGGGATAAGAATGATCTTGACCAAAAAATGCGTATCTAATCTAAACTTATTTATAAATGGAACTTTGTGTGTGTGTGTCCGTTACCTATAGACTCCGAAACGGCTGAACCAATTTTCTTGAAAATTTACACAGTTGTACAATAAGCATCTGCTAGTGTTCTTAGCTAAGCTTTGTGTCGAGGTACCCCCGGTAAATATCAAAAATCGGGTTATAGAAGGAGTGATCCGATTTTAATCAAATTTTTAATCAAATAGACAAAGACATAAGAAACGATAATATTCAGAAGTTTCAAGGTTGCAGTTCTTACAACAGTGCAGAAAATCGATTATATATATATAAAAGGCAAGCTGTTTGTGTGTGTGTGTGTGTGTCTATTTATCTGCCTGTATGTCTATTTTTTCAGCCCTTTTATTTTAGTTTTTGCTTCGGATTTGGCTCTAAGTAGTTATAATTGTAGCTCTTAGTCTCAGCCATGATACCATTTACTCAGAGGACTTATTTAGCCTTCAAAATTCAGTTTACAACGAAAAAACCTTTATTTGATATCAATACCATGAAATCATAATTTGACTTACATCCGTTCATTTTTCTTTTAGTCTACGGTTTCGCTTTAACTGGAAGCAACTATTGCTTTTTAGTCTTTCGTGCCAACGTCAAAAGAGTCTGAGCTCCAGAACCATGGATTAGTTTTAAAGCTTTCATTACACCCGAGCAATGCCGGGCTATACTGCTAGTCTTTTATACAGTGTTCCAAGAAATAGGACTCAAAATAAACCTTTCCGAAACTAACTTTGATCTGGAATTTGAATGAAAGCAGTGATGACACTTACCTTGAATCCATCATAAAAATTCACGATGTTGAATTAGTAAATACTAAATCTGTCAAATGGGTTAGTGTATGAATCAGTTATGACATTCAGTATAGGAGATAAGGAACATAGAAAGGTTGTACGCTGCAAGTTGCTACAAAACCAAATTCTTAGCCTAAAATCTCTAGTCATGCACTTAAATAGCCTTGTCAGATAAAGACTTCTGTATAGATGCCATGCATGGCATCACTTGGTCAGAAATATCTAAACTGTCAATTGTATATAACAGCTTTCTAACATCAATGGTTAAAAATGGCTTCAAACCTGTGGATCTTGTCAAAGACAATCCTTCTACAAACATTGTGGACTGGTGCTATAGAATCATATCAAAGAAATATACCAGTTAAGAGAAACCACATCACTTGAGGACTTTCAACAATAGAAACAATTTTTTTTTTTTTTTTATAATCGTGTCACCCTAAGCAAGGTTGTGCAGGGGTTACATAGGAGGAATGTTATGAGAAGGTGTGAGCAGTTGCAGGGGGTGTCAAGGGGAGAATACTGATGAGAGTTGGGTGGACAGAAAAAAGCATGAGAGAGAGGATGTAAGTTAGTGAGATAGATGACTATTGACTTTACATTTAAATTCTTGGAGATTATAGCTGTTCGGAAAGCAAGTATGCGGGAAGTGCGAGAAAAGAAGCTGCTGGAGTAGAATTTGTGTTTACAGTTTATTGGTTTCACAGTAAAAGGGTGGGACCTAGTTGCTAATCTTGTGGCTCGAGGAAATTTATATATAGTGGGTACCAATGAGCTAAGTTCATCGGAGCAAAAGCCATGAAAGTATTTGTAGAAGAGACACAAGGGAGCCACATTGCGTTGGTGAGAAAGCGACTGTATCCTAGCTGCCAAGTTGGGATCAATCACATCACAGATTCTCTTTTGGATTTGGTCGAGGACACCTAAGTGGATAGCGGGAGCACCCGACCAGATATGGCAGCAATATTCAATGCACGGGTGGATGGTAGATTTGTATATGTGCAGGATTGTTTTGGACAGGAAAAACTTCCTGGCCCTACACAGAGAACTGACTTTCTTAGCAGCGGATTTAGCTATGGATTCTATATAGTTATTCCACTTGAGGTTTGGATATCATATGTAACTGGAAGAGAAAATAATGACGTAATCTAAATGTTGATGTGCTGCAATACTTCAAATAAAATGTCAGGGAGGAACTCTCCAGCAATACTGGAAGAGGCAATAACAGCTAGTGGACTTGAGAAACCTATTTTCCTGAAAATTGTTTTAAGGAAAAGGTTTTCACAGTATTTACATTATTCAGACTATTGTCCTCATCTTTGAAGCCATTTGTACAACATTTCAACCATTGTACGAATTGATAAGAATTTCGACCCGAACCATTAATTACAATCACTGGGATATGATGCCATGATTGGAAGTCATGAGTTATCTCCTAACTCTGCAAGTTACTTGTTCACTATTGCTCTATCCTGGTATCTATAGTTCAGCTGCAGTTGACGTTGCCTAGAGTAAGTTTGCTTTATAATTTACTTTTCCTGATGTAAGTAGAATGTTTTTTCAATATTTATATTATTCGGACTATTGTTCTTATCATTGTTGCCATTTGTACGACGTTTCAGCCTTTGTACGCTCCAGCCTTCTTCAGGTGCTAGGAACTTCGAGTCGAACCCTTTATTACAATCACTGCGGTATATGATCTTCATTCCTTGCACGGTAGTGCCTATACTCGTAGTCATGAGTTATCTCCCTTTAACCTAACTCTCTAAGTTATTTGTTTCACTGGTGTAGCCTGGTATTGAACTCACAACTCTTGGGGTCAAGTCACAAGAACTAACCAACATCTATATCCACTTAGGACACATGGCCCAGTAGATATAGACATTGGTTAGTTTTTGTGACTTGACCCAAAAAGTTGTGAGTTCAATACCAGGCTATAGCAGTGATGAACAAGTAACTTACAGGTTAGAGGGAGATAACTCATGACTTCCAAAAGAGGCACTACTATGCAAAGGATGAGAATGATATACCTCAGTAATAAAGGGTTCGGTTTGAAATTTCTAGCACTTGAAGAAGACCGGAGCATACAATGGCCGAAACGTTGTACAAATGGCAACAAAGATGAGGTCAATAGTCCGAATAATGTAAATACTACCTCATCTCAGAAATATAGATGAAAAGATTTTAATAAATTTCAACCAACAGTAACACTGGCTGCTTGGTCAATGAATACCAAATGTTTCCTTACAAGGAAAACAGCTAATGTTACCATTATATCGTACTGTTCTGACTGTATGATTTGATACTCGGCAAGTGATGTTTTCTTCCACTACTTGATGAGCCATCAGTTTTGAGTTAGATACTGATAACCTAATTTACTTTCTTAGATTTCTTTTGTCTTATTTCAAAGGTCTGCTAGTCTTTTTTTGTTTTCTATTCACAATAATTTTAACATCAGCATGCTTCTTTTGGGTGATTTTGAAAGTATGCTTCAATATTCCAAGCTCCTTAGCAATTTCATGTTAACTCATTATTTGTGACATTTTAATGTTTCATATTAGTCTTCATTCAAAGGTGATGACACCTGTTTGGATCCCAGCTATGGGTAAATAGTGAACTCCCAAACAAAAATCAAAACAGTAGGAAAATATAAAAATACATTTTTAAAGTAAAATACAGTCGTACAATTTTATAAAAAAGAATTAACAAGAGTACATTCTATAGTAGAATTAACAACAATAAAGTATACATTTTTATAGTAAGATGACAATCAGTATAATTTATAGCAAAATTTAAGACTTGGTATACATTGTCATAAAAAATGTTATGACTAATCTCATTTCTTTCTTAAGAGAAAAAGTTTTCACTCATTTGATTTTGTAAAATTATTTGGTAAAAAAAATGCAGTTAAGTAATTATAATGTACTCATGAAATAATATAATTCTCTTGACTGAATTATAAAGTTTAAACTTTTACACTTATATTTTGGCATTTGTCTATACTTCTGAGATGAGGTAGTATTTACATTATTTGCAGTGTTTGGACTGTTGTCCTCATCTTCATTACCATATTTATGAGGTTTCGGCTGTTGTACGCTCTGGCCTTCTTCAGGTGCTAGAAATTTTGTTCTGAACCATTTATTTGTCTATACTTTTGAGATGAGGTAGTATTTACATTATTTGCATTGTTTGGATTGTTGTCATCACCTTTTAAATTCTTTCGGTTCAAAATTATTAGCACCTGATGTAGGCTGGAGTGTACAATGGCTGCAACGTCATAAACATGTCAATAAAGATAAGGGTAACAGTTCGAACAGTGTAAATTATATTTTGGCATTAAGTATACACATTAATATGCTGCTAAATAAAAACAACAAAACCAATCTTCAAACTCACTACTATTCTGAAATTAAAATTACCTAAACTAAAAAGTAAAGTTGAAGATCTTTTAAAGTTAATGCAATCTGGGTTTGGTCCATTTTAACATGAGAAAATTGTATGTGTATCTTAATCTGTAAAGATATTTACTTTGAAGTTCGGGATGTGTGCTTTATAAAACTTTGTATATACCCTGTTTTCAGCATTCTCGATGAAATTTCTCTTCGTATGGTCAATGTGAATGCAGCAATTTGCATTCTAATCTTGAATGTTTACAAGTGTTCTAAATAGTTTGGCTCCTTCATAAATAGTTGAGGGTCCTGGACATGAAGGTAAACTGCATCTGGCAGCAAGACCTCTGATTGGAAGGTTGTGAAGAGCATGGAACCACCTCTTAATTGTTGTTGTTCTCAGGTCCACTCTGACTCAGAGTGGTAGCACCTGTTAGGGTCCCAGCTATGGGCAAATAGTTAATCCTCCAAACGGGTCAAAAGACTATGAAAGTATAAAAATATTTTTATAGAAATATATGTGCATAAAAATAGACTTTTATAGAAATGTATGCATTTTTGAAGGAAAAATATTACCAACAATACATTTTTGAAGAAAAAATTATTACCATAACACATTTTTGAATACAAAAGAAGACCTTTTCAGTTTTCTAAAATAAAAAGGAATAAAAGCTTTTTGACATTAAATAACCCACAGAGGTTGGTATGCCATTAAACAAAACTCAAACTCATAAATAGTTGAACAAAATGAATTTTTTTGTTTTTACTAAGTGAAATATTTCTCCAGCTATTTAACAACTGTATCTTTTTTTTAATGTGGCTTGTCATATTGTAAATAAAAAAGATAAAATGTATTTGTCTGCAAGTTTGTAAGGGTAGAAACAAAAAATAACTATTCTTTGTGAAAGGTTCCTGACCACTGACAATTACTTTGTTTTTTCTCCAGTTTCAGCACAGCAAATAGATTGAGTACTGAAAATCTTAGCTAAATGAAATTACAAAATTTGATGTTTAAGATTTTGACTCTGCCATTGCCAGAAATATTTGACATGTTAGTGTGAAAAATGTGACTAAAACCACACAAAAGAGCAGTAGAGTAGAGATAAAGTTGGTGGTCAAGGCTGAAGCTTTGTTTCCATGTTGGGTACCAATGCAGTTTGTACTAAAATACAGTTATGATTTTTATCTATTTCCCTCCAAACCCCAGAATTTTCTTGTGTAATGATGAGAGTGAATTAAAGTGTTGATATTTTTAATTTAAAAATTTAATAGTTCCTGCCTGTGATATCAGTATTTACTACATGCCTGTCCCCTGAATAAATTATACTTGGGGATGCAACATGTCTCAATTATCTTATCAGATATTAAATGTAGCCTTGAAACTATCATACGAGCCCATGCTTTACAAATGACTCTGGTTTAAATGTGGGCTTATCATTTATACAGTGCAGAAAGGAGAGAAATTCTATTCATTTTATTATTGCAAATCAAAGAGAACTGTAATTTCTTTTTATGCTAAAACGTTTCTCCAAAGCTTCGGTGAGGGGGCGGGTAGTTAATCAGTACCTTCGTTATAAAGTGTTGATAAATGCCAAAGGAACAAATGACATGACTGACTGCGAAATCTTACTCATTCTCTCTTGTATGACAATTCCAGTCTTTCCATGTAATTACTATTATTGACCTATTATTGTTAACCACAGACATTTTTAATCAAGCAGTCATAGTTAATTATAAATTATACCTAAAATTTGAGGAGTGGTCTAACCTTCTACAAATATAAATACCAACAGAACAATAGGTGCCTTGTTCTGTAAAGGTGATTCTGACATGTGATATCCATAAGTATTGTAATAGTCATGTAATGAATAGCTAAAGTGAACATTTATATTTACCATAACAAAGGTAATATAAAAAGAATGACGCACTTGGGGGAATGGTGGTACTTAATCTCTATTGTCAAGTGGCAGTTGCAAAGGCAATCCTTTCTACAGCTAATGGTGGCATTAATGTCAGGTCGCATATCCCTCTTAGGTCATATTAGTCCATTTAGACCATCTGATCTTGACAATCTGTTGGAAATATTTTTGTCATATTAGTTAAGGGTGGTGGGATGAGATAACTTATAGGTCAAGATATAGCACTCTAGGGGTTGAAGGAGTTAATTGATATGCTGGCAGATAAATTGAAATTCCAAAATATTATTTTTATGCCAATTTAATAACACTAGAATAACACTAGTTTCATACACTCTTCATTTATTGGGCACATTTGAATTGACATTTCTTTTCCTTAATTATCATAATTTTGTGATTCTTTCCAATGTAGTATTTAATCACCAAGCAATTTTCCCTATTTGAGTAAAAAACATGTACTGCTTCATTTCTCCAGACATTTTGGAACTGGAGGTTATCCTGATTCTTGATCTTCTGAACAAAATATTTAGAACATAAAATAAGCCCTAAAAAGAAAGAATGGAATTGTATTTAACAGATACAAATTAATTGATTAAATTGATTTAACTTCTTTAGGAATTTAACATTATAAAATATAAACATGTTTGGTAAATATTTCTATTTATTGAGATTTAATTTAATAAAAACTTAGTAAAAAAAAAAGTTCTTACAAAATAACCTTTTTATAAAGAAAATCAGTAATCTGTAAATGTCAAGTTATTAATTGTATTTTAGCAGATTTTCCAAATGCTTTCAATTTCTTCTGCATTGTTTTTTTTTTTTACAAATAAAAATTAATTTCAAAAACAAATAATTTAATAAATTCTTAATAGAACAATTATTTTATATTAGATTTTTCTTCAATTATCTTTTTTTTCATTATATAAATCTTTTGAAAATTGACTGAACCTTTTTGTTTGATTGAATATTTCTTTTTGTCATTAGGTATCTATTTTTTGATAAACTCCTGGTTAGAGTAAAGTTTAGGCAAAGTTCAATCCTTAATATCCAAACATTTAGTACTGTTAAGATTTCTGGCTTGCCTTGATAACTACAAAGGGGGGAAAAAAAACAATGTTGTTAGGAAACCCATAAAAATCTTATTCAGTATTAGCAGAATTGATCCTATATTGCTGACAGTTCTAAAATAAACCTTGGCTAGTAATAAAACCATTTTCTTGGGAGTGGGTGTATGTCATCCTTACTTTTTCTTTTTTTCTTAAGTGAATTTGAAGCAAGCTCTATTGACTTAATGTTTGCATCAATAAGTCTCAAAAGAATTAAAAAATTCTTTTTATTAAACATGAATTGTTATTGTAGCCAATATTTTGGCCATAGGCATGACCATAGCCTTAAACTATATAACTTTATATGATCCATTTGAGTGGAATGAATGTAACTAAAAATTATCCTAGATGTGAATATAGCTTTGAAGCCAATTAGTATTGTGTACCTGCCATAGAGAATGATTAGCAAGCTTATTTTGACTGGTTCACTGTAGCTTTCTCAGTATACCTATAGATATCAATATGTCTGAAAAGCCAAATTTACAAAATTAGTACGACTTAATCCATCATAAAATCTACATTTCACTTTCTTATATTCTTTCCATAGCTGGCACATCATGACTATTACAGCAACAACAATAATTTTCTTGTTTTAATGCAGTTGGCAAGAATGAGCTTTTATTTTTCTTAACAATTTTCGAAAATGGATATTTGTTTGTATCTTTATATGTGTGGTTATAAAACAACAACGAAAAAAATATTCGTATATTAGTTTGATTCTGTCTCTAAAAAATGTTTTTGAATCACTCTCTTCTCCAGAACAATAGTTTGGCTAATCTCTGAATAATTCCCTGTTGATTAGATATCCAATCATCTAACCTATGGTTTAAAATACTTTTTTCTTTGCAATGACAACCGCAACAAATGGATTGTCTATTATTGCAATATTAATGTCTGTGTGGGATACAATGTCTCCTCTTCCGACAAAACACCCTTTATGATTGAAGCCGTCTACTGTCAGTGGTTTGCATGATGACTGACTAGAATAACTTTGTGCTTAGAAAACTTTCATCGTGATTCTGGCTTTGATGTCACCATTGTTTCTGGAGATTGTAGCCAAGGATCATTTGCAAATGTTTTTAGCTACAGTTTATCTCTTTCTGTACTATGCAGTACACTTGTAATTTTTCCTTAAAACGAGTTACTTACCATGCAAATTCTACTCCAGCAGCTTCTTTTCTCGCACTTCCTGCCTGTGGAATTCCCTTCCATTTACTTGTTTTCCCGACAGCTATAATCTCCAAGAATTTAAATGTAAAGTCAATGGTCATCTCCTATCTCACTAACCTGCATCCTCTCTCTCATGCTCCTTTCTCCATCCACTCCAATCTCATCAGTATTCCCATTTTTCTCTTACCCACTTCCTGACAACCCCTATCACCTGTCACTCTTTCTCATAAATTTCCTCCTATGTAACCCCCTGCAAAACAGTGGCAGTAAAATGCCTTGCTTAGGGCAATATGAATATTAAAAAAAGAAAAAAATTATTTTTGCTGAGGTATTTTGCTGTCATGAAATGTATGGAAACTATTGGGTTGTGTAAAAGTAAATAATGTTTTCATAGTGTCCATAATCAGTGAATTACAAAGATAATATTTAAATGGAGTGTAAAGAGGAATTGGAGAACCAAGTTCAAATTCCATTTGCATTCACTTACATGCAAATACCTTTGGGATTAGTCTGTCTCTTCTCCTTCCAGCTAGGGGTTAAATAACAGGACGGATTGGGTTCTGTAGCCTTGGTTGGCAACCTGTCTACTACAGAAAGTAATGACAACCTACTGCAGGAAAATCTTCTGCTCAGTCAGTCATGTCTCTTTCGAGACATGGTTGCTCAAGCGTCTATGACGTATGGCACTTAACTGACTGACTGATATAGATTTATTCAACTACATATATGCCATTTAGTTGCACTATACTTCACCCTATTTGAGGCAGCCTCTTAATTCCATTCTCTCAGAGCTAGATGTATTTCTGGGTGATGAATTAGTCTGTGGTTTTATAGACTTCAAAAGAAGATCTTCCTATTAAGAGAATTTTGTTGAAATGAAGATAAGTGTTAATTCAAAGGTTCAAGGTCACTTGAATACAGTAGGTTTAGTAGGATATTCCAGCTGAGTTGTATCAATTTCTACTGGGTGTGCAAAAGATATGAGGTTAGCATTGTCTTGATGAATATGACCCCTTTTCATGACTCTTTTCATTTTTCCAGTGACCTTTTTCACTCCATGTTACTCTACAGGGTTCGTAACAATCCTGGAAAAGTGGCAGGACCTTTTCCATGGCTTGAAAAATCCTGGGAAAACAGTAACAGCCCAAAAGATTTTTCAAAAGTCCTGAAATTTTCTAAATTATGCTGCTGATACATCCTTTTTCTTAATTCATGAAAATCAAAATGATATATCCCAGAAATTTGGCTTTTTCTATAAGTTAAAATTGTCCTTAAAGGAAAATGTTTACATGGAGGTAATATTTGACAATTATTGCAAACGGTGGTTTGTTTCATTGATTAGAATGAGTTCGTAATCTTGTAGTTACTTCTGTATTTTCTCGGCTTGGTGACAAGAAAGAATATGTCTTCTGGCTGCTACCCTCACTCAACAAGAAAAGAGGAAAAGCAAAGATAAGACATCAGAGACAAACATCTCCATCCAGTTACTGAATTTGTAGTTGAAAGAGAAATAATAAATTATTTTACAGTAATAAAACAAATTTAATATAATATCAAAAAATTCATTCATGTTTTTTAAAATTTGAATAATTGAAGAAATTTTGTTCACATGTCAATTTAAAAAATAAAGAGACCTTTTGATTTCTAGTTAACAGTGGGCAAGTTCATCCTGAAAAAAAAAGAGATACTTTGTGTGTCCTGTGTCAATGTGTAACTATTTTTGTCTAAATTGTTGCCAAAAGTAACAGCTTTGCAAATCAAATTTGACTCAAAGAAATTGTAGATGGGGAAGGATGATAAAATACAAAATGAGTTTTTGAAAAATAAGAATGATATTTTTAAAGTTTGCAGGCTAACAATGACCTGTATCTTTAGCATTTGTTGTTAGTGTGAGAAAAGATGAAATGTATGAAAGCTTATTTGGCTCTTATTGCTTGGACTTAGGTTAAAAGTTCAGTCTGGCAACCCTGTCCCTTTGCATCTGTGTTTCTACCATAGATGGCAAGAAAAAGTACAGACATGTGAATGACTTCTAGACATTTAGTCAGGCTTATGGCCATACTAGCAGTATAGCCTGGCGTTGCTTGGGTGTAATGAAAGCTTTAAAACTAATCCATGGTTCTGGAGCTCAGACTCTGGACATTGGCATGAAAGACTAAAAAGCAATAGTTGTTTCCAGTTAAAGCGAAACCGTAGACTGAAAGAAAAATTAATGGATGTAAGTCAAATTATGATTTCCTGGTATCGATATCAAATAAGTTTTTCTTCATCGTAAACTGAATTTTGAAGGCTAAATAAATCCTCTGAGTAAATGGTATCATGGCTGAGACTAAGAACTACAATCATACTTACTTAGAGCCAAACCCGAAGCAAAAACTAAAATAAAAGGGCTGAAAAAAATACAGATATACAAGCAGGTACAGGCACACACACAAACATCTTGCCTTTTATATATATATATATATATAATCGATTTTCTGCACTATTGTAAGAACTGCAACCTTGAAACTACTGGATATCGTTTCTTATGTCTTTGTCTATGAGTGTATCAAATGTGATTAAAATCGGACCACTCCTTCTATAACCCGATTTTTTTTCGATTATTGATTTTCGATATTTATTGGGGGTACCTCGACACAAAACCTAACTGAGAACACTCACAGATGCTTATAGTACAACTGTGTAAATTTTCAAGAAAATCGGTTCAGCTGTTTCAGAGTCTATACATAACGGACACACACCCAGACAAAGTCTCATTCATAAATAAGTTTAGATATGTAAACTTTATTTAAAAAATAAAAATGAAAAATGTCTCCAGACTAAATCCTTTTCTGGGATGCTGTCAGACATGAATGAAGTTTTATTTTCAGTGAAACTGCAGATTTTTGTGTCTGTTTCGAAAGCCATTGGAACTATTTTTGATAAAATATCAGTGATAATTTGTTGCTTCCTTTTCTTGCAGATGACCTTTTTAGCTTAGCATGTTCATGAAACTATTAAGATTTGTAAAGGAAGAGCACACTAAAAAGAGAATTACATTTTCCAAACTGAATGAATTTGTAAGAATTTTGTCAAATGCATAAAAATACTGCAAAAATCGAGTATGGATTTCTGGCAGATAGGGGTATGCAAAATTTATCCGAAAAAGGAAGTGTGTCAACAAAAGATCTGTTTGCATGTAGAATTACAACAAAGACAATGTTCATCACCATCATTGAGAAACTTCTGGCAAAGTCTCTCCTTAGATACCCTCTTGTAAGGTCACTTGAATTTGTAACCCTGGATCCATTTGTGAAAGGCTTACAGCCATGTCATGTTGAATACACCGGTTCTCGCTCGATCGCCGAAGTTAAGCAACGTTGAGCCTGGTCAGTACTTAGATGGGTGACTGCTTGGGAATACCAGGTGCTGTAAATGTTTAGTGATGGATGTGCGTTGTGGTGCAGTGGGTATCAGCTCAGAAAGAGAAATCGGTGAGCCGAGTTCAAATTCGAGTTCACTTAAGCACTGTTACCCTTCGGAAAGGTATTAATCCGTCCCTTCCCTCCAGTTATGGGTTAAATAACAAGGGTAACACTTGGGGACCCTGGCCTTAAAAACAAATCCCAATGAATCTTGATACTCGAAAAGAAAAAAGTATTACTAGACACAAAACTTATATAAAAAAAAAACAACAATAAATTGTTGAAAGAAAAAGGTATTACCAGCAATAAATAAATAAAATTTAGTTGGCAATAAATGACCCACCAAGGTTAATCTGCTATAAAACAAAAACAACCACCAACCAACCATTTGTGAAAAGAAAATCTGCCACAGTCTAAAAAGATGTCTTTCCAACATGATGAACAGAAAACAAGTCAGCAAGTCTGAATGTGATGACATCATCCTTCAGTACAAAGAATTTGAGGAGGAGGAGGAGGAGGCTGCTGCTGTAAATATTGCTCTCAAAAATTTCAGCAAGCGTAAAGACTTTCCAGATTCTTTGTTCTCCTTTTGTTTGTTGAGCAATAAAGAATGTCAAAAACTGGAAAGTTGTTGGCAGATTGCTGGTACTCTCTCATGGAGAGAGGTTTCTCAGTCAATAAGGAAATTTCTGTTGACTATAACCGACTCTGGTTGCACAATACATTATCACAGATTATTTTGCAACAGTTAGAGATGCTGGGAATGTTCCCATGCCTAATGCTCTTTGCAGTGCTTCCAATGTTAGAACAGCCTACAGCCAATACCTTGAGGCTGAGAAGGAAAAAAAATGGCAGGATGAAGCAGCTGAACAAAAACAGAAATCTTTGCTTAAGGAAATCGAAGAACTGAAAAGCAAAAGCACAAGACTTGCTCAAGCTATGCATAGAAAGCCGAGCAGACTCAGAACTTTGCACATATCGCAAAGTTCAATGCTCCACAAAAGTCTGCAAAGGACAAATCCATAGAGATCACAAATTTGGATAAGTAACTGAATGACAAACTAGATGAACTGAAAAAAAATTAACATCAATGTGTTCTGTGTCATGTGCAACAAAATCCAAGAGTTGCTAAAATGTGTAGTCTTTTTGTGAAAATTTCTATTTTTAGCTCTATTCATTAAAACCATTATACTTCAGGAAATGTGCAGCAATCAAGAATTTTTGTAACATTCACAAACCATGAGTAGCCTAGATCATTGAAATTGTAACAGTAATAATTAAAATGTGTAATTCACTTTTCAAGTACAGTAGAACTGTGCACTCTGTAGAATGCTACACAAAATGTGTAACATAACCAGGTCTGCATCAGTTGTGATTTATCCTTCAACACTTAGATTTCTTCACTGCTTTCAATTGATCCATGTGACAGGAATTATTGGAACTAGTTGTAGCTTTTCTTTGAGCATCTCGTCTGTTAAGCTGTTCAAAGATAAATGAGAAACTTTGTGTTTTCGAAATCTATGAACATTCACTGTGTGTCAGTCCTCGAAACTTCTTAACATAGTTCTGGAAGAGTCCTGAAATAGTCCTGGGAGTTTTTTTAGACAGATCTGTGGGAACCCTGAAAGCAATCAGTTTTTATCACCTGTGATTGTTTATTTCAAAAATGGGAAATCTTTTTATGTATTTGAGCAGATAATCATGAATGGAAATGTAATCCATTATATTTTGTTCTAATTGTCATGCTTCATGGATCTGTTTGTTTTCAAATTTCTAAAAGTACTCACTCACATGATGTGTGTAGGGAGTATCTTTGCAATCTCCTTTCTTATGCAACTTGATTTTTAATTCATTTTCATTTCATCACCTTCAGTGGCTGCTGGCCAGCTAAAATATTCTTATTCTTCCAGACCAGAATTCCCTCTTGTGAAACAATTATAAGCCGTACTTGCTACTGTTGAACCATCTCCATAAATGGCACATATCATTTTTGCTGTTTTTGGCATGTCTTTTCTTTTCCAGTAATAAGAGTATCAAATATATGAAAATGCATCTCATTTTCCTTTAATTTCATTTTTAACATAAAGAAACATTTAAACCATATAGAAAGGCATATTGAAATGTTATCTTTGAGAATATGTAGATGTGTCATACATTTCAGTCACATATAAACAAAATCACATTCAAATGCCATCTGGTAAAAATGCTGTAAACCTCAACATATAATGTGGAATAAACGTGCCATATTAAAAAGTAAATTCTCATCCATATTGATACCTAAATCAGTATGTTTCCTTATAAAACAATCAGTTTTATTTTAATGTATTGGATTAATCCATGAAAATCTGATTGGCTAATCTTCATTCTGTAAAATCTTAGGATGTAATAGACTGGTCCATTCTTAGTAGCATCATCATCATTCAGTGGATTCTTTTTATCTTTATTTCTCTTAAAAACTGAACAAAAAATAACTTACAAAATTTTTGCTGTTTAAATTTCTGCAATGAGGAAATATTGTTATTTACACTATGACAGCAATAACGATATCTCCTCAGTGAGGAGATATCGTTATTTACACTATGACAGCAAAGATGAGAACAATAGTCTGAATATAAATAGAGCAAATAATTTTTGTTTTTTTTGCATGTGTCATATTCAATGAAACATATTTGCAGCAAAAATTAATATGTGGAACATAAAAAGAAAAATGTTTACAAATCTATATTTTTTATAAATTAATTACTAGTAAATTCGTACACCTTGGTTGGAATATCCACTCCTGTAATATTTCTTAATTACTATAATTTTTTAAGCATAACAATTCTTTTCATTCTTGTGATTGCATAGTCAAAACTCTCTTATGTTGTGGTAAGGAATGAAAGAACAGTCATGGTTTCATTTTAGTACTGACGATATTTGAACTGAAGATGTGCGTTGTGGTGAAGGAAGGAGAAATTGGAGGGCTGAATTTGAATTGAAGTTGAATTTGTTTCTTTCACATATGCGCAAATACCCTTGGGGTAGGTATGAATCTGTCGCTCACCGCTCCAGCTATGGGTTAATAGCTGGACAGATTGGAATTTATAGTCTTGTTTGGCAACATAGTGTGGGAAAAATTTCTGCCCAGTCAGTCATGTCTCTTTCAAGACATGATTGCCCAAGCATGTACCATGTATGACACTTAACTGACTGATAATGGGGCTTACTATATGTAGGCAAAGTTTGTACTTTTTTACTTAAACATTTTCCCCTAATTTTACCATTACTCCATAACTTGCTTCATCATCTGCACGAACAATTTTAAGTAATAGAAGAAACAAAGAAATTGAGGATTAAACATCAGACTTTGCAATTTTTAATTTACAATTTTCATTAAGATTTGGTTATAATCAACATTTTGTTAAAGAAAGCTTTTTTTTTTCTTAAATTTTATTTACTTTAAGTCAATTAGACCTTTGTATCTCTTGGAAATTTGTCAGTTTAAAGAAAAAGTTGCAGGTATACTTCACCTTATGTTGGTAATTTGTTCCAGGAAAAGTGACTTAAGTCAAAAAACAATTTAAATATATTTTACTTATCTCCAGGTTAAACCACAAATAATCGTTCACAATTCTGTATTTTATTTATAAATACATTTTCAATAATATATGGCCAATAAGAATCTATTTATTTTAAGCTCACAAACAAATGAATTTTAGTTTTTAATATAGTACAGAAAAAAGGAATCTAAATTTACAACATACTTGTAAATGTAGATGTTTACAATTTGGCGATCTTTAAACACAGACTCTTTATTTGTGAATGTGGTTTGTTTTAAAGCATAAAATGATTCTGTAAGGTTAAAGAACAAATACAGTTATTAAAATTATTTTGCAATAGTACATATTTTAATATGATTTATATACTTTTATTCTTATTGTAGGCTAACATGATTTTATTTGCTTTTAACGCTTTTCTAGTGACATTATGACTTACGTATAGTCGAATAAAATGAATTATACTTAATTTTTATTATTCCATATACATTTTTGACAAACAATTGAGTTGAGAACAACTTCACTTGAATCGTTGTAGCCTGAGGTATACTTAAATCCTTATGCTTTTGAGTAGGGGTCCTATTTGTTATACAAAACTGGACCCTTATTTTTTCATCCAACATTCAAAAGCATAATTGTGAATTTCACTTTCAATGTTTATGTCTCTATTTTTCTTTTGTATTTCGATATTTTTAAAGTAATCTAAACTTGATCTTTATCTATAAATCTTTTAGTTTCCTACCTAAATAAGGTTATTGAAAAAATGAAATCAGTGTTGAAAATGAAAATAATGATGTTGTAACCATACAACCTAATCCTACATAGTATTAAAAATAGAAAATACAAAATTCAAGATCCATTGATAGCACATGTTAGTTGATACATAAAAGATCAAGCTATACTGATTGCTATCTAAAAACAACTGTTTTTTATAATTTTGTAAAATAATTTAATAATTTCAAAGAAGCTTCAAAAGCAGTTGACTTCTATAAGGAGTAATAAAATAAATGAATACTTTAAGTCTATGCATTGGAGAGAAAAGAAGGGCCTAGTTTAGAATTAGTTAGATTTGAATAGAATCCCTCCCACCAGAAAAAATTCAATTTGTCTTAAAACTGAAATTTCTGAATAGGATACTGATAGAAAAGACTTTACAACAGTAATAATTTAATCTTAATTTTTTTACTTATTTTTAGTACGATTAGCTACATTTCATAATGTGAAGTGTGATTTCTTCTTTTGTCAAAAATTAGCATTCAGCAATTAAGATATCAGCTTTAACTAAATAACAGACTTTAGAAAACTAACTGAACAATTTAAAAATGTTTATTAGCTATGAACAGACTGAATTGTAAAACTAGACTTGCCTTTTTTTCTATGTCTCAAATTTTAACAAAGGACATAAAAAAAAACAAGCAGTCATTCTATGATTGGTTTTACTTTTTTTGTATTTTTCTTGATCTTCTGCTGTTAACGGTTTGCCTTTCTCAGTCTTATTAAATAGCATTAAATATCAATTAATTTAAATCTTACTTTTTTTTGCTTGTTTGATTTGATTGTTATTTTATCTGCCATTTGTATATGTCTTTGACTTAGACCTCAGATTGGCGATCATCCTTACATAAAGAATTTTGAGGAATTTCTTGGCTCTCTTTACCACTGACACACACTGATGAATTCAAGCAACAATAGTTGCTGTAAATACAACCAGTCATGGATACTGACCAACTGTTCTCAGCTTAAAGTCTCAGAATGGCCAGATGACAGCAAAGTGGTCATTTTCCAAAAGCTGTTTGGAACGTTGGGATGCATTGCTATTGTCCTGAACTGCCTTGTTCTTCTGGAGTCACGATACACAAGCGGAGGTCAAAGTGCATCTCTTGTTTTTGTTCGAAGTCTGTTAGTAGGTGATGTTCTCATTGGACTTTTTGGCATCAGCAAGGCCATCTATATAGAATTCCGCAAAGACCGAAAGATTGACTGCTTTCTCTCGGAGAGTCTTTTGATAACGGCGTCTACGGCATCGGCATTTTCCTTGCTTTGGTTAACAGCTGACAGCTCTCTCAAACTGATCCGTCCATTAGACCTACATTTCCACATGCACAAGAAAAATGTCATAGCTTTAATGGTGATTCTTTGGAACGGTTCATTCATCGTCGGTTTCACACCTCAAATGGGGTGGGTCCTGATCAACTGTACCTGTCTCTTCTTCTGCTACTATAAACCAATGTATTTACTCTTTGTTGGTGCCTTGTGGGACTTTTGCATCTTGATAACTGTCTGTCTGCTGATTTGTCAACAGCTTGGGAGCCGACAGAGCAATAGCTGTTTCGCCTTGAACAACAAAGAAAGCAAAAAATACACAATGCTCATTATCCTTGTGCGTGTGCACATTGTTGTTTGGCTCATAAGCTACCTGCCTGTAAAAGTTTATGTAGTGTTAAACTATTTTTACCTTCATGATAGCTTCTGCTCAACAAGCCACACTGTTCTCTGCCTGCTTCTACTGCCATTGTTGAAAGCCATTTTTTGTGCCGTTCTTCATGCCTACCAGGCACAGGAAATGCGCACCGTGATTAGTAGCCATTGCTACAATCTAGTGTGTTGTTGTGGCTACTGGACCCTGGGAACTAATAGTGCCTATAGTGTCAGTATTGTGGGCGATGGCCAGTTGTCGTCCTCAATGCACTTTCCTTCACAGTTGACATTTAGTTCAGTGTTATCTACTGACCACTTGAACTTGTCAGTTGCAGAGTTTACACCTGTGATTTCAGATGTTAGGATTGTCTCTGGTCATTCTCAGACACTTGATTTTGGTAACGATAAGGTCACATTGCGAAATGGCCCTTCAGAAATTGTCACCCACTTGTAATTAGTTCACTTTAAATATGATATGGCCTTAAATAAATCATGATGAATGCAATTACAAATGGTTGTGGTGTTATTTCTTTGAAATTGTTAAATCAAAAGATTGTCCTCGCTGACAACCTTTTATCTTGTGTTCTGGTTTTTATATGACGCACTTCAATTGTGACTTTGGACCAATATCCTTGTCTTTATCATAGTTATACAATTTGAAAAATGCAAAATTTACAACAAGCGATTACTGTTTTAACTAAACAGTGTTTTTCTTTTTCTTAGTTTGAATATTAAACTTTGACCACTGCTGTTTAATGTTGTTCTTAATGTGCTTTCTCAAAGACCCATGTCTCAATTTCGTCAGGAAAGCAAACTGTTTAAATTTGCTTCATATTGGGACCGCAGGTGAGCATAGATATGTTTATTGAGCTATTTCATATGAACCGACACAAGGACAATTTTGTTTGCCAAAATTAAAATTAAAAAATCTTCCTAATTATATTGTATCAATTGAAAATCAAAGAACGTAATTTGTACTAAGGATCTCTTCCAAATTTTTATTTAGTCATTTTCAAAATTGAATAATTGAATGTACAAGTTACCAGTTATATGAATTACAATATTTTTTTCACAAAATTTTGGTAACATTTTAAACTTTACATCTATAAAAATAAAAACCAAAAAAACTTTCATGAATTTCAGAGTCAAAATATTCTATCATTTTTCATGTGCTGTGATTTAAAATTTATCAATTATCACATAATTATCAATACTGTATACATATTTTGTATTATTTATTTGGGAAAATGGCTATTTGTTGATGCAGATTTTGTTTTCACCTTAAAATAAACTTTTATAGTTTTGTATAGTCATTGCCTTACCTTAGTATAAACTTGAACTGTTTCTTTTTTTTTTTTTTCTCAATTGGAGTAGATAGACTAAACTATCGCCTAGTTCACACTCCACCCACGTCTTTTGAACAGGTGAAGAGGCTCATCCCTTGTTTCCTGTTTAGGATGTGGTTTTCAGCTTTCTCTTTTCCAATCTTTTCACTCTTACGTAGCCCCCTGCACATCAGTGGTGTTACTGCCTTGCTCGGGGTGATATGATTATTTGCCTTAGTAGAAATGTGAACTGCATATCTCTGCCTAATCATTGCTTTGCCTTATTCTTTGCTTGTAACAACTTAACAAATGAACAGTGAGAGTGACTCAACTTAACAAATGAACAGTGAGAGTGACTCAACTTAACAAATGAACAGTGAGAGTGACTCAACTTAACAAATGAACAGTGAGAGTGACTCAACTTAACAAATGAACAGTGAGAGTGACTCAACTTAACAAATGAACAGTGAGAGTGACTCAACTTAACAAATGAACAGTGAGAGTGACTCAACTTAACAAATGAACAAGTGAGAGTGACTCAACTTAACAAATGAACAGTGAGAGTGACTCAACTTAACAAATGAACAGTGAGAGTGACTCAACTTAACAAATGAACAGTGAGAGTGACTCAACAGTGTCACTAAGTGGAATCTGATTCTCCTCTGCACACATGAAGATCATTAAACTCAGTTTCTTTTTTTCTCTCCAGATATCCTCTTCTCATTAAAATGAATTTGTTGCAGTTGAGTTTGGTTTATTCTTTGTTGAAATAATCACGATTATAGTTAGAAATAAAAAAGACACATTTAGAAATACTTAGTTATCCTTTATCTTCAGGATACGGACAATCATGATTCTACAGCTTCCTGTCTCTTGTTGTTCTTGGGAATACTTTACCCTTTTATGACCTCTCCTTGTGGTACTTGTTCCGCTCTGTTTGCCCAAACTTGTCATGTAGACTATAGGTGCTATGCAACACAGAAAGCATTTACTGAGACAATTGTAGGAAACAAGAAAATTCTTATATTGTTATTTACAGTGTTCGAACCGTTGTCCTCATCTTTATTGCTATGTTTACAATGTTTCGAACTGAACCCTTTATTTCGATCCCTCATTCTATGTGTGATGCCACTTCCAGTAGCTATATAGTTATCTCCCTTTAACTTAACTCTGTTCACTGGTATTGAACTCACAACTCTTTGGGTCAAGTCCCTGGAATTAACCAATGCCTATATCCACTGAGCCCATGTGTCCTTGAAGTATAAACAAATACTGAAGAACATTCTCACAAAAAATAATTGATTTCCTTTATTAAAAAAAAAAATCTATGTTTGAGAAATATTAAAATAGCTTAAAATCTTTGATTGGCTGCTGCTTTTTTAGTTTGCCTGTTAAAACCAAATCAGTATACCATATTTTGTTTTTAACTAGACTGTCTGCTCTTGAGTGTAAATTCAACTCTTAATTGGTTCTTATTATCTCTTGTTATATGTAACTTAATATTTTCATTGATCTCCTAATTGAACATCATTTATGATGTGAGGGTTTTTCAAAAGGACTGAGATCTTATAACACTTGAATATTATTGGAGTGATTCACAGGAAAACTATGAATAAGGATAAGACCCCAGATTCAGAGCCAGTTACATGCCATACATGATACACACTTGGGCAGTCATGTCTCTTTCGAAACCTGACTGACTGGGCACAAGATTTTTCTACAGTAGGTTGCCATTATTTTCTACTGTAGACCAGTTGCCAACCAAGACCATAGAATTCAATCTCTTGTTATTTAATCCATAGCTGGAGGGAAGAGATGGATTAATACCTTTTCCAGAGGTATTTGTGCAGAACTGAATGCAATAAATTCAACTGGAATTCAAACTTGGCTTCTCAATTTCTTGTTCTGAGCCAATATCCATTGTGACACAACGCACATCCAACCCAAAATTAAAGATGACGAAAAAAGTTTTTCTCTATAAGATATTTATTTTGATATCTTTAATACACCCATTCATTTTGTTGAAAAGAAGTGCAAGACAGGTGTCTATATTATTATTATTTTTTTTATTTTCAAACACATTGACTGGCAACCACAAGTAAATATTCTGATGCATCTTCCTCTGCCAACAAAAAGTTTTATTTGCAGTGATACTTTTTAGTGTGAAAACAATGGTAAGACTTCAGTTGAAACTAAGAATCAAGTCATAAATTTATTTTGACAATGTTTAACTTATGTGCTCAAAAAAAATTGGTATTTCAAAGGGAGAGTTATTCTTTTGACACTGCCATTACTGTACACACTTTTCACTCCTTCAGTAATGTTAATTAAGGTTATAAAAATATATGACCCAAGTACAATATATTTACCTTTTATAAAGATTTATTATTCACTGTTTTAGTCTTTTTATTCAAAAGATTTTTCTAAAAATTAAAAAAAAATAGCAAAGTATGTAAACTACCTATGGTGTTAAATAATAAATAACTGTAGAACATGAAAATTTGAATAAACCTATGACAAACATCTTGTAGCCAGTCAGCCCAATTGTTTTATAGATTTTGATATCATTTCAACATCTACCTCACCATTGTTGTCTATCCAGGGTTATTGTCTCTTGAGTAAGGTATGGTGACAGTTACAGACTTGGTCTTTAGCTTGTCTTTATATGTGGCCTACCAATATTCCTACCGCCAGTATCAAGATGGCTGGACCCTTTGGCTATTCTGTCGTCATCCATTCTGACATGATGGCCAGTCCATTAAAGTTGTGACTGCATAAGAAAAGTCTCAATACCATCAATCTTGTACTTTGTGAATAGGTCAGTATTGGGGACATTGTCTTTAAGGGTGTGTCCACAGATTGCACTGAAGAAACCTTTATGGAATACATCCAGTTCATATGAAATCTGTACAGAGTTCATGATTCCGAGCATATGCAAAAGCGTTTTTAGCATGAAAGCTTTGTATGCTGAATTTTTTTATCAAATTTTTATGCTCTTCTTCTAGATTTGATGATAGGTTTTACTAAATTCATTTGTAGCTTTTAAAATTCTGTTGCCTATCTTGCCATTGGATGTGCATTATGGTGCAATGGATATCAACTTGGAAGGACAAATCGAGGAGCCAAGTTTGAATTCCATTTGAATCCCTTGCATTCACTTATGCACAAATACTCTTGGGAAAGGTATTAGTCCATCTCTTCCCTCCAATTATGGGTTAAATAATAGGACAGATTGGGTTCTATAGCCTTGGCTGGCAACCAATCTACCACAGAAAGCAATTGCAACCTATTGTTAGATAATCTTCTGCCCAGTCAGTCATGTCTCTTTCGAGACATGATCGCCCAAAGCATGTATCATGGCACTTAACTCACTGATCTTGCCATCAAGAGATGCACTAGAGTTGGTCTTACTATCGAATACATGAGCAATATTTTATGTGTGTGTGTGTGTGTATATATATATATATATATATATATATATTTTATTCAGCATTATTTTTTTATTACTATAAACATTAATAGAAGGTACAGTTGTTTGAATTAAGGTTTTATTGATAGAAAATGAATACAGATTTAAGCCCTTTGTAGAGTTGTACAATTTGTTTAGTTGGATCCCTAAGTCTAGGCAGGTTCATTAATTTCATTTTTTAGAAAAATAAAAACAGAGATAGCAGCTCAGATATGTGCACCCAATAAAAGTGTTTATATATATATATATATATATATATATATTTATATTTATTCAGCATTATTTTTTTTATTACTATAAACAATAAAAGTGTTTATGGTAATAGGGAAAACACGGTGCGATGGATAAATTGTTACCATTTTCTATTTTTAATTTTGTGCATGCATATTGTTAGCTTTTGATTCTGTCAGTGCACAATATAGTAGAGTTGGTGAGGACCGTCTGTTAGAAAAAGAGCACCATGACACAATTCACTCTGCCAGGAATTTGAAAACAGCATCTTGCACTGCTTGGCATTTGTGCCAAAGGCTCCAATGCAAACATTTTGGAATGTTTGGGTGTCAATCTGAGGACAGTGCAGAAGATTCAGAAAGAGTTGGATTAATCCAATGGTGTTAGGAGTGATCACTAGTGATGACGATATTATACCTCGATTCAACTTCCCAGTGCCTTGAGTAGGTTGTGCTGTCATGAGTCAGGAGGGTGGCTGCTGAAAGGTTGTATGTCTGGCAAACAGAACTTTGGCACCATGCCACACAAGCAGGAGAACCCAGTCATGGCTGTCACATAATTTCTGCCTCCACATCACCCATTGCATCTGGCCACCTAACTCTTTGATTATTATGTGTGGGACATAGTTGTGTGAGAGATCAACATAATTCCTTGTAACATCAAAGATGAACTGAAGGCAAGGGTTATAGCAGCATTCACCAATGTAAACAAGGAAACCATCCAAAGGAGTTGCAAAAGATTCTGAAGTTGTCTAGAGATCATGATTGAAGCCAATGGTGATTTTATTGAATAAATTTATTCTTTAGTATTTCAAGATATCTTTGCGTAATTTTGGTAAATGTATCAGTTAAAATGACATGTTTGTGTTATTTTTATTACAATTTAAATGACTATTGTATTATCTTAACTCATATTGGGTAAGCAGTGATTGTTATATTTCAAATTATTTAAGAGGCTATTGACTTGAAATAATTGTAATTGTAGTAATTTTATCTTTTGTATACTGTTGTTTTTTTTAACTTTTTACTTCTTATTCATTATTGATTACTTAATTGTTATTGTTTATTATGTATGCATTCATAGTTTAATTTAATTTTTTTTAGTGGGTGGGTTCATATTTGTTTGAAGTATTGGCTATAATAAACTTTGACCTCAGTGTCTACTTATATATATTGTTGTCAGCTTTATCTTATATCCAAGAATTTAATTTCTTTTCTGATCTCTTCCTTTATGACGATGGTGTTGATTAAGTTGAGCAATTCTTGCAAGGAAGAGCTGATGGCATTGACATTGATAGTCATATTGGTTGGTTGTTGACTTTGCTGAGGCTTTCTCTCTTGTCATTAGACTTTTTCCATTTCTCATCTGGTTGGCTTGGAAGTTTTTGGTTCTGACGGTGATGGGACCTTGTCAGTTGATGTGGTTTTGTACATGTTTTTCAAATGATTTAAGCCCAAGTTCAGTGGTTTTCAGTACTTTTTGAGTTGATCCTTGTATCTTAGAAGAAAGCAATCCCATTTATTTATATATATTTTTTTTTTCTTTTTTTTTTAATCATATCACCCCAAGCAAGGTGGTAATGCCACTGATGTGCAGGGGGCTACATAGGTGCGAAAGGATTGGAAAAGAGAAAACCGGAAACCGCATCCTAAACAGGAAACAAGGGATGAGCCTCTTCACCTGTTCAATAGACGTGGGTGGAGTGTGAACTGGGCGATAGTTTAGTCTATCTACTCCATACATACATATATTTTCCATTTGTAAACGAGTTATTACGTGACCTAGGTTTCTACCATGAGTGGTGTCTTCAGGCGATTTGCAATAATCAATTTTACCATTTTTTTTTTTTTTTTTTTTTTTTTTTTTTTTTTTTTTTTAAGAATGGTCACATAGCGGTGATTTTTTTTTTTTTTTTTTTTTTTTTTTTTTTTTTTAATGCTCACATGGCAAGGAATTTTTGAACACACAATTTTCAAAAATTCCCTGCCACTGTTCTTAAAAAAAAAAAAAAAAAAATCGATTAATGGTAGAATCAGTTATGGCAAATCGCCTGAGGACACTACTCATGGTAGAAACCTAGGTTGTGTAATAACTCATTTACAAATGGAAAATATTCAAAAGTTCTACAATATAATTGTATTGAACACTTTTTAATACAAATGTGCACTGGTCTAATCTTATTGTGAAAAGAAACTAAGTAATTAGACAATATATATATATATATATATATATATATATATATTTTCCATGTATTCATTTTTTGCTTTTATTTACTATACTTTTGTTTATTCATTCTTTAGCCCTAGGTGAATTCTATCCTGTGCAAATTTTTGTAATTAGGCTAGTTTGGTATATAATCCAATCAGTGGGTTATGCCAAGTTGTCATTATGCTTTTTGCTAATTCATTAAGTTTCTTGGTGGCAGCCGGTCAGTTAACAACATCCACCATAATGACATGACATAATTTCTTGGTTAGATTATAGTTAAGACTTTGCACTAAAATCTTACAGATACTACTATTGGTCAGTTGCTTTGCTTAACTGCTTTGGCTATATAAATGGTCAACAAGGACTTTTGGCAAATTATAAGAATAAAGTACAAGGAGGCACTGAAAAGTTCTCTGCTTTAACAAAAATCAGTCAGTTAAGTGCCAGCCATGAAACACACTTGGGCAATCATGTCTCAAAAGAGACATGACTGACTGGGCAGAAGATTATCCCGCAGTAGGTTGCCATTGCTTTCTGTGGTAGACTGGTTGCCAGCCAAGGCTATAGAACCAAATCTGTCCTGTTATTTAACCCATAACTGGAGGGAAGAGACATATTAATTCCTTTCCTCCCAAGGATATTTGCACGTAAATGAATGCAATGAATTCAGCTTGAATTCGAACTCTGCTCTCTGATTTGTCGTTCTGAGCCAATATTCTCTGCACCACAACGCATATCCACACAAAAATCATTATTCTGATTTTGGTTATTGAAATACTGATCATGGGCAGGGGGTTTGGCTGAAAAGCTTTTCACTGCTCTTTTATGCATTTTTTAAGAAACTGTGCATTCAAATTTTATTCCACTGCTGACATCAGTTAGATTTAAATAACAGCCAAAAAACTGCTTTTACTTTCTATATTTTTTTTACTCTGTATCCAAGAAATCTAGACATTCTACAAGTTTAGTTACTTTGAAACGCCTCTCTTTTTTATTTATAAACCCAAACATAATTTAAATAACCATTTGAGTATAAAAATTAAACAAGCTAAGAACGTCAAAATTTTTAGTTGATTATTTAAAAACATAAATGAAAAAAATGAAAATGTGTATAGAAGTTTAAATCTTATTTTTCAATGTTAAATTTATCTTTTTTCCCATTTTTTTAAAAAAATATTTGTAACTATTTTTAACTATAATATCTATAATTAGATTAATAAAAAAAAATCCTTGTATAATATTATCTACCATTTTGAGTAGTCATTATCATTCAAAGAGATTTTCAGACAATTGTACATTTATTTTTTTGTAATTATTTTTTTTTTTTTTGGTCTTATAACATTTTAGCTAATCTTTTCTATAGCCACGGTCCCCCTGGGTATGACAGTAAACTGCATCCAGCAGCAAGGTCTCTGATTAGGAGGTTGTGAGGAGCATGTAACCACCTCTAAATTGCCACTGTTTCCAGGTCCTACCCTGACTCGGAGTGGTAGCACCTGTTAGGGACCCAGCTATGGGCAAATAGTTAACCCCCAGACTGGTATCAAAACACAATGAAAGTATAAAAATAGACTTTTATAGAAATATGTACATAAAAATAAACTTTTATAAAAAATATACATTTTTGAAGGAAAAAAATTATTACCAGCAATACATTTTGAATACAAAACAAGAAGATATCTTCAGTTTTCTAAAGTAAAAAAAAAATTAAAAAATTTTCATCAAAATCTGACTAAATCAACCTAACTATAACTGAACATGAAAAAAATAAACGCTTAAAATCCTAGCTTTTTGGCATTAAATGACCATCAGAGGTTTAGATGCTGTTAAACAAAACTCACTCACTCACTCTATAGCCACCTTCAGTGTATGAAGAAAGACTCATTTTTGCATATGTTGCATTCTGTGTTGACACTGGCTTCAGCTTATCAAACCCCAGTTTCACTTCGTAGAATATATCAACAAAAAATATGTTCTTTTTCTTATTTGTTTTATTATACTAGAGGGAACTGACATGTTATCATTGCTTCTAGTAGTTAACAAGAGGAAGATCTTCAGGGTAACACATGACCATTCATTGGCTTAGAATTCCACCACATGAGAGACTTTCTAAGGAATCTGAGTGCTGACAGACTGTGTCACTGCTTCAAAATTACTGTAGCCCTCTGCTAGCTTTACACCATTTGGTTCTTATATCCAAAACTTAAACAAAAGCAATCCATCACTGTCAGCCTCCCCCACCCTCAAGGTATTCTGACTGATTACTTGCCATCCTGGCCCAGCCTCTGCATTCTGTTACACATGTAAAATCATGTGTTTGTAATGTTTACTCAGAATATTATTGCTTGTGTGTACATAGATTTTAAGAATTGTTTGCGGAAAAGTGTTAATTTTCATTTATTTTGTTGAGAATCTTGGCTGAATATAAAATACCCAACGTATTCATATTTGTTCATGTTTACTTTTAGCATAAGAGAGAGCATGAAAGAAAATGGTTTGCAAGGATTTGAAGAAAACACTCTGAACTCAATATTTAAGACTTCCAAATTTGAAAAAAGATGAAAGTTTTTTTAATCATATCACCCCGAGCAAGGCGGTAACACCACTGATGTGCAGGGGGCTACATAAGAGTGAAAAGATTGGAAAAGAGAAAACCGGACACCATATCCTAAACAGGGAATGAGGGATGAGTCTCTTCTCTGTTCACTAGACATGGGTGGAGTATGAACTGGGTGATAGGTTAGTCTATCTACTCCAAGGAAAAAAAAAAAACAAACATAGGGTGGTGGATTGCTAAGTTTTAACTTAGTCCAATCAAAGAGATTTCTGCTAAATTAAAAAAAAATAAAGAAAACCAATTAAACATGAAAAGTTTAAAATTAAGCAAAAAAATGACTTACTTTTAAGAATATTTCAAACAAAGTTGATTCCCATCCCAGCACGAGGGTACTACCAGGAAGGTGGAATATTCTAAGGAAAGTGCCACTGAACATATGAACTTGTAGAAAAATTATTTCATCTCCTCCATTTGTTGCATTAAGTCATTTCTCATAATTTCTATGCACCTTCCAAATGAAATTGGGTATTCTGATGGTATTAGTTGTTTTACATTCGTTACTCTTGCAGAATTTCTGTCAGCAGCTCCCAGTTCTTTGTGGAATTTGACAACAAACAACCATGCAAGTTTCAGGAAGCAAGTAATCAATAAATCACTATTCACTACCTTGGAGGCAAGGATTACAGCATGCCTTTTCATTTGCTTTGTTAGCTTGAGATTTGTCGTCATTTATCCAAAAAGAAATGATAATTAGGACATGTTAGAAGAAAAAGACACGTTCTAGAAGAACTGAGCAACCCCCCCCAACTTAATTATAACTGATACTATCCTATTGCTACACATATAATTCTATCAATAAAACCATTATTTTAATCTCAGAAGCCCTAGATTAAGGAATGTGTTAGCAGAATATTTCCACTTTGTCATTCAATTGCCTAACATCTGCAGACAATATATATATATATATATATATATATAAAGTATTTTTGTTTACTTTGTGTATATATATATAACTTTCACACTGAACAGATGTTACACTCTGATCCTAAACAGAAGTGTCTTTCTATATGTAAATAATCCTTTAGGACATCCTTTACATGTAGTTGCATGGAATCTTCAACATAATGTTTTTACTCTATACTGTTATATCATTTAAAGATTTCTACAGTTTCCAAATAGGTAATTATATTTATATTTTGTTATCTTAGACTAGCAGTATAGCCTGGCGTTGCTCAGGTGTAATGAAAGCTTTAAAACTAATCCATGGTCCTGGAGCTCAGACACTTTGAACGTTGGCACAAAAGACTAAAAAGCAATAGTTGTTTCCAATTAAAGTGAAACCGTAGACTGAAAGAAAAATGAATGGATGCAAGTCAAATTTTGATTTCCTGGTATTGATATCAAATAAGTTTTTTTTTTTTTTTTTTTTTGTCATAAACTGAATTTTGAAGGCTAAATAAGTCCTCTGAGTAAATGGTATCATGGCTGAGGCTAAGAACTACAATTATACTTATTTAGAACCAAACCCGAAGCAAAAAAAATAAAAAATAAAAGGGCTGAAAAACTAATTCTGATCAGTATATATTATCGATTTTCTGCACTATTGTAAGAACTGCAACCTTGAAACTTCTGAATATTGTTTCTTATGTCTTTGTCTATGAGTGTATCAAATTTGACTAAAATCGGACCACTACTTCTATAACCCGATTTTTTCGATTATCGATCTTACCTCAACACAAAACCTAGCTAAGAACACTCGCAGACACTTATAGTACAACTGTGTAAATTTTGAAGAAAATCGGTTCAGCTGTTTCGGAGTCTATAGGTAATGGATACACACACACATACAAAGTTCCATTTATAAATAAGTTTAGATAAGCAAATTCAAATACTAGTTTCAGATATACAAAACCTAAGTACATACCTCTTATATAATTACTAATTTATCAGATAGAGGCAATAAGTTTCCAACATTGGTTTTTGAAAAATCTTTTATATAAATTCATGGCATCCTAATTTAGTCATCAGAGTATTTTTCGAAGTTGGAGAGTATGCAGCATGAGGAAGAACTTTTCAGCATGAAGATATTATCACAGTTTAATCAGCGACCAATAAAAAGTGCACGTATGCATGCAGGTATATAGGATTAATGTGAAGAAGCTTGTCACTTAACTGAGCAGAGTCATGTCAACTTTGAAGTTTTGTGAAGGCATTATTTAGAAATGTTGAAATTAGTCAAAATACAAGCCTTGAGTATCTCTGCACCTCTACCGCCAATCGACGAGATTATTTATTCCTTGTTGATAAAAATTTATTGGCTGTGATGCAACAAAATCTTTAAAAGCTGATAGTTTTGGTTCTAAAAGTTTTAGTATTTAAGAATGTGCTTAAAAAATGATAATCAGTGGATGAAAGTTTGGAATATAAAGGATATAGTAAACTATCGTATTCCAAGTCTGTGAGTTTTTGCGATGTCATTCTTGCTACATGTGGCCACGCGTTATCATGGAGCAGAATTGGACCACGTTGATTCACCATAGCAGGTTTTATTTTTTGCAGGCATGCATGCATTTCAACAAGTTGATTGCAGTGAAGCTCTTCATTAATGCTCTGATTTGCTTCTGTAAGTTGTAGTGAATAATGTCAAACCACCAGAGAGTCACCATAATCTTTTGCTGATGCTACTTTGGTTTTGGGAAATGTTTGGGGGGACTCATCACAATCAAGCTATTCACCTGATCGTTTATGGTTATCATAAAGGATCCACTCTTCATCAAAGATGACTATTTGGTCAAGAAAGGGATCATTAGTGTTAGGCAGAAAGAGCATCAAGCACAATTCAAAGTGCCGAAGTATTTGATTTTCATTGATATTTTATTTTTTTTAATTATATCACCTCGAGCAAGGCGGTAACGCCACTGATGTGCAGGGGTCTACGTAAGAGTGAAAAGATTGGAAAAGAGAAAGCTGAAAACCGCATCCTAAACAGGGAACAAGGGATGAGCCTCTTCACCTGTTCAATAGATATGGGTAGAGTGTGAACTGGGCGATAGTTTAGTCTATCTACTCCAATTGAGGAAGAAGAAAAAAAGGAAAAGGAGTGAAAAGATTAGAAAAGAGAACGCCGGAAACCACATCCTAAACAGGGAACAAGGGATAAGCCTCTTCACCTGTTAAAGAACCCATTTATTGAGCTTTTTTACTGTGCCACTACTCTGTAAATGGCATGAGACTGTTACAGTGCTGACACTAAGCGTCCGAGATATTTCTCTGACACTTTGATGTGGGTTTTTCTCAATAACGGTTTGCAATTGTTCGTTGTCAAGACGATTATCTTCTACCTTCTTCATCTTCAAGGCTCATCACCAGTACATAATTTCTAGAACCACCTTCATACTGTCCGATCACTTCTAAACCCATCTCCCAATGACGTGTTGATATAGGCAGAAGTTTAGGAGGCACTGTGCCCAAGTTTGAAAAGTAAACAAAGATCATGTTTTGTCATGTTCATAATTAAGAGTTTCTATGCTTCAAGAATATTTCTGTCTGAAAATAAGTTAAGTTATTAAAAAGCAAACATTAATTATTATGTACAGCAAAATTCAACTAATATATACTGTGAATACTAAGTTAAAATGGCTTTTCAAGTACAACCATTTGAGCAGCCATTATTTTTGTAACAACCCATTAGTAGCACACATGAATATATGTGATTTGGGAACAAAGGAAAAAAGCTAGTCAGGGCAGTTGCCATGAAAATATCTAAGTCTAAACTTATTAATAAATGAAACTTTGTGTGTGTATCCGTTACCTATAGACATTTTCTTGAAAATTTACACAGTTGTACTATAAGCGTCTGCGAGTGTTCTTAGCTAGGTTTTGTGTCGAGATACCCCCGATAAATATCAAAAATCGATAATCGAAAAAATTGGGTTATAGAAGGAGTGGTCAAATTTTAATCAAATTTGATACACTCATAGACAAAGACATAAGAAAAGATATTCAGAATTTTCAAGGTTGCAGTTCTTACAATAGTGCAGAAAATTTGATATCGATACCAGGAAATCAAAATTTGACTTACATCCATTTATTTTTTCTTTCAGTCTATGGTTTCGTTTTAACTGAAAACAACTATTGCTTTTTAGTCTTTCATGCCAACGCCCAAAGATTCTGAGCTCCAGGACCATGGATTAGTTTTAAAGCTTTCATTACACCCGAGCAATGCCGGGCTATACTGCTAGTTTCAAATATTCAAGCAGATGAATAAAGAGGCAATGTTGAATCCCTTGCACCAACTAATAACACTTCTTTAGAAGCAAGACAAAGACACTGACACAAGAAAAAAATATGAACCAAAATTTTGAGGGTTTTCAAAAGGATAAAAAAAATCCTTTAGTTTCCTCTTAATAACAAAGATTTTGATAATTTGTTTTTAAGATTGGGACATTTTTGCATTAAATATGCTCATTTTTTAGTGAATCTTTCAAAGTACTTATATGTTATGGTGAACACACACCTATTCCTCAGATAATGGATTCTCCCTCCTATATTAATAAAAGTTAACTCGAGAAGTTCTTGGGAAGTTCATAGGAATTCTAGAGAGTTCTTTAGAGTTCTATTGGTGTTTAGTAGAACTACTAGGCAGTTGATATTTGTCGGCAGTTAGCCGAATACTTAGGAGTAAGCTTGCAATGGAAGATTACCAAGTTTCTAACATTTAGAGTGCGTTAAGCTGATTAGCAACCGACATAGCACGATTATAACTTTTGGTGCGAAAACTACTCCACAACATTATATTAGTATATCTTTACAATCTTTTGTGCCAGTGTATTTGGATATCAGTCCTGCATAGTTTTACTCTATCTCACCCTTCATTATCTCAGAAATTTGAAACGTTTTAAAGTTGTTGATCACTATCCACAGCAGTATCCTTATCTTCATTGTTTGAATCTATAAACAATAGTGTTTCCCAAAAGCCATTGATACTTCCATTTACTTATGGTAGTAAGAGGTGTCCTCAACCAAATCCAACGGAGAATCTGTAATGTGATCGCTCCCAACTTGGCAGCTAGGATACAGTCAGTTTCTCACCGACGCAGTGTGGCTTCCCTGTGTCTCTTCTACAAATACTTTCACGGCTTCTGCTCCAATGAACTTAGCTCACTGGTACCCCCTATATATAAATTTCCTCAAGCCACAAGATTAGCAACTAGATCCCACCCCTTTTACTGTGAAATCCATAAATTGTAAACGTAAATTCTACTCCAGCAGCTTCTTTTCTCGCACTTCCCACCTGTGGAATTCCCTTTTGCTTACTTGCTTTCCCGACAGCTACAATCTTCAAGAATTCAAATGTAAAGTCAATAGTCATCTCCTGTCTCACTAACTTGCATCCTCTCTCTTGTGCTTCTTTCTCCGTCCACCCCACTCTCATCAGTATTCTCTTCCTTCTCATTCTCTCTTCCTGACACCCCCTGTAACCTGTCACTCTTTCACATAACGTTCCTCCTATTTAACCCCCTGCACAACAGTAGCAGTAAAATGCCTTGCTTGGGGCCACACGATTATTTAAAAAAAAAAAAAAAACAGCAATTTTTTTAAATTACTCTACAGATTGCACAAGAAAAGTTTTACTGATGAATAAAATAATTACTGCTGTTTAACATGACTAATTAAACTCATGTACAAAAACCTAATATCTCTGATGCACAGATACACAGAAAATGTTATTTATATATTAAGCAAGAAATGGTTGGTTGTATTTTAAAGTATCTGTAAACTCTAGTTTTGTTATTGATGGTTATAAAATGGTTATTGATTTTCCAGGACTAATGTACACAGTTCTCTTGTGTAGTTCTTCATGTAATTTATACAATTTTTCTGTCCTATTTGGCACTGGTGTAGACAGACAGGATTTAGCGTTTCTCTTGTTTTTATGTTGACTAAACACTAACTCGATTGCATAGTTGAGGAAATTATCGGATTTGAATCGACTCTTGTTGGTCAAAATCCTTCCCACACAAAAGTGATTATTTGTAGTCATCATTGTTTGTTTTGTTTTTTTATTGTTTTTTTTTTCATTCATGAAATCTGAGAAGGTCACTGAGTAAAAGGGGTTATATGTAATTAGCATATGAAAGGTGAATTACTGATAATTAAACAGATATATCCAACACCAGGAACATGTCACTTTACAACAGAAAGTGATACCACTTGGTTTTATTTAGCTGCAAACTATAGGGTTTGGATCCAAATAAAAATAACAGGCATTTCTTTTCAGAGTAAAATCAATGTTGTGTATTTGTTATAACACACATACACTGTGGATATATTGCATCATCTTTGTTCATATGTATGTAGATATATCTAAAATACATATTTGTGTTATATATATATATATATATATATATACACACACACACACACATTGTGTGATGGATAAATTGTCATTTGAATTACACAAAGAGAAAATAACACTGGCATCTCATTTTAACAAAAATATTTATCTAAATTACACAAAAATATCTTGAAATACTAAAGAGTAAATTTATTCAATAAAATAGCCATTGATTTCAACCACAGTCTCCAAACAAATTCGGAATCTCCTGCAACTCCTCTGGAGGGTCTCCTTGTTTAAGTTGGTGAATACTGATATAATTTTTGCCTTCAGTTCATCCTTGATGTTACAAGGAGTTTTGTTGGTCTCCCGCTCAACTGTGCCCCACACATAATACTCAAGAGCGGGGGGTTGCAGTTTGGTGTGTTAATTGGCCAGATATAAGGAGTGATATGGTTACAGAAATTGTATGACAGCCATGACTGGATTCTCTTGCTTGTGTGGAATGGTGTGGAGTCCTGTTGGCAAACATTGTGCTGACCTGACCTGAGTCAGTGTCTTCCAGTAGCCACCCTCCAATCTCCTCAAAGCACTTGAAATAGGCCTCTGTGTTGAGTTTGAAGCCTTTACTGCCAAATTTGGGACTTCTTTTCTTATCAGAATGATTAGAGTGAATTTTCTAAGCTAAAATTTGTTTGTAATCATTTGATTGATGCAACTTTTACTGAATCCTTTGCCCTGTTCTTAGATCGACACCCAAACACTCTGAAATGAAGCTTCCAGTGCAAATGCCAACCAGTACAGCATGTTGTTTCCAAATTTCTGGTGGAATGAATTATGTCATGGTGCTCTTTTTCTCACAGATGGCGACCAACTGACCCTACTATACAGTGTAATCAACAAAATCAAAAATGAGATGCATGTGTGGATTAAAAAGCCAAAATGGTGACAATTTACTCATCACACCGTGTGTGATTTAGCCAACAGGCTGTTTCATGTTTTAGGCCTGAAGATTGTGTCCATACATGAAACAGGCTGTTGCCTCTCCATGTTGACTTTTATATTTTCATATGTTCTGTTTCTGATATTGAGCAATTTTGCTCCATAATATAGCATACCTTAAAACTATATTTTTATCCTCTCTCTCTCTGTATATATATATATATATAATCTCCAAAACGAAAATGGTTTGGAGGTAAAATCCCAAAACAGATCCTATTGATATTAAAAATTATCCTGGTAGAGGGCTCGATGGAAATAGTATTATGTATTTACAGAGCCTAGTCTGTATATTTTCAAATAAAACTCCGAAAATTAGATATGCTGTATAGCCATTTCAGCAAGGAAAAACCTTGCTTCTTCAGGAGCAAATTTCTTTATTAATAATAAAAAAATTTTGTCACTAAAGAAGCAAGTTTTTTCCTCACTGAAATGGTCATATAACATGTAATTTTCAGAGTTTTATTTGAAAATATATATATATATATAGTAGCAGTATAGCCTGGCGTTGCTCAGGTGTAATGAAAGCTTTAAAACTAATCCATGGTCCTGGAGCTCAGACTCATTGGACGTTGGCACGAAAAACTAAAAAGCAATAGTTGTTTCCAGTTAAAGCGAAACCGTAGACTGAAAGAAAAATGAATGTATGTAAGTCAAATTGTGATTTCCCGATATTGATATCAGATAAGTTTTTTTCGTCGTCACCTGAATTTTGAAGGCTAAATAAGTCCTCTAAGAACTACAATTATACCTACTTAGAGCCAAACCCGAAGCAAAAACTAAAATAAAAGGGCTGAAAACAATACAGACATACAGGCAGATAAACAGACACACACACACAAACAACTTGTCTTTTACATATATATTATCAATTTTCTGCACTATTGTAGAAACTGCAACCTTGAAACTTCTGAATATCGTTTCTTATGTCTTTGTCTATGAGTGTATCAAATTTGATTAAAATCGGACCACTCCTTCTATAACCCGATTTTTTGATTATCGATTTTTGATATTTATCGGGGGTACCTCAACACAAGACTTAGCTAAGAACATTCGCAGATGCTTATATTACAACTGTGTAAATTTTGAAAAAAATCAGTTCAGCCGTTTCAGAGTCTATAGGTAACGGGGACACAAAGTTCCATTTATAAATGAGTTTAGATTAGAATAATCGATAAAGAATTGGAGAGCTGAGTCCATTACATTTACTTATGTGCTAATGTACTTACAAAAAATTATGAATTTATTTCTTCTCCCCCACCCCGTTATTGCATTTAAAACCTGTAGGGGGTGGGGATCATTTGGAGACATTGTGCCCCCTTTCATGCACTAGTTCTCCGTATTTGCTCTTTCAAAAAGTGTGGTTGGTTCTGCACAGGCCTTCACCATTATTTTTTATTTTTTTTTTTTTTTAATCACATCACCCCAAGCAAGGTGGTAAGGCCACTGGTGTGCAGGGGGCTACGTAAGAGTGAATAGATTGGAAAAGAGAAAGCCGGAAACCACATCCTAAACAGGGAACAAGGGATGAGCCTCTACACCTGTTCAATAGACGTGGGTGGAGTGTGAACCAGGCGATAGTTCAGTCTATCTACTCCAATTAATAATCAAATGAAATATGCAGGTACTATGGCTGTTGGTTCTAAGAACTTAGCTGGCTGACCCTCATATATATTTAGCACTTTTGACTATATCCATACTGCATAAGCACACATACATTTAAATCTACCGATCTGATTATTTAAGAGAAATTTTATTAGGAAAATGTATGTCATTCAGCAGAATTCAAACCTGTGACCCCTAACAACATAAGGAAAGCTATCAATTGATCTGATGCATTTTAGACCACTTAACCAAAAATGATTTCACAGTCTAAACGAAGCCCAGCCAAGTCAAGTCTTATAAACCCATATTTTTTAAATTTCTTGTAAATAATTATCTCCACTGTAAAATGTATCGTTATGTAAACAATGTTAGGGAAAGTTCAGGAGATTAACAAAATTGAATATTTAATTTCTTTGAACATTATTTTTAATCGATACTTGTATATGAGTAGATAATCAAGTTTTAATTGAACAGTGCATTTATATACACTACCAAGCATAATTATTAGGCCACCCCAGTGTTTTAAAAAGTTGTATTTAATTTTTTTTTTTTTTTTTTTTTTTAGTATTTATTGCCAAGTGAATAATTGTAAATGAAAATAGAATGGTTCTTTTGTTAATACTGCACAATAACATGTGCATTGAATGAATTTATAAATATTTAATAATTACCTATGTTGCAGTTTCATCTATGAAAGAATGAAGAAAATTTAGCGTGATTTGGACATGTTCATCTTTGCTTCTTTGCCTTGTGAAATTTTGCAAATTAATAATAACAAAAGAACCATTCTGTTTTCATTTAGAATTATCCACTTGGTAATAAATACTAAAAATAGTATGAAATACATCATTTCTTTTAAAAAACTAGGGTGGCCTAATAATTATGCCCGGTAGTGTATGTAACTCTAACGGCCTAATTATTTAAGAAAGATTTTATCAGGAAAGGAAGTATTTACAAAAAATTGCAAAATTGTGGGTTTATAAGGCTTTATTTCAACTGTGAAATTACTTTTAATTGAGTAGACTAAGATGCATTTGATCAATTGATGACTTCCTCTCTTTTGTTAGGGGTCACAGGTTGGAATCCTGCCAAATGACTCATTTTCGTAATAAAATTTCTCTTAAATAATCAGGCCAGTAGAGTTGTGTGTGTGTGTGTGTGTGTGTGTATATATATATATATATATATATATATATATACACACACTGTTTAATTAAAAACAAAATCATCTACTCGACTCTGACTGACACCAAATCAGTTGAGTTTCGATCCCGGCCAGAAGTAAGTGGATGTGTCTAGCCACACTGATGAACTGTGATTCAGCGAAACAGGCTTGTATGTGGATGACTAATATATATATATATATATATATATATATATATATAATATTAATGCAGGTTTCATTGAATAATATAGACAAGTTTTGTCTATTAATTGACAAAACTTGTCTATATTATTCAATGAAACCTGCAATAATGAAAAAATGCTGCCAAAATACACACAATTTAAATTACATGATCCAGCAGCCCAACACACCATCACCACCTTGAAATAGAAATGGAACCTTGTGAAAAGGCAAATTGAAATAGCGAAAGAAAATCTTGACACATTAACGGATCCTACACAAAATAGACAAAACTTGTCTATATTATTCAATGAAACCTGCATTAATGAAAAAATGCTGCCAAAATACACACAATATATATATATATATATATATATATACAGTTTTTAATTGTGATAATGTTTAGCACTAGGGCTGTTGTTTTTTCAATGGTTTTACTTATAAAATGTATTTTGGTAAGCAGTTTTTTTATTGTAAAGTGCTTAATATCAGGGTGAAGGTAGAGCGTTAATAAGCACAAAGAGTTTGACGCTTTAACTGAGCAAATTCATGCCGAATTAGAAATTTTGTGAGGACGCCGTTATGATGTCCTTGCTCGTCAGGGAGCTCAGACAAATTAGAACATCATAACAGTGTCTTCACGAAACTTGAAAGTCATCATGAATCTGTTCTCTTTGTCTTTATATAAAAAATGAGTGTGAGTGCAAAAATCACATATCCACTTAAGTGTACATTTGTGTATGGATATTATGTGTGTTTATCCTTTGTAAACCTCTTAATACCAAAGTGATTAGTTTCTCCATTACTGAATTAATTTCCTACAAATCACAAATGAATGCATTCATTCATCTGGAGCTTTTTCTTCTCCTGCCCTGTTTCTAGAGAATGAAATGGCTTCCTTCCTGTGTGTGTCACCCCCTTCCCTCCAGTGCCTCGACTACCGCCATCCCTACCAACTGCCCACAATAAACATGTCACTTGCTGAGTGCTGCCAAGGTTCCATGATGTTTTACTGCTGCCCTGGCCCTGGCACTTGTTGCATCTCTTGGAGAATAGAAATTATCAACTTGATTAAAGATACAAACCAAAAAGAAAAGTCTGAAGAATGAAATGGTGACACTTTTGACATTGATTTGATTTACTACAACCGCAAAAACCTGCTTTGAATTCTGTTGCAATTACCTTATTAGCTTCATTCATACTTGCTAGAAACAGACTTGGAAATATCTGGAAAGGAAATTCTGGATTTCTATAGAGATTTCTTTTAATAGTCTTTGATTGGTTGGTTTTTTTAAAATAAAGAATATTTGGCTTTTGTTCTTTTACATACAAAAACTCATTGGTTTTAATGATTGTTGGCAGTATTTGTTCTCCTGTCACCAGTCGAGTTTTATCTTCTATAAATATTGATTTTGTTTTTTTTTTTAACAACTTTTTTTTAAACTTTTAAACAAATGATATTATACTGTTGGCCTGCTATGTCGGTGGTTGAGATAGCTATTTCCCACTGGTTTATGTGGTCAGTGCTTAAATCTGAATTTTGAATGTCAACCCCCAAAAAGACTCTTTGAAAGATCAGTGCAACAAGATCTTTCACGTTCTTTATTCTTTACCTCATGCCAGACTATGCTTAATAAATTTTATAGAAATCACAAGCAAATTTTGTGCACCATTCCCTAACCACTACAAGCTTAGCCTCTTCAAGTCTAGAGTCAGCTCATAATATAAACTTCCTGCTTCCTCTGTCCCATCTCCTTTTCAACAACCTCATTCAGTAACTCTCTACTTGAGTGGCCCTTGAGCCTTGTATCAGATAAACAAAAGTAAAAAAAAAAAAAATCATTAAAAATTTAGATCGGCTGATGTTAGAAACAGGAAACTTTAAATTGTCTGTTTTTATGACAATATACAATTGTTCATTCTTTCAACCGCCCTTGATGCATTAAAGATTTTCAGATCAGTTTCACAATGGCTATTGTATTTTTTGTTTACTTAAACAACACTAGTTACAATAGTTTGATCTTAAGCAAAACCTCTGCAAAAAACAATACATACATTTTTTTTTCTTCAAAATTCTAAAAACTGAGAAGTTCCAAAATTCAAACATTTTTTTTCATGGGAAATTTTTTTTTTTTTAACTTTTTTTTTTTTAACTTTTTTTTTTTTATGGTCTATCTTTATCTCATTCCATTTACCACTCTACAAAAAGATTGTAATATTATTTATAATATGAATTTAATGAGTTTAGTTTGAAAATTTACAAGATTCTCTGCAAAGACAATTCTATAATAATTGACTGACCTACCCTATATTGTAGGGGCTTGCTTGTACTAATAAAAAAAAAAATCACTCTCTGAAATGTGTCTATTTTTAAATGTTTCCAGAAAAGATCGTCTCTGGATAAAAAAAAAAATTGTAATAAAACATTTGGGATTTCTTCATTTTCTTCCCTCTTATAATTTTTGCTATTACCAACAAACTAATGGAATTTGATTTTCGTCTTCCAAGTTGTAGATAACTTTGAAAATCGATGCATTTTAATGTTCCTTTGAATCTTATTTCCTATCCTAGTTTTCATTTTTTTTTTTTCCTCATGTGGTATTAAATGTCTCATGGCAATACATTTTAATTTTACTGTAGGAAGATTTTTTTTGTTTTTTCATTTCTGTGCCTTTTGTTAAAGGGAAAATAACTAGTTTACACAAATTGTTTGTTTAGTTCTGCAACAAAATGAGTTCATTTTAATTCTGTTAATTTACATGTATTTATGCAGTTAATCTCATATTTTTTGTGTTTGGATGATGGTTAAATGATTATTAAAGGGCTTAAAATAGGAATTTTAATTTTATATATCAGAATTTTACATGAATTACTCCGAGTACTTAATTCTCTGTCTCTAGTGCTTATTGACTATAACGTCTTTAAAAAGTTTTAATTCACCTGTTGTCATTTGAAAAAAAGAATTCTATCCATGTTTTTTATTTATGCATTAACATGAATGACAATTTGTATTAAGTTGAGGATGATGTTCTTTAAGGGCTCGTAGCAATAAGGTCTGTTCTTGTGCAAATATACAAAAACTCAGTCATGCAGACCACTTCAGAAAGTTTTTTTGTTTTTTATAAAGCACTATACTTCTACACACAAGGAATCATCCAGGTCAATTCGAAAAACTAAACTGTCAGCAGCAACAACAACCGCAAATCTTTCCAGACTGATTTTATTACCCCCCTACACACACACACACACAAGCTCTTGTATTTTTAGCTTTTACTTGCAGATACCTGCTGTACATGCGTTGTGGTGCAGTGGATATCAACTCGGAACGACAAATCGAGGAGCCGAGTTTGAATTTTAGTTGAATTCCTTGCATTCACTTATGTACAAATACCCTTGGGAAAGGTATTAATCCGTCTCTTTCCTCCAGTTATGGGTTAAATAATAGGACAGATTGGGTTCTATAGTCTTGGCTGGCAACCAGTCTACCGCAGAAAGCAATGGCAACCTACTGCGGGATAATCTTCTACCCAGTCAGTCATGTCTCTTTCAAGACATGATCACCCAAAGCATGTATCATGTATGGCACTTACCTGCTATACAATTCACCTAGATTACCTCTCTTGTTTCTTTAAAATTTGAAGTCAGGAGAGCATAAACAATTTTTCATTGCAAATCATTAACATGAAAAAAATATGGGGTGGGGTGCTCAAAAACATTGATATTTTTGTTAAATTTGAAGAATGATACTAAAAAGTAAAAGAAACTATATAGTTCAGTAGTTTTTTGTTTTTTTTTATAGCATGTATATTTTTTTTTTTTTCTAATCTTCTCCATTTAATGCTGGTCCTGGACATGACTGTAAACTGCATCTGGCAGCAAGGCCTCTGATTGGGAGGTTGTGAGGAGCATGGAACCACCTCTTAGTTGCTGTTGTTCTCAGGTCCACCCTGACTCGGAGTGATAGTACCTGCTAGGATTCCAGCTATGGGTAAATAGTTAACCCTCAAACTGGGATCAAAACACTATAAGAGCATAAAGATAGACTTCTATAGAAAAATATACATTTTTGAAGAAAACATTATTACCATAATACATTTTTGAAGGAAAAAAATTCTTAGCAAAACATTATTGAAGAAAAACTAGAAGATATTTTCAGTTTTCTAAAATAAAAAGAATAAAAAAAATTTTAATTAAAATCTGACTAAATCAACCTTCTCACTATAATTGAACATTAAACAAAAACGAAAAATCTTAAAACCCCACCTTTTTGGCATTAAATAACCCACATGCTGTTGATATGCTGTTAAACTAAACTCAAACCATTTTATGCAATGAAAAGTCACAAGTTTGGAAACACACTGGTGCTAAAGCAGTTCTTTAAGTACATGGTTTCATCATTTGTTTTTCATAAAATCAGAATTAAGAACCCAATTGCATGTGTAATGTAAATAAAAACTAATGAATTTAGTGGAACTTTTATAGTTAAGATTAATTTGTCATTATTTATTAGAAATTGTTAAAATGATAACCCCCACCACGACCATATTGCGGCCTGGGTTACATGGTTAGAATGAAACTTCATTATCTTAAATCAAGCTATATTTTTTCTTTATTGTTAAAATAAGTCAAGTGATTTTTTTTTTTCTTTTTCTATTTTATTTTCATATGACTTATTTTTAGTGCCTTTCAGCTTTAGTGTTGGTGTGAAAGAGGATATAGGATAGGGTTCCATTTTTGGCCAATCACCATTGGGTGAAGTTCTTTTATGTAGAGGCTTGAGGCTTTTCAATACATCTTTGAGAGGCTCTTGTTGTATTTTATGACTGACTTGTGCATTTGTGACTCCAAAGACTGAAATTAGTTTGGAAACATTTTTTTTTTCTTTTGTTTCTGAAAACTATAAATGGAAAAAATTTCCATAACAATGTTACAGCCTTTTCCAGTTGAATCACTAATAGGACAATTATGGGTGCTAAATTCTGTAATTCCCAAATTATATGTAACTAGAGTACTGCACATCATATGATACTATTTTCATGGTGAAAATATACTTTTGCCATTGTGATTAATATCAGGTTTTTTTCATTTTCGGTCTGCCATACTTTAGCTGTCTTAATAGATAACTATACATTTAAGTAGGCTTTAATTACATGAGTAACAACTACTAAAAAAACAGCATGACATGCTTTGTACATTGCAAAGCAGTGGACAGCGGCTTGTATGTTTCCCAAAATGTGTTTACACTTTATCAGCTCTTTTTGAATAACTGAAATAATTCATCATTTGGACCCATTCATGTAAAAAAAAAAACTTGAAATTTTAAGAAAATGAAAACTGCTCTCTGAGAGCCCTGCAATGATTAGCATATAGCTGTCCAGATATGTTGTTTAGCAAATTATATTAAGTAATGTACTATCAAGAATTTTATTGTTAAAGCGAAACCATCCAAATTATCAACATCTGGGAATCAGAGAATAAAAATATATTTGATGATATTTAGTGATGCTGTCTTATAGAATTTTTTGGACGGTGATAATCACAAAGGCTGTATACTAATTTTTGTTGGAGAATCAGAAAAGTTCTCACTAATTTGGTGAAACTTTAAAAAATAAAACATTGTTTACAGGCCTCTGGTTGTAGAAACAATCAAACATTTGAAGCAACAGACATGGTAGGTTTCATTACTACTCTGCTTAACTCAAGTAAAACTGATCCTTGAATTTTGCTCATAGTTTGTATCAATCACTGTAGATCTCTTTGAGACAGTGACATCATCTAAATCTATATTTTTTTTTTTTTTAATCATATCACCCCGAGCAAGGCGGTAACGCCACTGATGTGCAGGGGGCTACGTAAGAGTGAAAAGATTGGAAAAGAGAAAGCCGGAAACCACATCCTAAACAGGGAACAAGGGATGAGCCTCTTCACCTATTCAATAGACGTGGGTGGAGTGTGAACCGGGCGATAGTTTAGTCTATCTACTCCAATTAACAACTTGTCATTATGAACAGATATTCTTTCTGAAATGCTGTTTGCTTTTTTTAATCTTTAATGGAGCATATTTAGTAAGAAACTTACTTTATTTACTTTTTTGAGATGTTTCGATATTCATCTTATTTTGATAAGGGCAGCTAAATGAGAACAATCTACCTCTATAGGTTAAATTAAAGAATTGGTTTAAAATTCTGTGAAAGTTAATTGCATCAAATGACACCTAGAAATATCTACACTATTTACATTGTTCAGACTGTTGTTCTCATCTTTGTCATATTCATGACATTTTGGCCATTATACTCTCTGACCTTCTTCAGGTGATATATGTTGGACTTTCTGTTGTGGAGTAGTTTTTGCACTGAAGGTTATAATTGTGCTATATTGGTTGCTAATCGACTTAACATACTCAAAATGTTAGGAATTTGGTAATCTTCCACTGAAAGCTGACTCCATAGTATTTGGCTAACTGCCAACTAATATCAACTGCCTAGTAGTTCTACTGAACTCCAATAGAAGTCTAAAGAACTCCCATGAACATCCTAAGTGCTTCCTGTTAACTCTTATTATTATATAGAAGGGAGAGTTCATTATCTGAGGAATAGGTGTGTTTCCCCACAACACTTTCAAACCAAACCGTTTATTTCTTCCCAAGGGGTAGATTGTTCTTGTTCCATATGCCTTGCCTTTTCTAGATATTTCTGTTTTAGTTATTTCTCTTTCATAACTCAGAACTCTTTGGGTCAAGTCACTGGATTACTTCAACCAATGATTTTATCCACTGAGCCATGAGCCATCTATCCTTGGGCAATCTAAATAGTATAAATAGTTATAATAACTCATCTCAGAAATATAGATGACTAAAAATATTGTGATAAAAACATTAGTCCAAAAATTCAGACAACTTATTAACATTATTCTGGATTGATATCCAAAATAATCTTTTATAATTTAGAACTACTAATGTCATAATAAAAGTAGAAGCCTATTACAAAAGAAAAGAATTGAGTAACACATCTTGATATGAAAAAAATTTGTCCAAATTTATATTTTAAGAATCAAATCACAAATTTTACATTATCAAATCACAAAATGAAAGTTGTCTTGAATGGCCACTCTTATAGATCTTTTTTGCATTAATGCAGGTGTTCCCCAGGGATCCATTGTTGGATCTACATTGTTCCTAATTTTCATAAATGACCTTTCTGATGTCATCGGTTCTCAGCTCAGTATCTATGCTAATGACACAACTCCTGTCTTAATAGTAAGTCCAATCACTTTGATAAGGTAAAATCACCAGCTGACCTCAAAAATAAACTACAATCTGTTGTTAAATGGAGCAAGAAATGGCTTGTTAATTTTAACACCTCCCAAACAAAACTGCTTTTTTTTTTAATTATTTGAGAACCCTTTTTATCTTCATTCAGCATTTGCTGATGTTAACCTCCAGGAGAGTGACTAACTTGGCATTCTTGGACTAATGTTTTACACTGGCATGAAGTGGAAAGACTATCTTAAATCCATTGCTAGGTCTGCTGCTAAGAAGGTTGGTTTACTGTATCGTGCGAGACAATTTTTCTCATCAGAATCTACCTTACATATTTATAAATCTACTATTTCTCATTGCTTTGAATATTCCTGCCATATCTGATCTGATGTTCCTGAGATATATATATATAGAGATAGAGAGATAGGGGGGGATTTTTTATAAAATATCCTGATATATATAGAGGGATCTTTATAAAATCCAAAGAAAAATCTGCAATTGTCTTGATCTTTCATCTTGGTTTCAGTCACTTTCTGACCATTGTAACATAGCTTCCCTGTGCCTTTTTTATAACTGCTTTCATGATAATTGTTTTGATGAACTTTCCTCTAGGGTATGTAGACTTTATGAATATAAACACCATACTAGATTGGCATTAAGGTCGCATCAATTTACAGTTGAAATATCTAAATGTCACCATAAATTCTATGCTAACAATTTCTTCTCTTGCACTTCTCACTTGTGGAAATCTCTTCCTGCTTTTTGCTTCCCAGTTAACTTTGATTGTCAAAAATTTAAATGCAGTGTCAATTGTTATCTCATGTTTTATTAATTTTTCTTCTTTTGTTCTTCTCTCTTCTTAATTATGTTTTCTTCTCATATTATTGTAAGCCTTATGCTAACAGTTTCTTCTCTTGCTTGTGGAACTCTCTTCTGGCTTCTTCCTTTCCACTCAACATGATCTTCAAAAATTTAAATGCAATATCAATTGTTTTCTTAATTCTTATTTTTTTATTGCCCTCTCTCCTTATTAGTGATTTTTTTGTTTTTTTCTCATATTCTTTAATACTCAGTAACATCTTTTTTTTTAATGGTTGTATTGCTTTGCTGGAAGTGAAATGGTTAAAAAAAAAGAAGAGATTAGTGTTTTACTCGTGGCTTTGTACCAGACTAAGTTTAGTATAACACCAAACCCACAAGTGTGCTTCAATGCAACCGATCAGGGAGATTAACTTGCAAACAACAACTCTGCTGCACTTTTGAAACTTGAACATCTAAATGCATAATGTGCAGTCAGAAATGACAATGCTCAGTTTTTCTGCATTTCATCTCTCTTTTGGATGATGTTGATGAAGTAGAAGTGCATCACTACTCATGCTTTACTAATCTTGTAATGACATCTTTTAAAGGAAATGATCGTTGGCCTTTACTTTGTTGAGAAAAACATAGATGTTGGCATTTGAAGAGTTTCTGATTTTAGTCACTTCCTGTATTTTAATTAGACTTAATGTCTAACACAAGCTAACCTGGCTCCAAAGACGTCCAGCTAATTTACCTCTCAATAGTTTGGCAGAGAGATACTAGCGGTCATTTCTATAGCAACACAAAATCTGATTATTGTCTTGAAATAAAGTCTAAACAAAATCTGTCCAGATTTTTTTTCAGGCTATTGCACACAATTCTTTGGGTTATAAATTATGTATGAATTGCATAGTAATTGATTTCCATTAAAACTTGTGGACATATTTACAATAATGCAAACACACACACACACACATATATATATAATTAAGGTGCATTAGTTTTGTTTTGTATATTCATTGTTAAATGTAAGTACATTTATTTTTGTAGATTTCAGAGTGATTCAAGAGGGGGAAAAAAATTAAAAGCAGAAAGAATTTGTATTGCAAACTCATAGGTTATGGGGTTTGAACAGAATTTTCTAAAGCTGTGGTGTTAATCATCAATAAAGAAAACTTATGAACCACTTCTAATCTTGATTAATTCCTTTCTCTCTACATCAGATAAGATCTATATGTACATTAACTTAATATTATTCATAAGACCTACCTATCCAGTTGTTTCATTTTTTTCTTTAATATCTGAATTGTCATTACTTATTAGAAAGTATAGTGGATTTTTTTTTCTTTTCATCATTTCACCTTAAAGCAAGGCAGTAAAGCCACTAAGATGCAAAGGGTTACTGAGTATTGGAGAATATGAGAAAAAGAAAACATTAAGGAGAACAAGAATTAAAGCAGAAGCTGAAGACATTGCATTTAAATTTTTGAAGGTCAGATTTGGAAAGCAAGTAGTTAGAAGAGAGTTCCACAAGTGAGAAGTGTGAGAGAAGAAACTGTGAGCTAAATGTAACTGTAAGTTTTATCCTATTTCAACTATATAATGATGAGACCTAGCCTCCAATCTAGTACTGTACTTGAATTCATAAAATCTTGGTACCAAAAAGAAAAGCTCATCAGAACAATTATGGAAATATTTCTAGAAATGGCACTCACACATTATATTACAATGATGGGAATGTAACTGAAGCCGAGATGCCAGGTTAGGCTCAATAACAATGCAGTTTTTTTTTTGTTTTTTTTTTTTAAATCAAGAATCTCTAAATACATAGCAGAAGAACCACACTAGATGTGATAAGAATATCAGTGCATGGATAAAGGGTAGACTTATAAATGCTCAAGGTAGATTGGTTTTGAATTCAAAGTTTTCTTTTTCTAATATTGGTTGTCACTCAAGGCCAAATAGTACAGGCTTTCCTGCTATTTAACCTATAACTGGTCAGAAGAAAAGATAAATTCATGTCTTTGTGCAGGAGTGAACACAGCTGATGAGGGTGGAATTTGAACTTGTCTCTCCAATTTCACTTTCTGTGCTTGTAACCACTACATTACCTGTACATCATGTGAATTCTATCTTAAACACCCATAAAGTGAATATAATTGATCTGAGTTTCATTATGAAAGAAGCTCAAGTTGTAAAAATCTTTGAAACCTTCATCACTCTAAAAGATTTATTTCGTTTATTTGATCACTCGTGTTTAATTTTCATCAAATCTGAAAGACGTTTGCACTTTCAATGTAAATTATCTGCAAAAGTATTTCCTCCTCACCAGGCCTGCTTCTTAATCATATCTACAATTATTAAGCTCATTAGAAAAAGCCCTTACATTGGTTTAAAATTTTTGAAAGCTCAGTCTTAAAATACCACTGACATTGTATGAGATGAGCTCTAAATATTTCAGATTTTGCTCTGATTATTGAACCTCCCCTTCCTATATGTAACTGATGTTGTTGGTTGTATTTTGGCCTATTTATTCTCCCGCCTTCATCAGTAAGAAAACGGGAAGAACTTTTTATCAAAAAATGTCAGAAAAAAAAAATATAGTGATCATTGACCTTGTCAGCCCTTGAGAGATTCCAGTTATTAAATTCCTGGACTGTCAGTCAGTCAGTCAGTTAAGTGCCATATGTGATACACATTTTGCTGATCATGTCTGTGAAAGAGACGTTACTGAGTGGGCAGAAGAACATCCTGCAGTAGGTTGCCATTGCTTTCTGCAGTAGACTGGTTGCCGACCAAGGCTATAGAAGCCAATCTGTCCGATTATTTAACCCACAACTGCAGGGATGAGATGGATTAATAGCTTTCCCAAGGGTATTTGCGCGTAAGTGAATGCAAGGAAATCAACTGGAATTCGAACTCGGCTCTCCTCCTCCGAGTCGCTATCCACTGCACCACAACGCACATCCAATTGTTAAAAAATTTACTGTAACTTATGGATGTAGTGGTTATGCTGGGGTTAGCTCTGGCTTTTTCACTTAAACACCCAATACACGTGGAATTACCTTCATTTCTCGTGTCTACTGGAATGAAATATATGAATGAAAGAAGGAGATGGAGACATTAGAAATATTTTTAGGACTTTTGAGGGGAAATGCCTTCCTGAACAAAAGGTATGTCTTGTCAAGAGTCCCATCTAAAAAGAGAGAAATTCTCTTGATTTCTTCTTGACACTAGAATATACTTTTATAGAATATTTTTGAAAGAAAAATATTACCGATAATACATTTTTGAAGAAAAAAAAAGTATTCCCAGCAAAACATTTTTTAATACAAAACTAGAATACATTTTCAGTTTTCTAAAATAAAAAAGAATAAAAACAAAAGATTTTCGTTAAAATCTGACTAAATCAACTTTTTCACTATAACTGAACATTATAAAAAAGAATATCTTAAAGCCCCGCCTTTTTGGCATTAAATAACCCGCAGAGGTTGATATGCTGTTAAACAAAAAAACTTAAAAAAACAAACTCTAAAATAAAATAAAAATTTTTCATTAAGATCTGACTAACTCAACCTTCTCACTATAACTGAACATTACAAAATACCTTAAAGCCCCGCCTTTTTGGCATTAAATGACCCACAGAGATGTTGATATGCCGTTGAACAAAACTCAACTCAAACTTCTTGGCATCAGGAAGCCGCCCTCTTTACTCGCACATACATAGATGGTCTTTCTTGTCAGAGGACTCCTGGAAGAGTATTATTCTTTTGTTGTGTTTATTTTATTCTCTGTTTTTATTGTAATCTCCATAAATTTTAGTGCAACTGATATATGTCAAAAGCTTTTGGAAGTACAAGTCAATTTCATATGAAAGTAAATTGATTTCTCTTTCAAAAAAATAAGAACTAGTCACCTTAGTAATACTGGTTATGAAATATAGTTTTGGAAATCCATAACTTTGTAAAAGTAATATATTCCTCTCACTTAGTTGATCATGTGACAGGTGTTAATGCTGTTTATTAAATTACAGTACTCTCTAATTGTAGTTATATCCAGGCACATCCAGATTCTAAGCATGTGAAACTTACTGAATTAGCCTATTTCAGTAGCATGATGTACACAAATAAAAACATACTATCACCTATTGAAAGAGAGTCCTTTTTTTGTTTTGTTTTGTTTTTTTTCTTACACCTTATGTAAGCTGAAGATTTCATTTCCCACTAAAATTAACACAGTCAAGTCCAGGAATGAGGAGTTTATTATTAAGGCTTACATTATTTTTAAGTGTTTTCTGCAGTTAGATGAGTATATATAATGTTAGCGTTTTTTTTTGTTTTTTTTTACAAGTATTTTGCAGACAGAGGTTAGTAAGTCTTCATGTGTATTTAAATATGTATTAATAGAGCCATGATTTAAAAGACGCAAAGTAAGTCTTCATAACATGTAGTTGTATGTACAATATAATTATTATTCATTGTTTTCTTCAGGAATGCAATTCCGTAAGAAGTATGTAAATTCATAATGTTGGTCCTTTGTTGTTTTGGATCATACTAGTAAATTGTTACTGGAGATAAAGTTGGACATTTTAAAGTTTTTATAATAATGAATATAATCTTCTTTTCGGTCACTGGAGTTGTACATTTCTTAACATTTTTTGGGGGGTTTAAGTTTTTTAATGGCATATCAAACTCTGTGGTTATTTAATGCCAAAAAAGTGGGTTTTTAAGGGTTTTTTTTTTTTTTTTTTTAATGCTCAATTATAGTGAGAAGGCTGATTAAGTCAGATTTTAATGAAAAATTTTTAAAATTATGTTTTTTATTTTTATTTTTATTTTTTATAAAACAAGATTTTTTCTAGTTTTGTAGTCAAAAATGTATTGCTGGTAATTATTTTTTTTCCTTCAAAAATGCATATTTTTCTATAAAAGTCTATTTTTATACTTTCATAGTGTTTTGACCCCAGTTTGGGGGTTAACTATTTGCTCATAGCTGGGACCCTAACAGGTGCTACTGCTCTGGGTCAGGGTGGACCTACGAAAAACAGCAATTAAGAGGTTGTCTCATGCTTTTCACAACCTCCCAATCAGAAGCTTTGCTGCCAGATGCAGTTTACCATCATACCCAGAACCTTAATATCTTTGAGGGCACATTCATCCTCGTTATAATTAACATGGATTTGAATTTTATAAAAAAAAAAACAATGTTAATATTATTGTTTTTTTTTTCTTTATGTTCAGCCTTATTATTATTTATTTCTCTTAAGATAAAGAAATAATTTGATTATATATAAGATGGTTTGAGAAACCTTTATTAATCAATGTCTTTAATATGGATGTGCATTGTGGTGCAGTGGATATCGGCTCGGAATGACAAGTCGGTGAGCCAAGTTGAAATCCTTGGATTCACTTAGGCACAAATACCCTTGGGAAAGGTATTAATTCGTATCTTTTCTCCAGTTATGGGTTAAATAATAGGATAGACTGGGTTCTATAGCCTTGGCTGGCAACCAGTGCACCACAGAAAGCCATGGCAACCTACTGCGGGATAATCTTCTGCCCAGTCAGTCATGTCTGTTACTAGGCATGATCGTCCAAGCGTGTATCACATATGGCACTTAACTGACTGACTGTTTAATGTTGCTAAGTTCTTTGCACTGGAACTTAAAAAAGCATTTATTTTTTAATATGATTTTCTTTATCTGGACACTTAATCCAGTGTTTCTCAAACTAATAACATAAATCATTATTTAATAAAAATTTCAGATCTCAATTCAGCTGTCAAAACTGTTAACATTTTCAGAAAAAAAAATGGTCTGTAACTTAAAAATTAACTGGTATACATTTATATCAGCAAGTTTGGTGATGTGGGGGATATATGAGTACAAAATTTTATTTTTTTCTAGGTACAATTTATTTAATTAAATTTAAAACATTTTATTATAGCTTCAACATTATCAACTATATATTGCCTTTTTGCTAGAAGTGAATATGGGAAGATTGTCAGAAAATATTTGTGTAAAATAAATTCCTTTTATATCATTAGGCTACAGATTTTATGTTGTTAGGAATCCTATGACCCAGGAGGGCACCACGTGTAGAGAAGCAGTGGTGTCATGGGCAAGTGAGCCTGACTGAGCCCATTTGTCTTCAGGTTGGTTTTCCTTTTCCTAGACTGGCTGTCATTACAAAGTAAGAGAACCCAGTCTCTCCAATAGCAGGAGATGAGGAGAATAATAGCTGATTCATGCCTTTTTTGCTCCAAAGATATTTGAAAAAAAGTAAATGCAACCATCTTACCACCCAGAATTCAAATTTAACTTTTATCGTTTTCTCTTACCAACTCATTTGCTGTTACACTGTTTTCACACCCCCATATGATTTATCTTTTTATGTACCTACATATACCTATAATTTTTTTTTCCATGGGATCTATGTCTTTATCATTCAAATTCTTTTTAAATACAACCCTTTTTCTACCAGTTTATGCGATTTCATAAAGATTGTCTCCTTTTACAGGTCTCATGAATCTTTTGAAAAGAAACTTTTTTAGAAAGAGAGATTTTTTTTTGCTGAGTGTGTTATTAATTCATTGGTAAAATCTAAAAGATCTTTTGCAGGGAGAAAACAAAAAACATAGACACCGCAGTCAATACCCTGCCTAGATTTCATGGGTGTCATCTGCAGTTGTGTCATCCCTATTATCATTTGAAAATGGTTGGTTTCTCTGAAGTGAAAGGAGGAGTTTGCTTCTGCTTCCTGGAGACAAGAATGAAACATGTTCACCACCATCCTCAATTTTTTTCTAATCAGAAATCCCAAAATAATACCAAAAGAAAGTGCCTATTATACACTGAAATAATTAGACATTGTTTGCATAATGACCTAAGCCTACTAAAAAATGGATGATCAATAATAACATCATTATCGGAACAAAAGAAAACATAATCAGAAAACTTCTTTTTTTTTCTTTTTTTTTTTTTTTTTTTTTTTGCTATTTTTTAATAGCTAATCATTTTAATTGTGTACTTGACAATAGCAAAAATTTGTCTCCCTTGTTTTTTGTATAACAGACCAAAAGATTATGATTATTAATTCCCTTAATAAACAAGCTTGCAAAAGTTAGGTTTGTTATATTGATGTTTCTAATATCGTTTTCTATACATGGTGATGAAGGTGATTATCCCAACCAAATTATTTATTTTTCTATATATTAGGCTCTTCATTGTAAATTTAGCAACTTCTGTCAGTAAAATAAATTGAAGAAATTCATTTAATAATGAATTATTCAATCATAATATTCTATTTGGCCTCTAGGTTTAATTTATATTCTCCAACAAGATTTCATTGATCTTGATTGCAGTTTTTGCCCATAAAACTAAAATACTTAACTCTAGACAAATGTTCACCTGAATAATCAGTCAGCACTTATTTCCCATATAATCTGATTCAATTTTTATAAAATATCAATTTTTCAATCTAAAGCAAAATTATTTTTTTATTCTATTTTTCAAATCATTTTTATGTTGAATGTGGCATTAAACTGGTTTACATATTTATAAACATTAATGTGAAATACCAAAAAGGTTAGGGGCAATAATACTTTGAATGGTTTTGTACTCCCCCATTTGTAGAAATAGACTTTGCAAGATGATGTAATAGGTAGAGAGGTATTGTAGCAGTGGCATAAACAGAATTTAATATCATTTGACTACAGTGAGGCCTCAACAACTGCTCATTTTCTTAGGCAAAAAGAAGCAAGTGTATATGAAGGATAGGTGAATTCTGAACAGTCTACAGCAACCCATGACAACTGCTGGTTCCCACAGGTTATAGAATAATGGGGCACTAACAACTGTGACCTGACAAAGATTGTAACCACCTAATGAAGGAGAATATCATATCAAATCCTAATTTAAAACTAGTCTTACTTAATCCATTGGTTAATACACTGTACAGCACACATTCATACTTTCTTTCTTTTTTGTTTAACAGAATATTAACTCCTTTGAAGTAGTATATATATGATGTTATTCTACTTTCACAATTGAATACATGGTAGATGATACTTAGCTTTTGTGTATATACATGTTTGGGGTTTTGTAGTCATTAACCAAAATGTACCATCATTGCTTACTACACTTCACCTGACTCACTGGAACATAAAAGACTGGTACCAGCCGCTTGTTATTTTTATGGATTTTTTTGGGAGACAACGTCGTGTTTGTTGTAGACTGCATAAAACAAGGGCTGTTAAGTAGGCAGTGATTCTCTAACGGTGCAAGATGTTTCTTGTTGGAGTTCACAAGAACCACTGTTCATACAGAGATCTTGTTGCAGGTGATCTAACCAATTCCAGAAACATTCCAATTTCTTCCACATACTCTATTGGCTCCTTACACAAACCAGATTTAAAAATTAGTCACTGAGCATTTATGGTACAGGATGCAATCCCCATTAAATTCCCTGTAGCCACATCAAACAAATACAACTGTGTTCTGGTCAGATGAACATGTTTGAACAGCACTTTGTAGGCTCTTCTGTCTGTCATTTCACATATCAGCTACCATTATTCAGGGGTGATGGGAGCACACATTTAGCTGTCTCTAATCTTTTGCCCCCCCCCTTCAGTTTAGATATTTAAAAAAAATAAGGGACAGCCAACATACATGAAATATCCAAATCAAACAATGAAAATCATTCACATCAGTGTGGTTATGTTAATCAATTTGATGTGTGATTTCCATATAGTGGAAAAAATAAACTGTATATTTATGTATGATTTGCTATTCAACAAGAGTTACGATGTTAACTTTTTCATTTGTTGAATTACTGTCAAAACCTATGGCTGGTTGTCTATCTTCTAAGAGGCTTTTCTTCACAAGAATGAAGATTGTGTAGCATTAAGGAGAAAGTAGAATTGGTGCAGAAAAGGAAATTGTAATGTCATGTCTTTTGGTTGTTGTTAATTTCTTCATTTGCTATGATTTCTTTTTTTTATGACATTTTCAACACATGCTTTTTATTTTAAGAAAGGTAAAAATGTAACATGTGAAAAATATTTATGATTTTTGATACTGTTCAAATGAATTGAAGATAGTCAGTGTTATATGATAGCCAATGTACTCAAAATATCCAAAGAAGTCTATGAAAATCATTTACATTAGTTTGATTATGTTAATCACTTTGATGTGTGACTTCTCTATAAGTTGAAAAATAAAAGATCTAACTGTACATTTATGTGTGATTTGCTATTACATTATTTTGAACCTATTGACAGGTGATGAAGAGTGGATATTTTATGACACCATGGAAAAAAAGCAACAATACAAAAAGAAAATTTACACTATTTACATTGTTCAGAGTGTTGTCTTCATCTTTGTTGTCATATTCACATTTCAGCCATTGTACATTCCGGCCTTCTTCAGGTGACTGGAATTTCAAACCAGACTTTTTATTTTTGTCCAGTGTGGTAGATTGTTCTGGTTCTATATGGCATGCCTTTTCTGAGTATCTTAGTTTCAGCTATTTCCCTTTAACTCAACTTTCCAAGTTTTTGTTCGCCTCTGCTGTGGCCAGGTATTGAACTCACAACTCTTTGGGTCAAGTTACTGGATTACACTAACTCGTGCTTTTATCCACCCTGTCATGTTGAGTTACTAAAAAGATATAACTAGAACAGATGTCTGGAAGTGGCTTTGCACATGGAACTAGAACAATCTACCGTGGTTGATGAAATAAAAGGCCCAGTTCAAAAATTCCAATCATCTGATAAAGGTTGTAGCATACAAAGGTTAAAATGTCGTGACTATAGCAACGAAGATGAGGACAACAATGTAAATAGTTGCAGTACCTCATCCCAGAAATATATATAGAAAAAGAAAAATTGTTTTCATCTGTAGAAAGGGATGCTATGTCTATGGCTAGACTGGGAATACTCTGCTATAAGCACTTTCCAGGGATGCAAATGCTTGATTTGAACAAGTACTGCTTCTAATTAGGCCACTTGAAAGCATCAGTCAGTCAGTTAAGTGCCATACGGGATACATGCTTTGGGCGATCATGTCTTGAAAGAGACATGACTGACTAGGCAGAAGATTTTTCCACAGTAGATTGCCATTGCTTTCTGCAGTAGACTGGTTGCCAGCCAAGGCTATAGAACCCAATCTCTCCTATTTAACCCATAACCGAAGGGAAGAGACAGATTAATACCTTTCCCAAGGGTATTTGTGTGTAAATGAATGCAATGGATTCAACTGGAACTCAAACTTGGCACCCCAATTTGTCGTTCCGAGTTGATATCCACTGCACCACAACGCACATTGACAAAAATTGTTACAGCTTGGTTAGAAATTTTTCATTCATTGTCTATATTCTCCGGAGATTTCACCTTCAGATGACTGTTTGTCGCAGACGTCCCTCAATGGGGGGGAGGGGGAATAATCAATTCCCTAGAAGGCTGTCAAAGCAAATATAGAGCAAATGTTTTATGAAAAAGTTAAGTTTATCAAATGATGGAGTTATAAACTTAACCTGAAAGATGTCAGTGTAACAAAATAGCAAATGTGTTCAATAACGTCAGAAATACAGTAATGTACTACCTCTGACAGATAATGGTTGCATACAAATTTTATTTCAGCATTTTCATCCAGTAAATGTAAATGCTATTATGGGACAGAAATAATAATATTAATTTTTATTAAATAAGCTAGACAATCTTTTTCACCAAAATATAATTTTTTTTTTGACCAGGTTGTATTAGCCTTACCACACTAGCACTTTATAGTAAACCACAAACATTCATTTTTTTTGTCTTGTCCACTATTATTTCTGGACCCCCGTATTTACTTGTATGACTATCGTTGCTTTCTCTCTCTCTCTCTCTCTCTCTCTCTCTCAGCCTGTTTATAGCCAACAATATTCAGTCGATCAACAACCCAGAGATTTACAATGAGCATGTATCTTTTATGTGTGCAATGTTTTTAATTTAGGGCATGAATTAATGGTTCCATTTGTATACAAAAGGATAAAGGTATTATAGAAATAGCTTGGTGCTTATATGACCAGCAAAAGCAAGTGATTGAGTGGTTTTACAATGGGGTCGTTATTTTACCTTTTATGAAAGGGCAAGGGATCTTTTCCTACCAGTAACTGTAAAAAAGAAAGAAAAAAAAAAAGGATTACATATGTTTATATATGTACTTTACTATTTGGACCAGCCTCATATTCTCCTACCTTTTTCAGGTGTCTTTCTTTATATTCAGCAACCTTCTTGGAATTTCAAGCCAAACACTTTATTCAACTCATGGAGAAGAGTTGTTCTTATCGCACTTTCAATGCTTTGGAGATGTTTTGTATCAGTTAATACACTCCAGTCTATTTACCTTTGGGTTTGTTTATTTCATCCACTGAGCCGAGGCTATGACTTTTCAGCACTCCCAGGAAATGAACTGACAACTGTCAAAACCTGATATGGTTTAACTAATACTTTAATCCATTTGATCATGTGTCTCTTCGGCAATCTAGTTTTGAAATTATGGAGCCTTAAATCTAATGTCTATAGTCTAATGATGGGATCATATGAGTGTCTTGTAATTTCTTTTAAGTATTCTTTCTTTGAGACTTCTGGATGGTATTTATTTTTATGCTAGGACATCTGAGAAGGTTGTCAGTACCTAATATGTGTGCTTATTCTTTTACTCAGTTTATTTACAACTGTTCTCTACTATCATCTTGACTTTATTCTACAAGAGCTAATAGCCATCTCATTCTCTCCATATATGATCAGCTATGTCTGATTTCAATGTATCTCCCCTTACAACTGCTTTCTGATATTTCTCTTTCCTTACTTGGGAAATGGGGGTGAATAATAATGATTCTCATCTCAAATCTTGTGTGTTAACTGGTGTAATTTTAATTTTTTCACCCTCATACAAACCATCCCCAAAATCCAAAGAAGGATTTACTAAGTAATCTGTCACTGATGTGGCATGGCTTCCCTCAGTCTTTTCTACAAATATCTTCATGGCAACTGCTCTGATGAGCTCTTTTTCCTGGTGCTTGTCCACGTGAATTTAAACGTGCTACTAAACTGGCTTCTAGGTCTCACCCCTTTTACCATTGAAATAGTTAAATGTAACCGCTACTTCTACTCTAACAGTTTCTTTTCTTGCACTTCACGTCTGTGGAACACCCTTCTATTTCCTTGCTTCTCTGATAGCTACATTTAAATGCAATGTCAATTGCCATTTTCTATCTTCTTGAATCCCATTCATCAGTTACCCTTTCTTCAATACCCACTGTACACTGTCTTTTCTCTCACTGTAACTCCCTGTGCACTAGTGGTGGCCTTGCATTGCTTAGGGTGAAATGATTAAGAAAATAAAAAGATCAACATGCAATCACCAGACATGAATAAAAATGCCTACTATGTGCACATACATACACACGCTATAATCCCTCATGGAGAAATTAGAATTACAATACAGATACATGCATGAAGCATACACACATGTAATGCTTGACCAGACAGATACAGGTAAAGTCTTCTTAACCAATGAAAATCAAACACAACAAAAATGAAAAAATACCAGAATTTTATTTTTTGCCTCCATATTTCATTCTCTGATGAAGCTTTTATGAAAGTGAAACCTGTTAGATTCATAAACATTTCTTATTTGTCCCTTACCATATCATTTGTTGGTATTTTTATCTTTAAAAACGCATGAAAACCAGATACTACTAATAATAAAAGAAATCATTGTTTTTGATTGCATTAATAAATTTGTGGGTAACATACACACAACGCAAGAAAAATACAAAATCAACCTGACATCAATAAATAGCACATAATTTTTTTTTTTAAATTGGTGCAAAAATAATGACAATCAGCATTGAATTGCTGAAACCTCTTGATAGTTTGTTGAATAATTAGTAAAGTCGATCTATAAAACTCGGGAGTTGGGGTGCTGAATATAACATCAATCAGCTAAGTGACAAATTTTATATTTGCATTAATCATATATATATGAGAGAGAGCGTGAGTGAGTGTACTTCTGACACAAAAGTGGAGAATAATTCTCAGAAAATTTAAGAAAAATGAGTCATTTCCGAAAGGAGTGATTTTGATGGATTTATAAAATATTTGATGTGACATAGGAAGTATTGACTGAACCGGTTACTCTTTTTTTCTTTTTTTTTTTTTCCCCCCAAATTCCCTGGATTATTTGGTGGGTGTAGGTGGGGGAGTGATAACGTACGTTGCTTATATTGACTTTTCATTTATAATGACGCAGATAAAATTTTCCTTTCAAGATTGAAACCATTGCAAAGCTTGTGAACGTTTTTATAAAAGAAGATATAAAAAAATTCTTTCTGTTATATATTTTTCATAAAAAGAAAGCTCTTATTATCCAAGGCCTTTGAGCTTTGTATCGACCACTTCCTGGCCTGTGTGCTTTTCATTGTCTCTTAAATCACCCATTACTGTTTGTTTTATCGAAAGCAGGATTGAAGATTATGAATTGCCTTTTCATTTCTCAATGGAAAATTCAATTCAGAAGCAGTTTGGGGTTGGGGAGGGAAATAGGTAAACAGAAAGGGTATATTATGTACATGCCAGCAAGGTGACTCAAATGCTACCTGGGTTACAAATCGCTTTTATCCACCTTCTTCAGGTAATTTTATTTTATCAGATTTACTGTTAACATCATTAGCAAAGGTGGACACAGAAGTTTTTTTTTTTAAATCATTTCCTTCAATGCAAGGCAGTCAAGCCACTAAGACACAAGTGGTTACTGAGAGTTAAATAATTAGAAAACAGAGTAAGCAGAAACAGTAAGGTGTGAGAATAATTTAAGAGTAATCAGGAAGACAGTAGATAATGATTGACATTGCATTTAAATTTTTGAAGATCAAAGATGGCTGGAAAGCATGTAATTGGAAAAGTGTTCCACAAGTAAAACTGTTTATGCAGTTATATCTCGCCAATTCAACTGTAAATTAATGAGACTATGTTGCTAATCTAGTAATGTGATTAAATTCATAAAGTCTAGGTACCAAATGAGAGCTCATTCAGACTTTTATCTCAGTAATTTTATCAAAGGCATAAGTATGCTATGTTATTGCAGTGCGAAAGTGACTGAAGCAGAGATGTCATGTCGGGACTAATAGTATTGTTGATTCTTCTTTGGATTATATCAAGAATCTTTAAATATATAGCAGAAGCTATGGATGATTGGTAGACTTATAGATATGTCAGATAGATTCTGTAGAGGAAAATTGTCTAGCACAACACAGTAAACCAACTTTCTTAGCAGCAGATTTAGCAATATGATTCAATATAGTCTTTCCCCTTCATGTCAGCTGAGAACGTGGTCCTGGGCATGACGGTAAACTGCGTCTGGCAGCAAGGCCTCTGATTAAAAGATTGTGAGGAGCATGGAACCACCTCTTAATTGCTGTTGTTCTCAGGTCCACCCAGACCCGGAGTAGTAGCACCTGTTAGGGTCCCAGCTATGGGCAAATAGTTAACCCCCAAACCAGGGTCAAAACACTATAAAATTATAAAAATACACTTTTACAGAAATATATACATAAAAATACACTTTTACAGAAATATATACATAAAAATACACTTTTACTGAAATATATACATAAAAATACACTTTTATAGAAATATATACATTTTTGAAGGAAAAATATTACCAACAATACATTTTTGAAGAAAAAAAAAATACTCTCAGCAAAACATGTTTGAATACAAAACTAGAAGGCATTTTCAGTTTTCTATAATAAAAAAGAATAAAAACAAAAATTTTTTATAAAAATCTGACTAAATCAACCTTCTCACTATAACCGAACATTTAAAAAAAGTACCTTAAAACGTCACCTTTTAGGCATTAAATAACCCACAGGGGTTGATATGCCATTAAACAAAACTCAAACTCTACACAGCAAACAAGTCACCATGTGGTACACAGTTGTAAAATTTAGTGCATGGGGGATTCTTCTTTTTTTCAAGAGTGACCACTCAGTTTCAGTAACCTCCGACCAGTATGTGGATATGCTACTGACTAACAAATCAAAGAAGTTAATGCTCCACTTCTTCACCATTAGTGGCCTCCATCTTTTCAGTGGCTGGGGCACTTTGCTGTCAGGTTTATCTGGTTTTTACTATAACCAGTGTTGTCGGATCCGAAATACCGCCACTTCTGTCATTTTTTTGCTCACCCAATGAAAAAGAGAAGGGGCCACTTTGCAGCTCTCTTGCTAGCGCCAATGATAAGAAAAGCCAACATGAAAGGACTAAAAAGTGCCGTTGCTACAAACGCTTGCTTACCACAAGCGAGTTATCCCCTTGGAAAGGATCAATGAGCCATGCTTTTGCAATCCATATGCATACTAAAAATTAAGATTTTTGCACTTTTGCTCTACATTAGGTTTCTGTCCTCACTGAGCTCACCTTAGGACACCTGTGTTACCATTTGAAAGATGTACTACCCTGGTCAAACTCCTTGTCCAGCTAAGAGTCATGCACAGGCCCCAATTAAACAATTTTTAATATTGACATAAGAATGAATACTGCTGCCAATCTGGTCGGGTGCCCCTGCTATTCACCTTGGGGTTCTTGACAAAATCCAACAGAGAATTTCTAATGTGATCGATACCGACCTGGCAGCTCAGCTACAGTCGGTATCTCACCGGCATGACGTGGCTTTCCTGTGCCTCTTCTATAAATACTTTCATGGCTTCTGCTTCAATGAACTTAGATTACTGGTGCCCCCTAGGTATGAATTTACATGGGCTACTAGATTAGCAACTAGGTCCCACCCTTTTACAGTGAAAATGATAAAATGTAACTGCAATTTCAACTCTAACAGCTTCTTTTCATGCACTTTCCACCTGTGGAATTCTCTTCCATATACTTGCTTCCCTGACAGATACAGTCTCGATAAATTTAAATGTAAGGTTAATAGACATCTCCTATCTCCTATCCCGCTAACTCGCATCCATTCTCGCAAGCTCATTTTTTTCATTTACTCCACCTTCATTCTTGGCTTTCTCATCTGTCTGTTACCCACCCTCTTGACATTTCCTATAACTAACCCCTCTTTCTCATCACTTTGCTCTATGTAGCCCCCTGCGCAACAGTGGCAGTAGAGTGCCTTGCTTGGGGTTAGATGATTTAAAAGAAGAAAAAAAAATGGAGATAAACAATGTAAGCATTTTATATATCAGTTCTCTAAGAATCATACCACTGAATTCATATTGAAGGTTACTTATTAGAAAAGGTTACTTATTAGAAATGGCATGTTCAGAGTATTGATCTGGTAAGTATATGTATCTCTTTGTTAAGTTTACTTATTCTTTTGCAGTTTTTTTTTTTCAATTGGAGTAGATAGACTGAACTATCGCCCGGTTCACACTCCACCCATGTCTATTGAACAGGTGTAGAGGCTCATCCTTTGTTCCCTGCTTAGGACGTGGTTTTCGGCTTTCTCTTTTCCAATCTATTCACTCTTACGTAGCCCCCTGCACACCAGTGGCCTTACCGCCTTGCTTGGAGTGATGTGATTAAAAAAAAAAAAGAAAAAAGATAACAAGATAATTATGTTCACTTTGCAAGCATTCTTTAATTACAGCTTCAATTCTTCTGCTTTTTAAACAATTCTTCTAGGATATATATATATATATATATATAAACTTATTTATAAACGGAACTTTGTCTGTGTGTGTGTCTGTGTGTATCCGTTACCTATAGACCCCAAAACAGCCGAACCAATTTTCTTGAAAATTTACACAGTTGTACTATAAGCATCTGCGAGTGTTCTTAGCTAGGTTTTGTGTCAAGGTACCCCCGATAAATATCGATAATTGAAAAAATCGGGTTATAGAAGGAGTGGTCCGATTTTAATCAAATTTGATGCACTCATAGACAAATACATAAGAAACGATATTCAAAAGTTTCAAGGTCGCAGTTCTTACAATAGTGCAGAAAATTTGATATTGATACCAGGAAATCAAAATTTGACTTACATCCATTTATTTTTCTTTCAGTCTACAGTTTCGCTTTAACTGGAAACAGCTATTGCTTTTTAGTCTTTCGTGCCAACGTCCAAAGAGTCTGAGCTCCAGGACCATGGATTAGTTTTCAAGCTTTCATTACACCCGAGCAACACCAGGCTATACTGCTAGTACATATATATATATATATATATACACACACACACACACACGCACACACACACACACAGGTTTCATTAAAAATTACAAACAAGGTTAATTTTGAAATGAGGTAGTGTTTACACTAGTTACATTATTCGGACTATTGTCTTCATCTTTACTGCCATATTTACAATTACAATGTTTCAGCTTTTGGATCACCACCCCCAATGGGATAAAGTTGAAATAATAGATAGAGAACGCCACTGGAAACTACATAAATTTAAGGAATCAGCTCATAAGCTAGGCTAAAATAATCTAAACCAACCAAAAATAGAAATGAATATAATATAGGAACCAGTAACATGGAGTGCTAGAGAAAATCACTAGTGTCAAAGGTTGCAATATGAACTCCATTAAAAAATAGTTACTGAGACATTAGGTTCATAAGTCCCAGAAATTCGCACGCTGTTGTCCTCAAGGACACATGGTCTAGTAGATATAGATGTTGGTTAGTTCCAGTGATTTAACCCAAAGAGTTGTGAGCTCAATACCAGGCCACAGCAGTGATGAACAAAATAACTTAGAAAAGTTAAAGTGAGATAACTACATGGCTACCAGAAGTAGCATTAAACATGGAATGAGAATGATAACAAAGGGTTCATTTCGAAATTCATAGCAAAAGAAGTAAACGTAGCAGCAAAGTTGAGAACAATATGTTCGAATAATGTAAATAGTGTAAGGTTAACTTCTTTATGTAATTTTTCACGTGATCTTATGAAATTTGTTTTCTTTGAGGGCATAAATTATATAAAAATTGTTTGAATGTTTTGTTTAACTGAGGGTTTTTGGTCATACTTTAGGCCAGGGGTCAGCAACTTATTCGACCCCTCGGACCGGATCGTGTTATGATGACAGGTCACGGGCCGGACGAAGGCCATTAATAAAAAAAATTAAGGAAAATTGCATATACGGACCCCTGTCAACCTAAATATTTAAAACTATAATGAAAATAAACATTGAGAAATCAGAAAAACGAAAGAAAATCTAAAATTAAAAAACACCTAACAAAAATTACTTTTCCTCAAGGAACGTCAAAATACTTCAAAGTGAAAAAAATCAACCGAAGTGAAATGGATGAAATTATGATGTGTAGGTTTGAAACTGTTATTGAAAATTGTACCACAAGCGAACCATACACACACACACACATCAAACAAAAACGAAACACATATACCCATACATACGAGTACAAATAGTTGCACACATATACATTTACGTATGTACACATGAGGTATCATCCACACATTCATGAGGCATGTATGTATAATGCTTGTATGTTTATTAATTGCCTCATGAATGTGTGGATGATACCTCATGTGTACATACGTAAATGTATATGTGTGCAACTATTTGTACTCGTGCCATATGCGAGGTAGCAGAAATCATATTTCGCATGTCAGTCCCTCCCTGGCCTCTTTCGCTTTATCGTTCCTTTCCCTTCTGTTATCTTTTAATGTAGTTAAGGGTCATAACAAATATGTGTCCATTATTTAACATTAAAGAACTGCAGACCTTTTGTTGAATTCGAAAGCCTCGATTCTCATGTTAAAAATAGTCATTGGTAATCAGGCTTGCGGGTCATAGGTTGCCGACCCTTGCTTTAAGCCATTATCTAGGATGGATCTTATTTTACACATAACAGAATGCATATTGTGTTATGTATGTTTGTAGAGTAGTGTGTATGTTTTATGTTCTGAACACGGTAAGCATGTTGTTAACATGTTTGTAGTTGATATTATTGACTGTTGATTTTATAGACACTAAACAATTTTAGATCAAATTGGATTAAAGTTAGACCAGCAAACAGTTGTATTAGAAAGTGCTCAATACATGATTAAAGGAAAATGAAGCTTTAACATGTAGCACTTTTAGATATTTAAGTTGGGAAGATTAGCTGATTACACTGCCATGGTTTCAACATTTTCTTCAGGCAATTTGTACAAATTGCCTGACAAAACCAAAAAGTTCGAAACCATAAAATCGCTGATGTTCCCAATTTTATATATATATATATATATATTATTATTATTATTATTATTATTGACTCTCCCATTGATTTCAACATATGAATGTCTAACTCAGACTGCAACAAAGAATTGTTTTGCGTGGTGAAGGCTCGTGTAGCACCATTCACACTTTTTGGAACTGCTGATAACAAACAATCGGTGCAGAAGTTTGCCTCAGATCGCATGAACAGCAGACCTCAGATATTTAACCCATAACTGGAGGGAAGGGACGGATTAATACCTTTCCCAAGAGTACCAGTGCGCAAGTGAATGCAGAGTGTTTGACTGGAATTGGAACTCTGCTGACCAGTTTCCCACTCTGAGCCAACATCCACTGTACCACAACACACATCCATCAATAAACACTTACAGCATCTGCTATTCCCAAGCAGTCACTCATCAAAGTACTGACCAGGCTCAATGTTGCTTAACTTTGGTGATTTAGTGAGAACCGGTGTATTCAACATGATATTCCCGTGTATATATATATATATATATATATATATATATATATATATATATATATATATTTATTTTTTGATTGATTGTTTAATTTCTTAGTTTCTGGTCATAATAATATTAGACCAGTGCACATTTGTATTAAAAAGTGTTCAATACAATTATGTTGTAGAACTTTTGAATATTTTTTATTTGTAAATGAGTTATTACGCAACCTAGGTTTCTACCATGAGTGGTGTCTTCAGGCGATTTGCAATCTGAAGACACCACTCATGGTTGAAATCTAGGTTGTGTAATAACTTGTTAACAAATGGAAAACAAGTATATATATATATATATATATATATATATATATATATATATATACACATATACACACACACATACTCACACAAGTACAGTGTGTGTGTGTGTGGATATATTACTTTTAATCAACTATTTTTTTTATTTTGTCTTTTTCTTCAGAAGTGAACGATGAGATGAAGATCTGCAAGTTTTTCCGTGATGGTCGTAAGTGTTGGTTAGGGAAAAATTGTCCTTACAAACACATCCACTTAGAGAAAGGTAAGTTGCTGTATATGTATCTTTTGTATTTATTGATAGACATGTTTTTGTTTTGTTTCTCTCTTGCTCCGACTCTTATTCATCCAAAGCAATCAGATGTCATATGCAGAGCAAGGGACAAAATAAAGAAGAATAAAGAAATTGTCATTTTATGACCCATTTTGGTGTTCATCAATAGAGAAATTCTGTCCCTAGCCCTGCAGAAATAAATCCCACTTCATTCATTTCATTTAGTTTTATGACTAAAACTTGGCTCCTTTTTTGATTGTAGCATGAGGGGTCTGATGAATTTCAGTGATAATAATAAATAGAGAATGCCACAGCGCATAAGCTGGGCTAAATCTTATTACTACAATAGCAGTAATATGTACATTGTGGGGCAGTGGATATTGGCTCAGAACAAAAAATTCCAGCCAAATTCCTTGCATTCACTAACATGCAAATACCCTTGGGAATGGTATTAACCCGTCTCTTCTCTCTCTCTCCAGCTATGGGTTAAATAGCAGAAGAGATTGAGTTCTATAGCCTTGGTTGGCAGAAAGTAATGGCAACCTACTGTGGGAAAATATTCTGCCCAGTCAGTTATGTTTCAAAGAGACATGATCACCCAAGTATATATCACATATGGCACTTAACTGACCCTACAATAGTACCCATAGAAAATTATTGGGTTTCTTATCTATGGATCAGAAACAAAGAAAAGACTACTGAATTGTTATGTGATATCAGTTCTCTTATATGGCAGTGAATGCTGAATAATCTTCTCAAAGATGAAGAAATCTCTTTGAAACAACAAATGTGGTTCTACAGAAAGATGCTGAAGACACCATGGACCAAACATGTGAGCAACGACAAAGTTTTATAGAAAATGGAAACTAAAAGGAAACTTACACTTAGGAAGAGACGGTTGAAATTTCTAAGGCACATAATGATGAAAGAGGCCTTGATACTCACAGGACAGAATGAATGCAAGTGGGACCGAGGGAAACCATGCGTAACCTACTTGGTGAGTTTAAGTAAATGGATGGTAGAACAAGGTTTTAGAGAAATAAGAAAAAAAAAACAGATTTAAGAGCTTTGAAGGACCAAAAATTGAAAAGAGCTATGATCACATACATCTTGAAGGTACGCAGCATATAAAATAGTAGTACAAGACAACAACCCAATATCAAAAGAATACTCTTAGAGGATGCGTAGAAGAACAATAAGATTTAAGACTTAGGTCATTTACAAGACTGGGGTCTGCTATAAAGGCATATGTTAAAAGTAATCTGAGAAAGAAGATTACAACAATAGTGACAGAAGAGAAATTCAATCAGTCAGTTAAGTGCCATACATGGTTCACGCTTTGGGCAATTATGTCTTGAAAGAGACATGGCTGACTGGGAAGAAGATTATCCCGCACCACAGTACGTTGCCATTGCTTTCTGCGGTACACTGGTTGTCAGCCAAGACCATAGAATCCAATCTGTCCTATTATTTAATCTATAACTGGAGGGAAGAGATGGATTAATACCTTTCCCAAGAGTATTTGTACATAAGTGAATGCAAGGAATTCAACTGGAATTTAAACTTGGCTCAGGCCAAATATCGTGAAAGAAAATTTTCATAGAAGATGGTGTACAAGGTATATGTTCTGAAATACATGTACATTTTATCAACTGATTCTAGGATATATTGGCCAGAATGTTGAGATCAAATGATGTTAGATTTTAATCTTTTAGATTTTAATCTTTTAGATTTTAATTCTTTTTAATGTTTACAATCCATACTTTCTTTTTCACAAAAAACATTTTGAGTTTTAATTAAGATGATAGGCAAATTATCAAGATTAATATATACATGTTTATGAATTAGCAGTTATGTAAATGAAGAAAATCTGTAGCAAAATAGTTTGAATGAAGTGTTAACAGAGGACTCTTTTATCATCAGTGTAGGCGTAATTTTGTAACAAGGCTGGCTCGTTAACCAGTGCAAAACATTATCTTAACATAAAATATCTTTTCCTTCTGTTCAGTGTTTTTAAGAAAAATTTCAGTCTGAAGTTGATTCTAACTTTCACCAAATTTGTTATGAAACTCAGTGTGAAGGCTTATGATCTTGTTACTTCATAAATGAAACTGCCTGCCTGAATGTGTTGAGATAGTGAACGTTACAAATTTTTTTTAATTGTCAAAAAAAGCAAAAATTTAGATGAATTGGTGTGACTCTTCCTATCTTTATCTGTGTTGCTTTGTAGCTGTCTGTTGTCAGCACACATTTTTTTTAAATGTAGGTTATTGAAACTTGATGGATTTTACATGCACAATAATTCAATATATTTACAAAATGCATGAAATGATGCGATTTTAGTTTTGCAGGTTTTTGTATGCCAGCAAATGTACTGCAAATGTGCATTTGTCTGCAGTTCTAGACATGTGTATGGTTGTGTAAAAGTGCAAAAAACTCAGCTTTTGAATTGTCAGTCAGTCAGTTGAGTACCAGACGTGATACACGCTTGGGCGATCATGTCTCAAAAGAGAAATGACTAACTGGGCGGAAGATTATCCCGTAGTAGGTTACCATTACTTTCTGCGGTAGACTGGTTGTCAGCCAAGGCTATAGAACCCAATCTGTCCTGTTAATTGACTCATAGCTAGAGGGAGAAGATATGTATTATATTATTATGTAGTAATTTGTAGGGGATCAGTTTATTACTTCATAACAATAGAAAACTGATCCCTCACTTTATGACCAGTAGAAGTCTTAATCATGATTCCAACTATGATATTCAGTCAGTTAAGTGCCATATGAGATAGACGCTTTGGGCCATCATGTTTCAAAAGAGACATGACTGACTGGGCAAAAGATTATCCTACGGTAGACTGGTTGCCAGCCAAGGCTATAGAATCCTATCTGTCCTGTTATTTAACCCATATCTTGAGGGAAGAGATTAATACATTTCCCAAGGGTATTTGCATATATGTAAATGCGAGGAATTCAACTGGAATTTGAACTCGGCTCCTTGATTTCTCGTTCCGAGCCGATATTCACTGCACCACAAATCAATCTTAATTATATTTCATGTATTTAAAGTTTGACTTGCATTTGAATTTACTGATGACCAAGCCAAATAAGATCAGTCCAAATTAGGCAATGTTTCTTTAACGTTAGCAAATGAATGGTTTAGGAACTTCTTGATTTGCTCCTGGGGATCAAATTATAGACCTTTTTTTAATTTATTTTTAAGTTAATCTAATACAAGGCTCACTAGCTGTCACTCAAGGCAAAGGGTTACTTAAAATGGTTGTGATGATTATGAGAATGTGAAGAATAGATAATGATTGGTCTTTGGCTTTAGGTGGTTAAGATTGATTAAGACTTGCATGCTCCTAATTGTGTATGCTGTTTATTCCCTATTATTATTTTAAAAAATTCATTTTTTTTAAAATTTACCCAATCATTGAAAATAAAATTTCTGCAGATGGCAGTCTCACCTCCACAACAGTAGGGCACCTAGTGAGTATCATACTAATATTCTAAGTTATGTGAATAATTTGCTAATCACTTCATGACACTCTGTGTACCCTTTTAGTCCTGTGTCTGTAAAATTTATTGTTAGCCTGGAGAATTGAAAAGCAAATCAAATGCATTTCAAATCTGTCTGAATCACAGCATGGAGCTATTTATCCCATTTGTATCCAACAGTTTGTCTTCTCTTTTATTGGTTTGTTGTTGAACGAAAAAAAAAAAAAACCAAGTTCCTCCCCTCCACAATGAGCATGCAGATTTTTCTTTTTCTGTATGATATGATATACGGACAGAAAATAGAAATTACAGTACCTTTTGAATATATGCTTTGGTTTACTCAAGATAAAATGTACAGGTAATGTCCACATGGATATATCGACTCGGAACAACAGATCGGGGAGCAAAGTTCGAATTCCAGTTGAATTCCTTCTATTCATTTACACACAAATACCCTTGGGAAAGGTATTAGTCCATCTCTTCCCCACAGTTATGAGTTAAATAACAGGACAGACTGGGTTCTGTAGCCTTGGGTAGCAACCAGTCTACCACAGAAAGCAGTGGCAACCTACTGCAGTATAATCTTCTGCCCTGTCATCACATTCACTTACACAAAAATACCCTTGGGAAAAGGTATTAATCCGTCTATTCCTTCCAGTTATGGGTTAAATAACAGGACAGATTGGGTTCTATAGCCTTGGCTGGCAACCAGTCTACCACAGAAAGCAATGGCAACCTACTGCGGGATAATCTTCTGCTTTGTCAGTCATTGCAATCACTTATGTACAAAGACCCTTGGAAAAGATATTAATCCATCTATTCCCTCCAGTTATGGGTTAAATAATAGGACAAACTGGGTTCTATAGCCATGGCTGACAACCAGTCTACCAGAGAAAGCAATGGCAACCTACTGCAGGATAATGGTCTGCCCAGTCACTCATGTCTCTTTCGAGGCATGATCGCCCAAAAGCGTGTATCATGTATAGCACTTAAATGACTGAATGTCCACATGTCCACCTCTATAAATGCATAGGTTCCAAAGTAAGGGCAGGTGTACAAACGGTTCTCAGAACTCATGTTAATATCATGTATCTCTCCACGTAATGTTTGTTTTTTTGTTTTTTTTCTTTTTTTTTTACTCCAAGCAAGGTGGGAGCACCACTAATGGTCTTGGTTAAGTGGATATTCAAAATGGATGGGATTCAAGAACATAGAAGACAATTGATGTTGCATTTAAGTTTTTAGAGTTTGTAGCTAACAAGGAAGCAAGTAAATGGGAGGGATTTTCACAGGCAGGAAGTGCAATAAAAGAAAATGTTAGAGTAGAAGTGGTGGTTACATTTAACTATTTCAACAGTATAAGGGTGAGACCTAGATGCCAGCCTAGTAGGTTGGCATCTAGGTCTCACCCTTATACTGTTGAAATAGTTAAATGTAACCACCTAATGTAAATGCTTAAATTCCCATGATACTGTTTTATGATACATTATTTCAAACATCTTGCACATGTTGATACAATACTGCAAATATAGTATGTGGCTATAACTGAATGAGATAGGCTTCATCCTCTCATGTCCCATATATTTTCAGTATGGAGCCAAGCATCAGGTGCAGTAATCATGCACAAGGGCCATTCCATGTTACGTGTGTTACAGATCAGAAGGGTTTTCAGCGAAAACATACTTATGACTATTTTTTATAATAGTCTTGTTTCTAGCATCACGTGCATTACATTCAGACGTGAAGGATATTTCAAACATTTTTAAAGAATGTATAAACTCTGCGAATTGTGCCTTTATTTTTTTATAAAAATGGGTTTTTCTAAATTTTTATGAAGTCTCCTAATTATTACAATAGTTTTTTAGTAAATTTTTATTCATTGAAGCCCTGAGAATTAAGATATTTGTTGTTACGTGTGTTACACCTTAGCGTCACGTGCGTTACCCGTGCGAAATATCGCCGATTTCCAAAGCTCCAGGAAGTGGGGAAATACTCAAATTTGGCAACCAATCAGAATAAAGAATTTTCTTAATCTTAGTTTTTGTCCTGAGAGAATTGGTCATTTGGTTTGGACAGCACCATCCCTTAAAGTTCAGGCTCTGTAGCATAAACAATTTTCATCGAAAAGATTTCAAACCTGCACAGGTTAGTGTAAAAACCTTTCTTTTTTTTTTTTTTCATATTTGTATCATAAAAATATATCAAGTAGTTTTTTTTTAAACTGTTTGAACGCACACATATATATAAGAATTTTGGAGTTTAAATTTTTCGGACAGCGTTCATTTTTCAAGCACTCACGAAGGGTGACAGTGCAAAAAACATCAAGGCCAGCTTAGTTTTTCATATGGTTGAAAGAAAAAATTATTTCTCAACCCTTGAACATTTTAACTTGTGATAAGAAGAAAAATTAAATATTTTAATTATTTGTTTTTCATTTTATTTGTCAAATTAATTTCTTTATCTAATTTTTTGAGACAAGTAAACAACTAAGTATTGATATGGAGCAAGGTGTAAAAAGAAAAATATTTTTCAATAAAAATGAACGCACCCATTTTCCCCCTAACACCAAGTGTAGCTGTATGCTTAGGAAAAAATTAGAAATTATTTTAGAAACTTTGAAACAAAAATAGTATGAAATGTTTCAATGTAATGAATTTTCTAAAATAATTTCTAATTTTTTTATGGGCATATATCTACACTTGGTGTTAGGGGAAAAAAGGGTGCGTTCAAACTTTGAAAGTAAACAATTCCTTTTATTGTAAAATATTTTTCTATTTTTCTTTTTTTTTCTTTGAAAAAAAAAAAATGAAATGTTTTTTTTATTTCAAAGAGGTCCTTGTTTAAATGTTAAAAATAAATTATCGAAGATAAAAAAAGAATTTTTTTTATTTATCTTCAATATTTATTTTTAACATTTAGACAAGGACCTATTTGAAATAAAAACATTTCATACTATTTTTGTTTCAATGAAATGAATTTTCTAAAATAATTTCTAATTTTTTCATAAGCATAAACCTACACTTAGTGTTGTAATTGCATACCGGCCCTAGAACGTGATAGGAAAACTGAGTCCCCCAGTTCCAGTAGGAATGGTAGATATTGGAAGAAATCAGGTTGTACTGTATCATTTTCAACCTGAAATTTTTCAATAAATGAATCTTTTATAGCATTGTATGAGTATGTTATTTATTATGTTGAAATCCATTGATTATTGAAGGTTTTGAAGTGATATTTTGGCATGTAACACACGTGATGTCATGTGTAACACACGTGACGTCACGTGTGTTACACAAATTCAAAGTGTTCTTTCAAGAAAAAAAAAATAGCTTGATTTTTTTCTTTGCTATTATCATGTTTGCAGTAATATACTAGCTTATAATCAGAAAGGATTTTTTCCTCAGGAGTTTTATTGAAGAATGAGAAAAAAAAATGTTGATTAACCGTAACGTGTGTTACATGGACACAGAGCTAACTTTATGAAATTTTCATGTAAAAATGATTAACAACAGAAACTCAGGACCTCAATTATTTTGAAATCTATGTATGTATCAATCATGAAAAATATAATTAAACATAATTCTATGTTATTTATTAGTAAAAATGAATGCCTGAAAAATAGGCAATTCTTTCATTTTCTGACTTCAATAAATAGCCGATGTTTATAGCCCTGGCACAGACAACACAGAAAAGATCAGAACTGGAATTTTTTTATTTTTTTGTAGTTTAGGGTGTTGTCTTTCAGAAAAAACATAACAATGCTAGAAAATATTGGATTTAAAATTCTGTGATTTTGGACCACTTTCCATGGAATGGGCCACAAATGGTCTTGTGAAAATCAGGCTAGAGCCATGTGTGCCCAAAGTCATGCTGCAAATAAAATATTCTCAACAGTCTATGGATTGCTCTCCTAGGATCATATTTGCTCTGACCTCTACAGTGAACACCAAACAGGCAGCCATTGCTGCTCTTACAGGGCATCACTCTTGGCAAGCATCAATATTATGTTTATGTCTTGCGTTTGAGATTTTCATTTACTTTCAAATAAAAATTAACACTTTTTGTCAGTGAAGATTTAATCTTTAATTATTATATTAAAACCAAAGATGAAATGTAAAATTTATCTTATTAGGCAGTACCAGGTATCCTGTGTAATATTTTAATGAGGGCTTACGGCCTATCCCGTTGAATACATCGGTTCTCGCTCGATCACTGAAGCTAAGCAACATTGAGCCTGGTCAATACTTAGATGGGTGACCGCTTGGGAATACCAGGTGCTGTAAGCATTTAGTGACAAATGTACATTGTGGTGCAGAGGATATCGGCTCGGAAAGAGAAATCGGTGAGCCAAGTTCGAATTCCAGTTGAATACCCTGCATTCACTTGTGCACTGGTACCCTTGGGAAAGGTATTAATCTGTCTCTTCCATTCAGTTATGGGTTCAATAACAAGGGTAGGACTTGGAGACCCTGGCCTTAAAAACAAACCCCAATGAAGCTTGATACTCAAAAAGAAAAGAGTATTACTAGACACAAAACTTATATAAAACCAACAATAAATTGTTGCAAGAAAAAGACATTATCAGCAATAAATAAATAAATAAAATTTAGTTGGCAATAAATGACCCGCCGAGGTTGATATGCCATAAAAACAAAACAAAACAACCAACCAACAAGTAATATTTTAATGAAATATATCGCTGGCAAAAAACCAAGTCCATATTGTAATGACAACAGCTTTATTTATTTACTATAATTATTTGACAAAGACCTTATCTTGGAGGTTTGTGCGTAAGTGTTAATGTCTGACTATATTTTCATGTTGGGTTTTCTTGATTCTTCTTGTACTTTGGTTGGGGTATACCTTTGAAACCTCATGCCCTTCTTGCTCTTATTGCTAAGATTTGAGAAATTCATGGTTGATAACATGATCGATACTTCCAAAACACTGCACCTTGACTAAAAATAACATGCTGTTTGGGATAGTGCTTTGTTAAATTTGAGTACTTCTGAAAGCCTAGTGCTATTAAAATTTGTTGATTATCAATTTTTTTTACTTTTTTCAGTGCAATGTTATCGATTAAACCCTAAACTTTCCAATTGACAAAAAAAATTTGTAAAAATTTCAACATTTAAACAATTTAGTGGAGGGGCTCAGTTTTTCATACAATCTTATCGTAAATCGATCCTATGCAATTAACGTTTTTGTTTGCGCATATTTAACAACTGAATCCTTTGCAAAATTCTTTAATAAAGCCGTTCTTGGAGTTTCTGAAGAAGATGCCATCATAAGAACTGAAGAAAACTTGAAAAAGACAAAAACAAGAGCAACAACTCATCCAAAAAAAAAAACAAAACAAAGTGACCCCACCTAAAATCATTTAAATATTGTAATTTTTTTCTAATTTTTTTGATAATCAGAAACTTTATGTAATAATTGATAAGACTACGCTGAAAAAAGTAAAAAAAAAAAATTTAAGGTGGTGGTAGTCTGTCCATCAAATATTGAAAACATAAAAATATTTTTATTAATTTATTTAATGCATTTCAGTTTCAACAGTTAGCAAATTTTTTTTTTGTTTTTTATTTTTCTTTCTCGAATTGTGGAATTGTGCGTTTTATCTCCTCTGCACCTAACTGTTTTATCCTTTTACGGTTGTTCTCATTTTCACTTTCTTAGACAGAAACAACACATAAATCTATTTTGACACCAGCTTTGCCATAAACATGTCCTGGAGCGGGTTGGTTAAAAGCCACATCCATTTATTACCTGATTTGGTTGACTCTGTTATTGTCCCACAGAAGGTGTAAGAAACAAACTTACCATAGGGTAAAGGTAGTGATGGTGCTTGCTGGGGTCGGGGGATTATTTGCTACCCTACTTAATGTCTACTTTTCTTTTTGCTTGTTTATTGCTGTTCACAGATGAACTGAATTTTTTGTATTAGATGGGCATCTAAAAATTGTAGACCAATGATTGACAAATCTAGTGGATCCCTGTGTTTTATTTGTCCGTGTCTCTTTGTCCAGCTGTGGAACTTGCCAGTTGGGAGTTGTAGTCATAGCAGCTATATACACGTCATAATTGGTCGAATCAATAGCCAAACTTAATTGCAAAATCAGTTTCTGTTGCTGTTGCCGTGATGTTGCACACAAGGTAACTATCTTCACATTCTATTGTCCATTTGTTGGGTTTGCAGATTTTAAGAGGAAGCAGTTTACGTTTAAATAGGATTCAACAGTGAGCTTATTAAGATGATAAAAATATATTTGTTAAACAACAGTATGAATCAAAAGGAAAACTTGTCTTAGCTAACACATTTTGTCTTCTGATGTCATTTGCCCTGATGAAGTCCACCAGAGGATGAAATGTGTCAGCCAAAAAAAGTTTTTATGCCTTTATTCTCCTTGAATCACCATAGAGAATCATTCCTGCTTACCATTAGAATGGATGACACTGCATCTCCCTGGCCTCACGCTCACAAATGACCTCAAATGGAATGACTACATTGAATCTATAGCTGCATCTATTGCTAGAAACATTGGTTCACCGTGTCAGGCCAGAATCCATCTTGCACATTTATAAATCTACCATTTGTCCGTGCATTGAATATTGTTGCCATATCTGGTCGAGTGCTCCTGCTATTCATCTCTAAGTTCTTGACAAAATCCAAAGAAAGATCTACAATATGATTGATCCTGACTTGGCAGCTCGCCTTCAGTCACTGTCTCACCAATGTGATATGGCTTCCCTCTGTCTTTTCTACAAGTGTTTTCATGGAAACCACTCTGACAAGCTTTTTTCCCTGGTACCTTGATCACATGTAGTTACTCATGGTACTAGATTGGCATCAAGGTCAAACCCCTTTACTGTCAAAATAGTTAAATGTAATTTCCTCTTCTATTCTAACAGTTTCTTTTTTTGCACTTCCCATTTGTAGAACTCAATTCCATTCACTTTTATTTGCTTGCTTCTTTAATAGCTACAATCCCCAAAAGTTTAAATGCAACGTCAATTGCCATCTTCTGTCTACTTAATTCCCATCCATCTGTTATTGTGTCTTCAACGTCTTCTGTACCTTTTTTTACCTCTCACTGTAACAAGTGGCATTTTTGTTTTGCGAGGGTAAATGATCATTAAAAAAACAATGTTGATGCATGATATGTCTTTGACGTCTTTTTTCCACAACCTTTGTACAAAGTCCAAAGTAGTTCTGGGAAATTTTTTGTTTAATATTAATATGGTCTTCTTCATAAAGATCAGATAATTGATAAACTTAAGGAATCAGTGCATATGCTAAGCCACAAAATCTCCTAAGCCAACCAGGCATAGAAATGAATACAATATGGGAACCAGTAATATGAAGTGCTAGAGAAAATCATTAATGTCAAAGATTGCAATATGAGCTCTGGTTAAAAAAAATATGGTTACTGAAACATTAGGGTCATACACTGATATCCTCAAGGACACATGGCCCAGCGAATATAGGCATTGACCCAAAGAGTTATAAGTTCAATACCTGGCTACAGCAGTTTTGAACAAATAACTTAGAGAGTTTATAACATGGCATCTGGAAGTATCATTGCACATGGAATGAAAATGATATGAAGTTGGGAGCTCAATCATGTTTATTAAATTGGTCTTGTGTCAAACATAACCAAACTACCCACAAGTTAGTATTATCACATCAGAAGGTTGGAAAGAATAAAGGTGTTTTGTTTGTATGTTTTAATGGAAATTTATTTACAGAACAGAATAAGATCAATTTGTAGGAAGTGAAATTACTGTGTAAATATTCAAGGAGAAAGTGTAGTACGGACTGAAATGAATCAAGAGTATGTAGTTGTAGTGAAATGTGTGTATGCAGAAAAGATTAACAGGATAGTAATAAAATCTGTTTCTTTCTTTTAGTGGACAACGAGAAAGTGAAAAGAAAGGTAAAGCAATAAAGGAAAATTGTACTTATCAATGTTAATTTTTAGGAGTCAGCTGAAGTGTCTTGTTGTTATTGTCTTCTTTGTTGATGGCAAGAATGCTGGAAACAAAGAAGAGATAAAGGAAAATAGCACATGAGAAGGAGAAGATGAGAGAATGTATGTTTTTAAGACATGTTCAGTTCAGCGGCTTGAAATTTCTCCCTTATACTGTGGCTGTAATCTGATCTCTGCTCCCCTCTGACTGATTCCACTTTTTTTCTCTATATATTAACAAAACACTTTTTCACACAGGCTTGTTAACTCCTCTCAGTTTTGTAAATCACTCCATTTCTTTGGTTAGAAAATAATTAACACTGGATTGTGAAGTTTGGCTTTGTCTTTTTCCTTTAGTACTCAGTACAATCTTTTTTCTTATTGGTCAAAATTAGACTTCACACTGGATTGTGAAATTTGTAAACATTGAAGAGAAGAGAGTTGCTTTTAATTCTGTATTCACCACAGATATACCCCAGTGATCTAAATGAAGGGTTTCGTTCAAAATTGCTAGCACCTGAAGAAGGCCAGAGCATATATTGTAAACATGGGAATAAAGATGAAGACAACAGTCTGAACAGTGTAAATAATATATATATATATATATATATATATATATATATATATATATAAAAATTATGTTTTAGAACATGTACATTATTTTTTAATATATATCCTCGACAATCATGTTTGTTTCAACGTTGGACACCCAACGTTGAAACAAACATGATTGTCGAGGATATATATTAAAAAATAATGTACATGTTCTAAAACATAATTTATAATAAATATTCACAGCTCTATGCATCATATATTGAGCACTGTTTTAAATTAATGTTTTGGATGGAAAAAATTCTTTCTTCGTTCTGTACCCACTTGGATATATATATATATATATATATATATATATAATTTGTTTAAACATTATTTTTTAATGAACACTCATATTTGACTAGATGCTCTGCTTTTTAATCCAGCATGTTTCTTTACATCTACTGGCCTGAATAATTGAGAAATATTGCTATTATTTGGGCTTTGTTTGATTGTGAGTCCTCCTCCTAAGACATAGCATATCTAATGATGGTTTCCCCTAGAGGAATTCTACCAGAGGATGCATGTTTTCCTAACAAGATTTTTCGATTATTCAGGCCAGTAGATGTAAATAAACTTAGTGTTTTATTATAAAGAACAAATATCTGCTCAAATATGAGTATCCATCAAAAATAATGTTTAAACAAATTAAAAATGTCAGAGTCAATCTATTTTGTAAAGGATTTCATAAAAAATTTCATAAATACATTGTTTTGTGTAAAGTAACATATATTAGAAATAATACCTTCGATAAATACTGTCAGACCTTTTCCTTTTCTGACTCAAATGCTTATGTACCTATATATATATATATATATATATATATATATATATATAGAGCGCTATATATAAATGTATTTACACTGTCACTTAATTGCAGATGCATGATTCCTCTAATAATATGAAAATGAGATTGACTATGTTTGTTCTCTGGCAATCCATGTTCAAACTCAAATGTCAGCAGCGTCATTTTGAGATGACTTACTCTGGAGTCTATATTTTTTTCAGCTTCAGCTCAATATTTAAAAAGTCTGTTACTGTTCTTTTTCTCAATATCTAATGGCTTGGGTATGTTAAATGTGTCATACAATATTTCCACAGGTACCTCATTTTGGAGACTTTCTAAACCAGTGAATCTTCATTTTACCTGATTAAGGTGTCACTTATATTCCCACCTTTGTCCCCATACCATCTATGTCATTTTGCAGATCTGTTTTTTTTATAATGCTGTCTTCCCAGAATTCCTTTCCACATTGATACATGTTGAAAAATAACTTATATCCAGGTTTTAAGTATTTACTTATATTGTATTTTCTTGATGCTCCCACCTTTTGTTCTGGTGTTAATTTGTTAAAAATGGACTTAATCTTCTTAATGAACATCAACTCTCCAGGCGGCATTCCAAACACAGTGTTTGGATTTTGTGTTATTTTGAAAACATTCAGAAATTGTTGTAGTATTATTCCATTTGATTTCTCTACCCACAACTTTTTTAGTGCCCTTTTAAACATATCAACAAACCATTCTGCTTGTCTGATTGATTTTGGGTGATAAGAGAGTGTTGTAATGTGTTCTATTGCTAATGATTTACAGAAAACTTTAAATTCATTAGCCGTGAATTGTGTCCTGTTATTTGAAACAATCGTCAGGTACAGTGAACCTTGCAAAAATCTTGTTTAAAAAAATTATCGTTACTGCGTCTTCTACGTTTTAATATTTCTGGCCATTTAGTATAGCTATCAACTACCACTATATGCTATGCTTTGTTTAACAGTCATGCGAAGTCTATACGTATTTTGGACCATGGAAAATTTTTTTTCAGCAAAGGTTGAAATTTTACAGGCAGTAACTTTGCTGCCAGAGCACAACCCCTGCATGATTTTACTAAATTTTCTGTATCTTGATCCATTTTGGACTAATACGTATAACACCTCATTAAGGAATTCGTTTTTAAAATTCCAGAATGTCCTATGGGAAATTCTTTTGCAACGATGTTGGTATCACAATTCTTTCTGTGTACATAAGTATATTATTGCATAATAAAAATGCATTATTTCTAGTAATATTTGCATTTTTATTTTTTCATTAAATCTTATTTGCTGCTTCATTTTTATAAAATCATTTTTTCCAACTTAATTCTTATTTCCTATAATGTTATAGGCAATTCTCTTGCTGTATTGTACAATACAGTATTGATTTCATTTTCAACCCTTATTGACGCAATTACTGTGTCTTCAACATTAAGAAAAGCTAGTCTAGATAGTTGTGACTCAATTTTATTGGATGGTAGAAACTCCATTTTATAATTATAGTTGAATAAGATAGTTCCCTAGTGCTGCAGTCTATTTCCTGTCTGTGTGGATTCCTTTTCTGTCTGACTGTAGCTTTTTTTCAGCTGCTATTAATGATCTTAAAGCTTGAGTTATTGGTTTAGTTTTTCTGTCTTCATATTTGTGTAGTATCACTGCTCCAATACATGAATCACTTGCATCTGATGCCACCACAATCTTTAATTTAGGGTCAAAGTGAGCTAGTGGCAAGTCCGACGTTAAGAGTTTCTTGATCTCTTTGAAAGCACTTTGACGTTTATCTGACCTATTCCATTTAATATCTTTTATTAGCAGTTTATTCAAGGGTGCTATTGGGGGTTGATTCTTGAAGACTTTCTCAAGAATGGGTATAGCTACAAAAGCAGCAGATGGTCATTTTAATCAGTGTTTTTTTTTTTTCTTTTTTTTTTTACACTGTGATGGGTTTAGGTTTACAAAGACTGTCTACTTGTTTTTACAACAGCTACATTTATAGATCAGGATCAGAGTGTAGTACAATTCTAATAACCGTCTCTTCTGACCTAGAATCAGTCATGTTTTCTAAATGAGAAACATACATAATAACAGCAGACAGAAAGTGAAAATTGAGCACATGATGAAAAAAGATAAGAATATGTACATTCTTTAGAGAAAGAGAGGGAAAGGATGGCGTGCAGAAGAAATCCATATACCTTCAAAAAGGCTGAAGGTGTGCATCTGTCAGTGATACAAATAAAAACTGCAGCAGAGTTGATGGAATAGCCCCAGATTTGCTGCCTATGGGGTTGAGGGAATTGCCTACAGATGGGCATATCTGCTTTCGAATGTATATCAAGGCAGTTTTAGTGAACAAGAAAGAGAGGAAGAAAGCCAACTCCGACTTTGTGAATCTCTGACACTTTGCTTTATTTTTCACTACAGATGAAAGACCAGCTTGCTGAATGAGCATTAAGAAACTAGGAATGAAAAATTGAAACGCAGATAGGCTCTTTTGTTTAATTTCCCAAGGCCTATCAGATTGCCAGGGTGCTATGCCAAGTAATATCCTGTTATAGCATCTCTCCAAGAAATAACAAGGAAATTATGTGATGGTACCCAACTCCTCTTCAATTAAAATGCAACAATTCATGTAGCACTGAATGATTCCTGACCTGACCTCTTTTGTTCAAAAGACAGATCCAGTTATTTTTACATGGCAGAAGGGTTCCAAATATTTTGCTTTTTATCCATAGCTGAGAGTAGAATGGGATTTTTCCTTTTAAGAGCATTAGTGGATACTGAGTGTAAATTGTTTCTGCTGGAGTTTAAACATACTTTGATAATGTTATTCTCTGTACCTATTTATCTTGTTAAAAAGAAAAAAAATTCTTAAAAATTACTCTATTGCATTGTAATGATCCAACTAGAAGATTCTGTTTTAGGTTCATGATCATTTATTCAGAGTGTGGATTTTGTGCTGTGGTGGTCAATACCTCCCGCCTGTTGTAATTGTAGTTCATGGTCACATTCAGGGCAAAGTATTATAATGGCTTCCCAGTTTCATTTGTACCAGGGATGTTGAGGTTACTCTGTCTCTTCTCTCAGAAGTTCTTCTACCCACTGATAAAGCTGTCTCTGAGGTGCAGCTCCTACACCCAGACTGACAACTGGCCACTTGGCACAACTGGCTTGGAAAGAGCGTATCCCTTCACTGGTGAAGAAACCCTTCCGACTACCCTCGAACATTTTATCCAGCAGGTCAATGCCATTTACTGAGGTGTGGCTTGACAGAATACCCATGCGTCTTCTTGAAGCCATGTGTTAGAGTTGAATGTTGCCTGTGGGCCAGTGCAGTTCCACACCCAATTCACTTGCATTGTTCCAATGGTACTACCACTAACAATAGATTCATACACCAACTGATGAAGTCTTATTCTTGTTTGATTATGGGATATTTTGACTGGTTGAATTTTTTTTTCTTTCAGATTGTCTCACTGCTGATAAACGAGAGGCTGTGTGTGATGTTGGTCTGCTTGGACAAATTGAACTTCCTCTTGTCGGATCTTTGGTTGGTGTTGAAGTAAGTGCCGTCAGCAGTCCAGTGCACTTCTATGTTATATTTCCATGGGGCACAGAATCGGTCAAGAATCTAAACAGTATGCCAGGTAAGATATTTTGGGGGTCAAATGGTTTTACCTTAAAATAAGATAACCTTCAGGCTGGTGAGAAAGAAATTTACCCCCGACTCTCAAGATAACAAAGAAAGTAAAGTTCATTCTTGTTCTGCTTGAAGTTCTGGGTTAAAATGTTGTTATTTCATAGATTGTTCAGATGAGTATCCTCATTTTGTTTTGTTTTTTTATAACTGTTTTTTTCAGAGATGCTCTCTACCTTTCCTGGTCCTGGGCATGACTGTAAACTGCATCCGGTAACAAGGCCTCTGATTGAGAGGTTGTGAGGAGCACGGAACCACATCTTAATTGCTGTTCTCAGGTCCTCCTGACCTGGAGTGGTAGCACCTGTTAAGCTCCCAGCTTTGGGCAAGTAGTTAACCCTCAAACTGGGGTCAAAACACTATAAAAGTATAAAAATAGACTTTTAGAGAAATATATACGTAAAAATAGACTTTTAGAGAAATATATACGTAAAAATAGACTTTTAGAGAAATATATACGTAAAAATAGACTTTTAGAGAAATATATACGTAAAAGTAGACTTTTAGAGAAATATATACGTAAAAGTAGACTTTTAGAGAAATATATACGTAAAAGTAGACTTTTAGAGAAATATATACGTAAAAGTAGACTTTTAGAGAAATATATACGTAAAAGTAGACTTTTAGAGAAATATATACGTAAAAGTAGACTTTTAGAGAAATATATACGTAAAAGTAGACTTTTAGAGAAATATATACGTAAAAGTAGACTTTTAGAGAAATATATACGTAAAAGTAGACTTTTAGAGAAATATATACGTAAAAGTAGACTTTTAGAGAAATATATACGTAAAAGTAGACTTTTAGAGAAATATATACGTAAAAGTAGACTTTTAGAGAAATATATACGTAAAAGTAGACTTTTAGAGAAATATATACGTAAAAGTAGACTTTTAGAGAAATATATACGTAAAAGTAGACTTTTAGAGAAATATATACGTAAAAGTAGACTTTTAGAGAAATATATACGTAAAAGTAGACTTTTAGAGAAATATATACGTAAAAGTAGACTTTTAGAGAAATATATACGTAAAAGTAGACTTTTAGAGAAATATATACGTAAAAGTAGACTTTTAGAGAAATATATACGTAAAAGTAGACTTTTAGAGAAATATATACGTAAAAGTAGACTTTTAGAGAAATATATACGTAAAAGTAGACTTTTAGAGAAATATATACGTAAAAGTAGACTTTTAGAGAAATATATACGTAAAAGTAGACTTTTAGAGAAATATATACGTAAAAGTAGACTTTTAGAGAAATATATACGTAAAAGTAGACTTTTAGAGAAATATATACGTAAAAGTAGACTTTTAGAGAAATATATACGTAAAAGTAGACTTTTAGAGAAATATATACGTAAAAGTAGACTTTTAGAGAAATATATACGTAAAAGTAGACTTTTAGAGAAATATATACGTAAAAGTAGACTTTTAGAGAAATATATACGTAAAAGTAGACTTTTAGAGAAATATATACATAAAAATAGACTTTTATAAAACAAAATATACATTTTTGAAAGAAAAAAATTTGCCAATAAATCATTTTTGAAGAAAAAAATTATTACCATAACACATTTTTGAAGGAAAAAATTATTCTTAGCAAAACATTTTTGAATACACAACTATCCTTTTCTAAAATAAAAAAAGAATAAAAACAAAAAATTGTCATTAAAATCTGACTAAATCAACCTTCTCACTATAATCAAACATTAAAAAAAAGAAAATACCTTAAGACCCTACCTTTTTGGCATTAACCCACAAAAGTTGATATGCCATTAAACAAAACTGAAACTCTACCTTTCCTTGTGTTACCTGAGCATCTCAAGTAAAGTGTTATTAGTTAGCATCCTCTTCAGATTATAATCCTCATCATTATTTCAAATTTTTGATTGGTTAATTTTCAGACCTTTTGCATCTTCTAATGTTCACTTTTACCAACAAGGATATTTACTTGAGAATGATTGGTGGTTGAAATGTAATTATCAAAACAACAAAGCTGAGGGGGTTCATCTTGAATAATTCATCTAATAAAGGTCATTCTTGTTTGCATAAAATCAATATCTGCTAACAATTGATGCAGTTCTCATTCATCAAACACTAGCATTATATTCAAGGAAATAAGACATTTTTGTGATATGAGTCCTGTTACCAAAAATCTTTTGAGATTATGACATCATTTTGGTGATTGTGCCCTCCAGCCTTAATCAGGTGACCTACAAGGAATTTTTTAATTTTATTTAATTCAACCTATAGATGTAGATTGTTCTTGTTCAACTGGTCATGTCTAGGAATATCTATCTAGTTTTTATTTAGTACTGCTCAGTTATTACTTGTCCCATTTCTGCTGAATCAAAGTACACACTGCCCAGCCCAAGGACTGAACTCACAATTACTATGTGGCCAGATTTGTGAACTAATGCTTTAATTCCACTAGGCTAGTGGTTCTGAGTTTGGTGAAGTTTCCTGTCAGTTACCTGGATTGACATACACCTGATGAAGGCTGGAAAGCACAAGTACTGAAACAACAAAGTTGAGGACCATAATTTGCATGTAAAATATGTAAAAAAAATTATTAATACATTAATTCATGCTGCAAATCTTCAAACTATGTTATCGGTATTTAAGGATTGTCATAATATTACTTGTTCTATTTGTATAAAAAGAAAGAAAAATGTATTAGTGTCAAACAAACAAGCATGACTGGAAGGAATGACTTTGAGAGACTTTTTCTCTTTCTGAATTTGTGGGTTTACAGTCTCATGTTGAAACACTGGTTTTTGTATGATCACTGAAGTTAAGCAATGTCCAGCCTGGTCAGTACCTAGAGGCCTGACCGCTTGGGAATATCAGGTGCTGTAAGCTTAGATGTGTGAGTTGTGTAATGGATAATGGCTTGGAATTGTTAATTGGAGAGTCGAGTTCCAATTCCTGTTGGGTTTATTATATTCACTTATGCGCAACTACTCTTGAGAATGGTATGAATCTACATTCCCTCCAGCTTTGGGTTAGTTGGTAACACATATCATTAAATGATTCTCTCTTAAAAAAAAATTCTTTTTTTAAAAAGAATCTAAAATTATTTTCTGGCTTTAAATATTTTTTTTTCACCCCAAGCAAGGCGGTATCGCCACTGATGTGCAGTGGCTACATAAGAGTAAAAGTTTAGGCAGTAGGAGAGTGAAGAGAAAGACAAACCAGTTACAGGGGGTGTCAGAGAAAGGGCAAGAGAAGGATGGGAACATGAGTGTAAAGACAGTTGCGAAGGTAGAGAGAAAGGAAAAGAACAAGATATATGGGGTGATGTAGAAATGACTGGAGTCAAATGGATAAGAGATGGGAATTGACATTGCATCTAAATTCCTGGAGGCCACAGCTGTCAGGAAAGCAACTATGTGGAAAGGAGTTCCACAGGTGGGAAGTGTGAGAAAAGAAGCTGTAGAGTAGATATTTAAAATTTCTTGGGCACATAATGAGTAAGGAGAGCTTGAAAAATTTTGTTACTCACATGACAGATTAAAGGTAAAATGGCCAAAGGAAAGCAATGCATAACCTACCTGGAGAGCTTGAGTATATGGTTGGCAAGGTTTAGGTGAGATAACAAGTGGACTGGAAATAACCTGAAAATGGTTGATAAGCCATTGAAAATGATTCAGTCAAACTTTCTGAATTTGTAATAATCGTTAACTCTGAAAATTGTTCTCTGATTATTCTGTAATCCTATCTAAGGTTTCAGAACTTGGGTTGCTTGCATTGACAGAGAGTAATCCAATTTCATTTTAGCTTTGTCGTGATTTTCGGATAATTACTTTGGGTTTTGCTTTTTTTTGACTGCAAGTTTCACTCATTAATTCATTTGCCATACACAGAAAATTTACTTTTGTTCTTGGCAAAAGACCTTCAAACACGCATCACCATTAAGATTTATTAATTAAATCTCGTATACTTTTGATGAATTCTTGATTAAATTTATCTCTGGCTTTAGTCCTGCACTTTGTTGATCCCTGTCAGTCCTTTTCATCTTGTTCTCTAATATTTTGGAAATCTCATTGACAGTAATTCATCCAAATCTCAGCTATCTTAGTCATGACCAGCAATGTGCATTAAAATTCATTATGTTGCAAATGACCAATCATATCATTCACTTTTGTGTCTCGTGCGATCAGTGAATAGAATTCTTTCAAACACATGGATGGTGATATTTTTTTTTAGTATATGTAAAAAAAGATAATAATATGGCAACAATATGGCAAGGAGTGACTTGTATTTCTCCAAAGTGTCTCACTCTGAGCAAATTTTTATTTTTTTTATCATGACAAAGAAAAATAACTTCTTTACCAAACTAAACAAAGATTTTAATTCTATTTCATATTTTTTTAAAAATGAGTTTGCATCCTTGGTATGACGATAAACTATTTGTTATTGCTCCCAGGTCCATCCATAACTGGAGTGACAGCATCCATTGTGGGTAAATAGTGAATCCCCCAAACAAAAATCAAGACATGAGGAAAGTGCAAAAACATTTATATATATATATATATATATATATATATATATATATATATATATAAGCAATACATTTTTGAAGCAAAATGGCCAAGCAATACATTTTTATAGCAAAATGACAATCAATACAACACTAAAAAGTATGAAATACAAGAAGTATATGCACATGAACACACACACAAGAGCAAATACAGGATGGCAAAAAAAATGTAGCAATAAACACCCCACCAATTAAAGCAGATAGATATAAGACCAAGTCAAAAAACGAGACCCACTACCACTCTAGCAAAGGTCATACTATTGGTCAGGTTAACTCGTGTGTGTGTGTGTATATATATATATATATATATAAAAACCATAAATTAAAGCAGACAGATACCATCAGATTGTAAAACAACTATCAATCACACACACACACACACACACACATATATATATATATATATATATATATATATACACACCATAAACACACACACATGCTTTAACACACAAGTACACACACACACACACTCACTACAATTAATGACAGCAGTAGTAGTGAAGGATGACAATTTGTTGAAAGACGAACCAAATGCAAAAACAAGCTCTCCTACCATTCTGAAGTTGAAATTTTTATCTTGAAATATTAATGAATAATAAATAGGTAATAACCAACAACTTATTTACCTTCCATTATTTTGCTAAACGCATTGTGATAGCCTTCAAGACCTAACTATATACTTAATATACACAGTGCTTCAAGCAAATTACAAAACTTTTGGATAAAAATACATTTTTATTAAATGATTATTAACCATACATATTATCATTTAGAAACTATATAACTATAAAACTTATATTGATTTACTAAAGACATACAACATGACATTTAAATTTGATAGCTTGAAATACCTGAATAAACTGGGCTTAAAAGGAAGGCTGACTCAATTTTTAGAGAATTTCCTAGAAGACTGAAGATTTCAAGTCCTTAAAAAGAGACTATATTATCAGAACTTCCAAATCAAGTAGAAGGGGTTCCATGAAGAAGCATTTTTTTCGGTGACCCTATTCTGCATAAAAATCCCTGTGCCCATGGGTGAGATGCACCCTATATGTCAACAACTTTCTAATAATATACAGATTTTGACATATGCATATCATCGTAAGACAACTTAAAAAAAATGCCTCAATAAAATCCACAAATGGTCCACTGAGAATGGTTTTACCTTTTCCAAAATGAAAACCAAATGTCTACATTTCTGCAAATTAAGAACTCATGTTTAAAATTTGATGTAGCAGAAATTCCAGTTGTGGAACAACACAAGTTCCTAGGCATTGTCTTTGAGAAAAAAATTAACATTCATTCCCCATCTAAAATATTTGAAAATAAAATGTAGTAAATTCCTACAAAATCTGTGTGTCGTAGCCCATATTGAATGGGGAGCAGATCGACAAACATTAATCAAATTATACAGATCACTTCTTTGCTCAAAACTGGATGACACTAGTTTCATATATGGAACTAATAAAATTATCAGACTAATACATGGGACTTTTCAAACATCTCCATTGGAGAGCTTATGCACAGAAGCTAAGGAAATGCCTCCACATTTAAAACGTACTAAACTGGACTTACAATACTGTGTCAAAATAAAACCATGCCCAACTAATTAGGAACCACTCCCTCAAACATACAAGAAAACGACCACATCCAGTATCCCACCATGGACAATCAAGCAACCCAAATTCTTGCTAGAATTAAACAAACTCCCTCAACAAAAAATGTACCCACTCATATTCCAAGACCAGTTTCAGAGACTTAGGCAATTACAGAGAGACAAAGAACAAAAAAATATTTCTTAATTTTTTCAAGGAAAAAAAAATAATCAGCAACTCCACTCATTTTCAAACTATTATCCAAAATGAGCTCTTGCAAACATAACAGCATCAAACTGTTGGATTCCTAGCCACATCGTAGTTAAAGGTACTAAATCAGCTTTAGATATGGATTTAGACTCAAGGACCAAAATTCCATACACTGACTTAAAGGAAGTTAAAATATATTAAAAAAAAAAGAAATGGCAATAGTGCTGGGAGAATAGTCCACACAAACTCTTTTACAATTAAGTCCAAACTAGAAGAATAGAAGTTGGCTTTCAGATAATCTTAAAAGGAAGCAATACTGGCCCATTTACACATTGGTCATACAAGAATAACTCACTTGTACTTACTAAACAAGGATCAACCAGTATGACAAGCATATGAAATGGCATACACTATTAACCATAACACATCACTCAGTGAATGTAGATGGCACCACTATTAAAAAAATCCATATGATTTTTATGAAGTACTAACTTTCAAATGGCACATGACAAAATTTGGGCCCAGTTGGGTTATTAGTTTACAAATTATTTAAATGAAGCTACTGTTGCAAATTTTCAAAACAATGAAAAAATCTGAATTTCGTGTGTTGATAAAGCATTGTTTTCTGATGGGAAAAATACTGTTCAAGCAAAGCAATGGCTGGACAACCTGACTTTTAACTAGAGAAAACTTACTAATCAGAGTCCAAGTTATACTTTCTGGCACAAACATGTCATGTACATATTCTCCTTGGAGAAAAGTAAACAGTTTCTATTTTGTGAATGCAAGTTTCTCTCCATCTTTGATTATAGACAGAAGTTTTTAAAATGGTCCTTAAAATCATGCCAATCTATTGTAGTCATTAATTTCACCTCTGACCTCTCAGCTATTATCTTATTGCAGCCATTGTACATCTCAACAGTTACCATTTTCTTCCTTTCATCTTTTTCTCTGTGATCAAAACTTTTACATGGTAGATAGTTATGTCCACTCCCTAGGAGTTTGTGTCATACATGATACACATTTGGGCAATCATGTCTCTTTTGATCCATGACTTTTACATAGTAGATAGTTATGTCCACTCCCTAGGAGTTTGTGTCATACATGATACACATTTGGGCAATCATGTCTCTTTTGATCCATGACTGACTCAACAGAAGATTTTCCTGCAGTAGGTTGCCATTTCTTTTTGTGGTAGACTGGTTGCCAACCAAGGATATAGAATCCAATCTCTCCTGCTATTCAACCCATAACTGGAGGGAGAAGAGATGGATTTCTTAAGGCTATTTGTGCGTAAGTGATTGCAACAAATACAACTGGAATTCCAACTCAGCTCTCTGATTTCTCATTCTGAGCTGATATCTATTGTACCACAACGCACATCTGTTAAGTATCAGATCAAAATGACCATTGATAAGTAATGACTAGAAAAAACTGCCCCTTTGCATTGTTTACAGTTAAATCAATGCGTGAGATCTTTGTATCCTCTATTCTGCCAATTCTGAACATTCTTTTAAGGCTCTCAGGCCATTTTATAACTCTGCACATCAATAACACCCATAGCCACTACCTTTCTGATGTAAAAAGGGACCCTTCTTCTCTAGAGTTATTAAGCTTGTTTTTAGAGCTCACAATTAACCCGAATATCAAAAAGTTGCTAAGCTTGACCCTCAATGATAAATTAAGCTTATACTTTAATTGATATTTAGTTTGCATAAGTTGCAAATTAAACTTTCAACATTCTTTCATGATAGTTATATTTCTGTTAATACAACTAATATTCAAAGTGGCTGACATGTATAGTAGAGGATTTTTATATCATTTTATTTTAATAATACATGTTATATGCGACAACTTGTGTAGATAGTTAAAAATGTATTAGCTGTACAAAATAAAAGGCATAAGAAATACTAGAGTGCATTTTGTTGTACGTTAAATCCAAGCTGTAATATCTGCTCACAGATACTCAGTCTTGCTTCAGTCCCTCTTTCAGAATTATTCAGTCTTTCTTGTTTACTATTTTTATTTATTTTTTTATTTTTGCACCAAATTTATAACATTTGATCATTTATTAAATTTTAAAAGTTTTGGTTTTAGAGATATTTCTTTGAAATTATTTTATTTTCAAGTATATAATTTTCCACATGTGTCTCTCTGTATTGCATTGTACTGATAATCTACACTCGGGAAAGCATTGAATTTTGGTTGAGACAGCAAAATCATCAATTTCAATGCAAAAGGACTCAAAAGCTGTGGCTCTATTTCAGACAGATATACAAGATGAAAAAATATTGACAAATTTTGAAAAAGCTTACTTTCTCTTTTTAATTTTCCTAATTTTAATGAGATATTTTCTTGTTTTCTAGTTTGTCCTAATAAAGAAGAAACCTTACCAGATCTTCAAGAAAGCCTTCAGTAAGTAATGATCATCTATCAAATATCTCTGTCTTGTTACGTGTTAATTGTAACAAAAGAAAAAAAGAAAAATGATTGACCAAAACTCAGAGTTAAAACACAAATATTTAATTTACAAAAACATTAGATAAAAATAATTACAAATATACAGTTTCAAATAGAAAATGTATAGTTTACTACTGACCGGCAAAGTGTTACGAGGAGAGAAGGGGAAGGTAAGTTGTCAAATATCTTTACCCAGTTAAGTTGGCGAGGAAGTTAAGTGCTATACTTTTTGGAAATCCTCAAATGAGTATATAAAGAATAATTTTAAGTATGGTCAGTGAAAGAGTCAAAAATATATATTTACCCAGATAGTTCCATGAGGTTCTCTTTCAGGTTTTAGTTGGTTGGCGACTTAGAGATTCTTTTGGCTGGATATAAATCTTTGAATCAAAGCCGGAGTTGATAACAACAGCAAATCCTGGTAACAACAATGCCTAATTTGCATATTTCTAGAATCTTTCGAACTCTAGATTTTACTGAAACATTCTGGCATCTTCCAAACATTCTATTTCTTTATTTTTACGACTACTTCATGAATTAAAACTTTTTTGGAATAACACTTAGGACTCGATAGAATCCATTACTATAACTTTTTATACATTATTAATATTATTTTTATGTATAAATGCATCCTCATAACACTGATGTATAGAAATGAATTATATTTATTGCATGAAGTCAATATCTTCACAATAAAAATGGGTATTAAACAACCAATATTTGTGAGAATTTTAAGGATCTTTTTATAAGCAACTAGCAGTATAGCCCGGCGTTGCTCGGGTGTAATGAAAGCTTTAAAACTAATCCATGCTCTTGGAGCTCAGACTCTTTGGACATTGGCATGAAAGACCAAAAAGCAATAATTGTTTCCAGTTAAAGCGAAACCATAGACTGAAAGAAAAAGGAATGGATGTAAGTCAAATTTTGATTTCCTGGTGTCGATATGAAATAAGTTTTTTACGTCGTAACCTGAATTTTGAAGGCTAAATAAGTCGTCTGAGTAAATGGTATCATGGCTGAGACTAAGAGCTACAATTATACCTACTTAGAGCCAAATCCAAAGAAAAAACTAAGATAAAAGGGCTGAAAAAATACATACAGGCAGATAAACAGACACACACACACAAACATCTTGCCTTTTATATATATATATATATATATATTATCGATTTTCTGCACTATTGTAAGAACTGCAACCTTGAAACTTCTGAATATCGTTTCTTATGTTTTTGTCTATGAGTGTATCAAACTTGATTAAAATCAAACCACTCCTTCTATAACCCAATTTTTTTCGATTTTCGATATTTATCGGGGATACCTCAACACAAAACCTAGCCAAGAAAACTCGCAGACGCTTATAGTACAACTGTGTAAATTTTCAAGAAAATTGGTTCAGCCGTTTCAGAGTTTATAGGTAACGGACACACACAGACACAAAGATCCATTTATAAATAAGTTTAGATAGATTTAGATTAGATATGTGAGCTTGAGTTTATGAAAATTCTCTTTATTTGCTTTAAGAATGAGACATGTTTTCTTATTCAAACAAGTGACAACAGGATTTATATTTATAAATAAATATGAAAGATTCTAGCAAAACATTTGATTTGCAGAAACTCTACCTGAATGAATTATTTTTTTACATGTTTATATGAATTCTTTGACGTTCTATAGTTGTATGTCCATATCACATTGAAACACAAAGTTGAGCCTACATTGAGCCTGGTCAGTACCTAGATGAGTGACTATGGAAATACCATGTGCTGTAAGCTTGGATGTGTAGGTGGTGTAATGGATAATGGTTTGGAATTTGAATTCAGAGAGCAAATCTCTAATTCCGGTCTGGTACATTATATTTACATGCATACATCCTTGGGAAATGTATGAATCCAACTCTTCTCTCCCAAGCTATGGGTTAATTAGTAGGACCCATATCAGTCAATCATTATTGTCTCCGAAATAAATTCTTACAATCTGAAAATTCTTTCTGACTTTAGATATAATGCAAAATGTTGATAAACTTTAAAAAACGAATCGATCAATTTTTGAAATTAAAAAAAACCTTTGTCAATCTTGCATCATTTCTTTATAAATTTATAAATTCTCTACTGTCCTGACTCTGATATGATTTGCAACAGATTTTCTTGCTTCCCATATTTCTTTGATTGAATATTGTTCTCCATTTTCATGTAGACTTCTTTTTCTAAATGACTACAAGCTCAACTTTACAATATTCAAATGCATTATATAATCTAAATCTCAATTTAACACAAATGATTGGTAATTTATTTACTTTTTTTATGATTTAATGTTTGTTTTTTTTTATATAAAGGAAGACAATTTTTCGCTATTAGAAAAGACACGTTCCTATGTCTAACGCCTAATTCCTAACGTTGAATTTCTAAGCTTTAATGGTTTTCAATATGATAGAAAAAAAAAACAAGATGATACAATTACACTATGATTTTCTTTCTTAGGAAAATTACGTTTTTTTACTTTAAATTTTCGGTAATGCTAACTATTCTCGATTAGCTTAATGAATAAATAACTGAATATACAAGGTTATCATCGCCGGGTGGGATAGGTGGGGATAATCTCCCACTACAAGCTTTGAGAAAACATTTTATGAATTTGATGTCTTTGAAACCTTTTTTTTGGCATGGTGGGCAATACACTTTAGACTAAATCATTTTAGTAGTGATCTTCATCACTCAAAAAATAAAATATTCAAGATCTTAAAGTAATTCTCTGCATTTATCTTGATATCATCATGTTTGAATAGCTCTATGATTTTATTGTCTACAATACTAGCCCAAAATATTACTCTACCTCCCCATTGTTGTTTTCTAAGTCTTGTTAGTTGATTATATTTTAGAAAGGATTTAACCTGTCTTCTTTCCATCAGATCTGTTTGTTATAATTTAACATTACTTTTGAGAAATTGGTTTTTGTGTACATCTCCCAACTGACATGTTTCTTTTTGTGATGTTTACTTATAGGCTTTATTTTGGTTGCTTTCATATCTTTAGCCAATGTCCTGCATCTTTATTTATCTTCTTTTTTATCAATCCATTTTGCATGCTTATTACCGATTGGCATTTTTCTCAAATCTCATTAACTTGGGTGATCATGTCTTGAAAGAGACATGACTGACTGGGCAGAAGATTATCCCTCAGTAGGTTGATATTACTTTCTGTGGTAAACTGGTTGCCAGCCAAGGCTATAAAACCAAATCTGTCCTGTTATTTAATCCATAACTGAAGGAAAGAGATGGATTAATACCTTTCCCAAGTGTATTTGTACATAAATGAATGCAAGGAATTCAACTGGAATTCGAACTCGGCTCTCCGATTTCTCGTCCTGAGCCGATATCCACTGCACCACATCTTTTTTGTTCTTGTAAACCCTTTCAATTTACTCTTTTGATTGTTCACAATTTTCTATACTGTGTTCCCAGTGCTCAGTGACTCTACAATATCTGCCGAGCCAATTATGTTATGACTCATCAAGACATTTATGTATCTGGAATTGAAAGAAATATACATAATTACTCTTCCATTTCTAATATTACAATCAACACTTGAGCTGTATGATGAACTCTCACCCTGCCAAATCTTCTTCTTCTATGTGCCCTGTCCCTTCAGGACATAGGCGATCATGGCTTTCCATGTTTCCCTATCTCTGGTGGCTCTGAGCACACCTTTTCCTGTTACACCATGCAATCCTTGTTCCGTTATCCACCTGATTAGGTCCTTCAAATATGTTATCCATTACTTTCCCGTTTCATTTTCCCTCTATCTGGCCTGTTAGTATCAGATTCTCCAAGCCCTCCTTCCTCATTGCATGTCCCAGGAACTTCAGCTCTCTCTTCCTGATGCTCAGTATTAATTTCCTTTCTGTTTCCATCATTTCCAAGACCTCATCATTGCTCATATGCTTGATTCATGATATTTGCAGCATCCTTCTGTAGAACCACATTTCAGTTGCTTCAAGTTTTTCCTTCATCTTTGATGGTATTGTCCAGCATTCACTGCCATATTGAAGGACGGACAGCACGTAGCAATCCAGTACTTTCTTCCTTGTTTCTAGCGAAATTGTCTTGTTTCTTAATACCTTACTCAATTTCTACATTGCTTCCTTTGTCATGCCAATTCGTCTTCGGATCTCGGTGTTGCACTTTCTGTCTTCTGTTATAACGCTTTCCAGGTATTTCAATTTTTGTACCTACTTGATTCTAGTGTCCCCGACCTGTATTTGGCATTTTGGACTGCCCTTTTTACTGATGACCATGCATTCGGTTTTCGTGCAGTTTATTTCTGGTCCTTTCTTGTTATTTTCTTCAGCTACCTTCTGTAGGAGGTCTTGTAGTTTCCTTTCTGCCAAATCACTCACTGTAAATATTTTTAATAAAAACATGACTACAATTTACAGGATATATTTTACATATAATTTACAAAAACTTAGCAACATGAGTTAATACATATTTTGAGGGAAAAACATTTGACGTGCATAAAAAAAATCTAATAAAGTTTTATTACATTCACCAAATTTCTATCTGAGTATTATTTTTCTTGCTACAAAGAGATTTCAAAAATAAATATCAGAAAAATTCATATAAGGAATTGCTGAAAAATTTTCAGCCCTGTCCACTTCACAAAATTGTTATTTCAATAAGAACACGGATTTTCGAAAGTGAGTTGGGCTGAGAACTTTTCAGTGCCATTTTGTAAATTCAGCTGACCTAAATCTCTGGTATCATGGATGGAGAACCAATCATGAAAGTTTCAATCTGTCCAGCAAATGATGAGTGAGTTTGAGGTGCAGTGAGCGGTTGTCTGAAAATGCTCTTGTAAAACATCGTTACAAAGGGAAGTTTTATTCTGAATAATTAAGGTTAAGCATAATACTTGCACATTTTAACTTACCCTGTAAGGAATCGTTCCCTATTAAAATAAGAAATCGTTCCCTATTAAAATAAGAAAACATTCCCTATTAAAAATAAGAAATCGTTCCCTATTAGAATAACAGAAACATCTAATTATTTCTACTGTGAGTGATAAATGTTTTCTTTGATAGATTTGTAAATTGAAACTTATATGAAACTGTTAATAGAGATTACCTCCTTTTTCTTTCATGTGCCTTGTCCTTTCAGGACGTAGGCGATCATGGCTTTCCACATCTCCCTATCCCTGGTGGCTCTTAGCACGTATTCTCCTGTTACACCACACCACACAACCTTCGTTCTGCCATCCACCTAATCAGGCCCTTCAAATATGTTTTCCTCTGTCTCTTTTTCCCTCTATCTGGCCTGTTAGTATAAGGTTCTCCAAGCACTCCTTCCTCATTGCATGTCCCAGGAACTTTAGCTGTCTCTTCCTGATGCTCAGTATTAATTTCCTTTTCATTTTCATCCTTTCCAAAACCGCATCATTGCTCACATGCTCGGTCCATGATATCCGCAGCATCCTTCTGTAGAAATAGATTACCTACCATGTGTATATATTTTTTTTAATTAATTCTCTTCAAATAAGGTAAAAATGCCACAAATACACAAAGAGCTACTGGGAGTGTGTTGTGGAGTAGTTTTCGCACTGAAAGTTACAATCATGCTATGTCGGTTGCTAATTGACTTAACGCACCCTAAATGTTAGGAACTTGGTAATCTTCCACTGGAAGCTGACTCCTTAGTATTCGGCCAACTGCTGACTAATATCAACTGCCTAGTAGTTCTACTGAACTCCAACAGAACTCTAAAGAACTCTCTAGAATTTGTATGAACTTCCCAAGAACTTCTTGAGTTAACTTCCTGTTAACTCTTATTGATATAGGAGGGAGAGCCATTATCTCAGGAATAGATGTGTTTCACCATTACAGAGTGAAAGTAAAAGAAAAGATTTTCAGAATGAACCAGAATCCAAGTCCTAAACAGGAAAAATTTGTTACGAAAATATGTCATTCATTAGGATTTGAACCTGCAACCCCTATCCACATCGGGGAAGCCACCAATTGATCTGGCATGTCTTAGACCTCTCGACCATGAATGACAAACATATTTTGTAACAAAATTTATTGTAAATAATCAGACCAGTAGAAATAAATATATAATACTGTTTGATTATAAAAACAGAATATCTACTTAAATAAAAGTGTCAGTCAAAAATAATGTTAAAACAAATAATTTGAAATTGTTGGTTGTTTATGATCAATTTCCTTAATCTTCATAATATATATATATATATATATATATATTAATTGGAGTAGATAGACTAAACTATCGCCCGATTCACACTCCACCCATGTCTATTGAACAGTTGTAGAGGCTCATCCCTTGTTCCCTGTTTAGGATGTGGTTTCCGGCTTTCTCTCTTCTAATCTTTTCACTCTTATGTAGCCCCCAGTACATCAGTCGTGTTACCGCCTTGCTCGGGGTGATATGATTAAAAAAAAAAAATATAAGGACTAATCAAAATGTAACGGGACTTGTGCTATAAAAAGAAAACTACAACGCATACCAATTGAACATCAAATCTCCTTTGAAGTAGTCCTCCTCTAGAACAGCACATTTTGTCCATTTTTGTTTCCGTAGATAGAAGCATTCCAGAAACACTTTTTTTTTTTTTTTTTTTTTTTTTTATTAGCATAACAGGCAGCTGTCTAATCACATTTGCTTAGTTCATTAAGGTCTTGAAATCTTGTTTCTTTCAAAGAAACTTCTTTTTGAAGAGGAAAAAGACATAAGAGAGCGAGACCAGAGAATGTTGTGCTTGACCTAAAACTGCTGCACAAGCTGCAGTCACTGATGGAACCTCTGTGGGGCGCTGAAAAGACCGCACTCTCCACACTTTCCTTCTGAGCACTGCTATAAGCAATAGAGGTGAGAACCTTACAAAGTTCAAGGTAAACTTGTACCAAGTAGCTTCACTCGGTGTAGTTAAGCATAGCAACAGTCTTAATAATTTTTTGTCAGGCTTCAAATATACAGTAGCGAGTATAAAGATCAGAACGATGTTAAGAAAAAGTGTAAATGTGAAATAATTTTTTATTTCAAAGCTCCATAGGACATTTTATTAAGGAAAAATAAGGAAATAAAGGTAAATTGTATAATCCCAAAATATAAAGCTCAATAAACTTATTTTGATAAAGTTAAAGAATAATTATACAACATTCGAAAAAAATAGATGATCGAAAATATCAATAATTTTCAATAATGCAAAATAATTATTAAATTTTATGAATTTATTTAATCATTCTATTTTTTTCGAACAATATAAAATTATTAATATAACTTTATCAAAATTTGTTTATTGAACTTTGTATTTTGGAATTATATAATTTACATTTATATTCTTTTTTTTTCTTGATAAAATGTTCTTTGAAGCTTTAAAATAAAAAGTTATTTCATATTTAAACTTTTTCTTAATATTGTTCTGTTCTTTATGCTCGCTACTGTGTGTGTGTGTGTGTATATATTTAAGATGTTGAAAAAGAATGTAAACAAATGAAAGAAATTAAAGTGCTTTGTGTATAGGCTATAGTTTTCTTCATCCAAACTGCTGCTTTGTGAAAGTAACTCCCAAGAGGATCCTACCTGATCACTACAATCTTAACTGGTTCGAGTCTAGGGTTAACCATTATCTCCACTTCATTTTCAAATAAACTATGCTTCTTACTTTGTAACCAGCTACCTTGAGTGGCTCTCGGACCTTGAACAGAGTGAACATTATTGGAAAAGAAAAATATTGCAACTGCATGATGCTTGAATCATGTAAAGTAAGAAACATGCAACTGGCTAAATAATATTGTGCATGTACATAAATGCATACATACACCTGACTTCCACCCCCAAGGAAGGGAATATAACACATGAAAAAAACAAAATAGTTTAAACATAGAAAAAAAATCTCAAAATATGATACCCGGAACAATGCATGTAGTCTCTGAGAATGGGGCTAGTTACTGGGAACGTGTTGGAGGATCCAAACCAAGAGCTACTAATGTTAAAAAACCTGCAGCTGAAGTCATCCCTTTTGAATGAACGTCTTTCTGCCGTGTTGATGTTCAGAGCAAATCACTTGGAATTGAAAAGCAAGTCTGTTGAAATTATAGAAACCCTGAGAACAAGTGAATGAAATGGCAACATTTTGAATGATGACTTCCAGTGACCTTGAAATATCTTCAAATCAAACTCACATAGGTTATGTTCCAAGTAGATATTTTTCAAGTCTTTATGCCCAAAATTAGATCAATGGTCTCAAGTCATTTGAGCATGATCATAACACAAACACACTGACAGAAGAAACTTCTAATATTGGGATCAATATATTTGTTCTGAGATGAGGTATTAAGATTATTTACATATTTTAGACTATTGTCCTTATCTTTATTGTAAAATTCACATTTTGGCTGTTGTATGCTCCAACCTTCTTCAAATGACTGGAACTTTGAGCCGAACTGTTCAATGTGAGTATCAATATAAGAAAGAATCAGCAGGTTTTCAGACAGTAAATTTGGTTCAACAGTTTGTTCGAGAATGAGTGATGAGTTGGATCGGCACAGGTCATGTTAACACAAGAAGCGTGTTGACACACAACTGCCTGCCTTAGAAGAATCTCCAACTTTAGACTGGTGCCAGACCAACCAAGTTAGATAAAGTGTTGCATCTTATAAAAGCTATGGGTTTTAATTATAATTGTGATTGGGTTCCCTCTGGCTAGACAGTCAACAAAGAGTAGTTTGTGGTGGTTTAGAGAAAGTTCAGAAAGGTGAGAGTTCTTTCACTCACATCAGTGGCACCTGCACCAGGACAGTGCACCAGACCAGAATTCTATCCTGCCTGCTAACCCAACCACTTGACAGAGATGACCATCAAACTGTCTTTTAACTTAGAGTTCAGACCATGCTTCCTGAAAGTTTTGGTTGTTCCTCAAGCTGATGCATAACCTTGAACAATCATTTTGAAAACATTGGGAAGATGAAGTACGCTGTGACAAGAGACTAGAACATCTTCCTTTTCAAATACTTTTAAGCAACCTTCAGGAACTGATTCGAGCATTACAAGAAGTACATTGAAGTCAGAAGGTTTTTTTTTTAAGGTCTGTTGGTATAAAATGACCTATCAGGGTTGACGTGTCATTAAACAAAATCTAACCAACCTACCTACTTTGAAAGAAATTAGTTTTGTGCTTCTTTGAAATTAATAAATCTCTCTCTTGGACATGCCTGAAAACTTCTTGAATGCATCTGTGTAGGGGAGGGTGGGGAGAGTTGGCCACAAAATTTTCCTTTTTTATACTTCTTTCACTAGTGTTGAGGTGATTGGTCTTATCAAACTGGAAATTTGTACACATAAACAACACACATTTTTCATGGTATGGAACAAGTTTTATTCATGTAAGTATGTAAAAAAAAAAGTTGAGAACAAAATTCCAGACATGTCATGTATGGGGAGAGTTAGCCAGGGCATGGGGAGACTTGGCCTCTTCAGTGGGGAGACTTGGCCACAAATGGGGAAAGTTGGTCACATTAAAAGAAGTCAGCCTTTTCAGCTCTCAATAACAAAATACAACAAAATGAGCATATTTATTAGTCTTTACATCATTTCTGCATCATAATAACACCTGATAATATTCTGAAATGTGCTGGGCTCAGCGATATAATGGTCTTAATATGATCAATACTACACATGAATGATGAGATATAAACACACACACACACACTAGTTACAAATCTGTGCCACAGATGTGTTCTAATTAGTAAATTAGACACCCTAATACAAAGGAATGCATGAAAAACAACCCCAAATTCATTCAGAACCCAGTGATGTGAAGATATAAAACCAGTATGAACAATGTGGAGAGTTGGCCAGCCTATGGCCAACTCTCCTCACAAGGAAAATCTGAACACAAAAAATCAGTAAAAATTAACAATGACTGTCACTTTTTAAGAAATATGCTAAAAGCTAGGCTAAATGGACACTCTTTACAAATGCAAAAAAAAACAAAACATTAACAATGTCATCAAAGCTACTATGGGTTCGAAGGCAAAATTGAAAAACTTCTTGGGAAAGGTATTAATCTGTCTATTCCTTCCAGTTATGGGTTAAATAACAGGACAGATTTGGTTCTATAGCCTTGGTCGGCAACCAGTCTACCACAGAAAGCAATGGCAACCTACTGCGAGATAATCTTCTGCCCAGTTAGTCATGTCTCTTTCCAGATATGATCGCCCAAGCGTGTATCACGTATGGCACTTAACTGACTGACTGACCTTCAAAATGAGTCAATGCTCTCTCTCTCTCAGCCATGTGTCAAAGGAAGTAATCAACAGTGGGCCAGTTATTCCTCACTACAGAAGAGCTCTTCAGAAACAAAGCTAAGAATTAGTTTCATATTTGGGTTTTGCTTAGACACAGGGGTGGCCAAGTCTCCCCACCCTCCCCACAACCACTTCAACCTGATGGTCACCACTTGATTTATTTATCTATTTATACACGATTTCTTGGCCATCAGAAAAGCAAATGGAACTCGATTTATAAAGTTACAGGTTTATTCACCTGAAGAGTCAATTTTATACTTGAAACACATGTAGCGTCACAAATACCATTATGGACACTTAATGTATCATATCCTGTATAATAACAACGACAATAAATCCACACTTTAAACAAAGCATTCACGGCCTCTCACTTTTTATTCTATACCGCTTTTTCTCTTGTTGGAACAACTCTATTTCTGTTTTTAATATATATATATATACTTGAGAAAAAATTTTCCTATTCTACAATTTCATGGGTAATACATATTTTGCAGCCAAAACCTGCTGCTCTTCAGACCCCAATTTTTTCTAGATTATATTACTGAATATTTTTGAGAAATTTTCTTAGGAAAATGTGTGTCATTTGGTAGGCCAGTAGAGTTATAAAGAGACTGTTTAATTAAAAACAAAATATCTACTTGAATATGAGTATCTGTTAAAAATAATGTTCTAACAAATAAATTAAAAATATATATCTGATGATAGCAAAAGTTTGCACTTGATTTTCATTATTTAAAATTTTCAACTCATGTACTTGGATGTGCGTTGTGCAGTGGATATCAGCTCAGAACGAGAAATTGGAGAGCCAAGTTCAAATTCCATTTGAATTTGTTGCATTCACTTACACGCAAATACCCTGAAAGATATTAATCTGTTGCTTTTCCCTTCAATTATAGGTTAAGCAGCAGGACAGATTGGTTTCTATAGCCTTGGTTGGTAATCAGTATGTCGCAGAAAGCAATGGCAACCTACTGTGTGAAAATATTCTGCCCAGCTAGTTATGTCTCTTTCGAGACACGATCATCCAAGCATGTATCATGTATGGCACTTAATTCACTGAGTGAATCAAGTACAAACTTTTAAAATGATCTAATAACGAAAATATGATTTCATGAAACAACATCCTTTACATTTTATTATCTATAATTTTCTTTTAGTATTTTTTATTTTTTATACTTCAGAGAATACTATAAGAAATTACGTCCTCGTGCTGAAGAAAATCTACTTTGGACAATTGGTGAGTTGGTAGTGGCTCAGGCACCTGCTGATGAACAGTGGTATCGTGCACGAATCACGGAAGTGAATGACACCTCCAATACAGTCAAGGTGAGTCTGAAATGTTGTCTTTCATAACAAGTCTTCAAATAGTGCTGTTTGTCAAAATTTGTGAATTTTTCTTTTCTTGTGATATATTTTAATACACTTTCTACTTGTGTACTAGGATGTGCATTGTGGTGCATTGGATATCGGCTCGGAACGAGAAATCGGGGAGCCAAGTTCGAATTCCAACTGAATTCGTTGCATTCACTTACGCGCAAATACCCTTGGGAAAGGTATTAATCCGTCTGTTCCTTCCAGTTATGGGTTAAATAACAGGACAGATTGGGTTCTATAGCCTTGGTCGGCAACCAGTCTCCCGCAGAAAGCAATGGCAACCTACTGCGGGATAATCTTCTGCCCAGTCAGTCATGTCCCTTTCGAGACATGATCGCCCAAGCATGTATCATGTATGGCACTTAACTGACTGACTTGTGTACACTTTACTAACGACGTATTTTTGTTTTTCAGGTGTTTTTTGTTGATTTTGGTAATGTTCAGTGGATTCCTGAGAAACACATTCAACCAATCAAGCCACAATTCGTCCATCTTCCTCATCAAGCAGTTGAATGTTGCCTCGATGGTATTGCTTCGACTTCTGCTGATGGTCTGTGGACTCAGGAAGCTAGGTAACATCACCATGATCCTTTTTGGAGACATATTTCTTCTGAAATTTATTTCCTTTAACTCCAGCTCTTGACTTCTCTTGATATGCAGGCAGAAAGGGAAACGATATGTCTTACAATATTCTTCTTCTTCTATGTGCCCTGTCCCTTCAGGACGTAGGTGATCATGGCTTTCCAGGTCTCCCTATCCCTGGTGTCTCTAAGCACGCCTTCTCCTGTTACACCATGCAATCCTCGTTCCATCATCCACCTGATTAGGTCCTTCAAATATGTTATCTCTTGCTTTCCCCTGTCTCTTTTCCCCCTCTATCTGGCCTGTTAGTATCAGGTTCTTCAAGCCCTCCTTTCTCATTGCATGTCCCAGGAACTTTAACTGTCTCTTCCTGATGCTCAATATTAATTTCCTTTTCATTTCCATCCTTTCCAAAACCTCGTCATTGCTCACATGCTTGGTCCATTATACCTGCAGCATCCTTCTGTAGAACCACATTTCAGTTGCTTCAAGTTTTTCCTTCATGGTTGATGATATTGTCCAGCATTCACTGCCATATTGAAGACGTGACATTACATAGCAATCCAGTACTCTCTTCTTTGTTTCTAGCGAAATTGTCCTGTTTCTTGATACTCTTCTCAGCTCCTGGAATGCATTCTTGTGCTTTTGGATCTCAGGAATGTAAATGTATAGAAACTCCTATAACCACAAAGTGAGGGGTCAGTTTATATATTGAGTGTAATATGGAACTGATCCCCCACTTTATATCCAGTATGCTTCTGTAGAACCACATTTCAGTTGCTTCAAGTTTTTCCTTCATCTTTGATGATATTGTCCAGCATTCATTGCCATATTGAAGAACTAACAACACATAGCAATCCAGTACTCTCTTCTTTGTTTTTAGTGAAATTGTCCTGTTTCTTAATACTTTACTCAAATATCTGCAAATGGATACTTTTGCAAATGTTGCAATTTCTTAGAAATACATTATTTTTTTTCCTTCTAAATAAAAAAGCTCAGTTTATCCCCACTTTTCATCAAAATCTTTGGTGCTGACTCTTGCTTATATTTCAAATAATTAGTCAAAGTATGTGCCAATAGAAAGGTAAATTCTTATCATCCTTCACATGAAAGTTTTCACTTACTATCAGTGAAAAACTTATTGATTTGCTGAAATAAATTTCTGAAATAGTTCTTCTGTTCTAACTATATTTGACTCTTCAAACTATGTTTTAAATTTATAAACTAATATTATGAACTGTATTTTTAGTACCTATGACAACCAAGAAATTACATTGAAGAATTTGACACATAGATTTTTATTCCAGGAATAATGTTAATTAGTATCTTTGTGTCAATTGGCATCTTTATTTGTCTATATTTCTGAGATGAGGTAGTATTTACAGTATTCAGACTATTGTCCTCATCTTTGTTACCATTTGTAAGACGTTTCAGCCGTTGTATGCTCTGGCCTTCTTCAGGTGCTAGGAATTTTGAACCAAACCCTTTATTACAATCACTGGGGTAAATCATTCTCATTCCTTGCGTAGTAGTAATGTCTCGATTGGAAGTCATGAGTTATCGCCTTCTAACTCAGCAAGTTACTTGCTCACCACTGTAGCCTGGTATTGAACTCACAACTCTTGGGGTCAAGTCACAGGAACTAACCAACATCTATATCCACTGGGGAACATATCCTTGAGGACATATCAATTGTTACTTTTTTGAATTACAAAATCCTGGATCGAATGCTCTCCAAACTTAAAGTAAACAGAATAATCCAATATCTTAATATCTTGGTTGCTTTTGTTAATGAAAGAAAAATTGCAGCATTTAAATTCTAAGAAAATGTTTGATGTCCTTAATCTCTATCAAATTGTCTTTCTTTTACAGAGATTATTTTCTGGAACTTGTTGATGACATAGTTCTGGTGGCACGCGTGAATAGCATGTAAGTTCTAACAGTCACAAAATGTTTCAGTGTATAAGATATAGGTTTTAAGCATTCAATAATTATTTAACTTCATCCAAACAAGTTGATATAGTCTTTATGTTTTTGACTTTATTCAATCACTAACTGAAGAATTAAGATTCATCAGAAAATTCAAATAGGCAGACCGAAATATTCATGGGTATTTTTAGTATAGATACCTCCACTAAATTGCTAAAAAAAACAGCATAGTATGAATAAAAAAGGTCCCAAACTTAATAAAAACGAACTTTTTCCATCAAAATGTTTATATTATTATTAAGAGGAAAGATCAAATTAATTTTAAAAATTTTTTAATCCCTTCTAACATGTTCGAAATTTTGGCAGAAAATCTTGTTTTGATTTGAGTTAGCGGGTAATCAAAATGTTATGATTGTTTACAATGGAAAATGTAATGATGACATCACCCACTTGTTTTCCGGTTAGAAACACATTAATTTGGAAACTCTCACAAAAATCAAATAATTGTTCAGTACTCATTTACAAATGAATGAAATTATTTTTGAAATTATAATTTTTTTAAAAATCTTGGTAAATATTTATTTTTTTTTTTACTTCTGTTATCCCACTTCATGTAAACCCATGAAATTTTAATTTGTTGTTGTCTATAATTTTATTAGTTAAACGCAGGACTCATTGGAGAATATAAATCATCTTTTTGTTTTTAATTTTGGCCTCTATATTTGAAAATCTGCTTGAAAGAGTAAAATAAAAAACATAATTTAATTTGATAAGTTTTTAATTGCTTGAATAAATAATAAAAATTATAGTCTGATGGAAAAAATTTTTTTCAATTACTAATGAAATTTTAAAAGAGATGTTTCCATTTTTTTTTTTCTATAAAATTTTAAAAATGTTTTAAATTCATCAATGATTTGTTGCGGTTAGATTTTTTAGTTAAGAATTGATTATTATTTGCCTATTGAAAAGTTTAATAAAAATTGTTTGGCCTCTATATTTTTAAAATAATTAAATTTTTTTTTTTTTTTTTTGTATGGTAATTTCTGTGCACAAATTAAAAGGTCAGTTTCCTTTCTTACCCCACAAAATATTTGTACAATTTTGTCACTTATAAAAGCCATACACTTTTATCTCTGATCAAGAACCTTGATATGCGGCAGACAGGTCAAAAAGTTCAAATTTCTGATTGAGAAATAGTTTTATTCTAAATGTCACACTATAAATAAGTAATACTTGTATAAATTAGATTAATTTAACATAAAATTTGCTAATTTTCCAAAAATAATGTGTCACAGGTGTATATTGTATTTTTACAAGATTTTTAAACCTGAGAATTAACTTTTGTTTACAAATGTGTTAATCACTCAGAAATGGTGGCAAAATTCAAAAATCTCACTTTTAGATTCCAATCAATATAATTTCTGTTTGAAATACGCCAGAGTATTTTGCATACTGGAGAAAGTAAATTTAATCATTTAGCTTTCAATTTAAAATAAAATAAATGTTTCGAGAAAACTTTCTCATTTTTAAAAATTTAGTTTAAAAATTAGATATAAAAAATGAGGCGAGGTACCTATTCTAGTATAAATAAGTCGTCATTGTAAGGGAGATTACTAAACAGTAAAAAGTTACAAAAGCACATGGCAATATTGTAAGGCAGCAGTCGGCAACCCCTGGCCCGTGGGCCACATCCGGCACTTGAGTGAATCTTGTCCGGCCTGCAACCTTACTCAGGACACTATATAAATATAGGTAAACCAAACCAAAGTGACATAGTCTGAATCTATTGCGTCAAAATTAAAAAAAAACTATTTCTTTTTACCTGGAGAATGTGTTTTACTTTTATTTATTTTATTTTATTTTTTTTGTAGGGATCGCCAAAATTAGCGTACGGCCTCGCTTTCACTTTTTCTGTCATGATTGCTTTCATGAGCGGGCACTTTTAAATGAATATAAAATAGTGTTTTTAACTGATTTTAATCAAATTTTTTTTCAATACTGATTTATGAAACATTTATTTATAAGATGTAATTTCTCGTCAGATATTAAATTATATTAAATCCTTACTTTCGTCAAACACGTAGAAAATTTATCCACATATTTAATAATATGGTTCTTCTCCATGACACTGGAGCCATAGCTGTTTGGCCCACCTCCTTGACTCTACATAGCTTTTTGGCCCTCACTCTCCAAAAGGTTGCCAACCCCTGTTGTAAGGAAAAATTTGATTTTACTTTCCTTAATCTCTTAATTATCATAATTAACACTTATTCTTCTGCCACCTGCCCATCTGTGTGTGTGTGTGTCTGAAACGTCTTTCCTTTCTTTTTTTCTTTCTAGAATATCCAAGCGTTTGTATATCGACCTTTATGACACTTCCAAAGAAGAGGACCAAAATATTGGTGAGGAATTAGTGAGAGTTGGTGTTGCCCGTAAGTTCAGCCCTAAAGCCAAGCCTTCCAAAAAGAAATCCCCAGTCAAAATGACTGGAAAACCTAAAAGCACAAAAAATGTTTTGCTCACACCTGGATAAACTTGCCTTGCATTTGTATAATTCATAAAAAAGAATGTCATTTGTCTTTCATGTCATCTGTTTTTAACCTCAAAGGTTTTTTTATCTGCAAGTCTTTCGTACATTAAAAAGCAACCTATTTTATTACCAAATCACTGACTCGTGTTTTTATTTTTTTCTATCCGCAAAGATGAAAGCAAGAAGATAATGTTTTAAAGGTTTCAAGAGAGCAGCTTTTACATCCTCAGAAAATGTTTAATGTCTTTAATTTCTGTATTAAATTGTCTATTTTTTTGCAGAGATTATTATCTAGAACTTGTTGATATCAGTTGGTTTTGTATATATGTGTGTGTGTATATATATATATATATATATATATATATATACACACACACACACTTTTTTCGGGTGTTAATAAAAGTGCATGAAAGACGTGTGTATGTATATATATGTGTGTGTGTGTGTGTGTGTGTGTGTGAAATGTGTGTGTGTATATATATATATATATATATACGTGTATGTGTGTGAAGTGTGTATATATATGCATATATTATATATACGCAGTACTTATTTGAAAGCGCTCAATACCAATAATAGAGCTAACATATTCAGTTAGATAGGTGTGAGTTTGTGACCCTGGGCTTCATGCTTTTGCAATTGTCAGACAAACCTGATGATCGCAAAAGCATGAAACCCAGGTTCCCAAACTCACACCTATCTAACTGAAAATATATATATATATATATATATATATATATATATATATATATAGTTATGAAAGTTCTAGAAATTAATGAAATGAAATTAACAACCAACATATTTATTTTGTTTGAACATTATTTTTAATAGATACTCATATTTGAGTAGATACTGTTTTTAATTAAACAGTATATATATATATATATATATATATATATATAAAACTCTACTGGCCTAAATATTTATGAGAAATTTTATTTAGAAAATGTGTCATTTGGGAAGATTCGAACCTGCAACTCCTAACAACATTGGGGAAGCCATCAATTGATCTGATGTGTCTTAGACTGCTTGACCACAAATGATTTCACAGTAGATGGATTGGGTTTATATGGCTTCATTCAGCTTCATCTACTCTGAAATCATTTGTTGTTGAACGGTTAAATAAATATATATGTGCACATGGTGCAGTTGGTAGAATGTTTGCTTTCTGACCTTGAGACCTAGTTTTGAATCTTATGTGGAGGATGTGATCTCAGTGTGTGGCATATTTGGAAAGTGTCTAAAAACCATACCATCATGGGTTGACCCAAGCCTTGTGAGTGAAATTTGGTAGATGGAACCTTTGGGAGTTGTCAATGGTTGTGATAGCATAAAGTCACAAGTCATCATGACCAAGGGTGTGAGTGTGCTGGCCTTGTTCATACTGGTGATCACAACAGAATCTGTAACTATGGTCACTCAGCATAATTTTGGTATAAACCGCAGGTGGGGTCTGAGGGTGCGGAACAAAACAAAAATAGCCTGAGCAGTCATCTGCAAAAAGGATAGACTAGTCATCCTAGTAGACGAGCATACTCAAATATATGTGGCCAGCCATTCATAAATGTAATATATTGTGCTGGTGTTAATAAAACTGTGCTCGTAATAAAACAGAGCTATGTAAATCTACTAAGAAAGACTGAAAAACCCTAAAAGATAGTGGATTCCCAGAAATACTCACATACTCACCACAGAGAACAAAAAATAACAACAGGAAGAGAAATATCATATAATTCAACCCATCATATAGGAAAAATATTCTTCAAGCTCCTACACAAACAATTCCCGTAAACAAACCCTCTCCACAAAATATTTAACAAAAACACAGTAATAATCAGCTACAGCTGCACCGAGAACATGGCACAAATAATAAAATGGCACAAAATAAAAACATCAACAAACAAACCACACCCACGTGTAACTGCAGAATAAAGAATGAATGTCCATGAGACGGTAATTGTTTACAGAACAACGTAATATACCAAGCGACGGTAAAATCACCAGATAACGAGGAAAAAATGTACATAGGAGTAACAGAAGGATCCCGGAAACAAAGACATTACACACACAAAACATCCTTCACAAATAGAAAATACGCTAACAGCACAATGCTTTCTAAGTACATCTGGGAAGTCAAAAACAAAACCCAAATCACCCCAAAAATAACATGTAAAATATGAAAAAGAGCATCGACCTACAACAATCAATCAAAAACCCGCAGACACTGCCTGGAGGAAAAAAATTGCTATTATTACCTTCCCTGACCGAAACAAACTACTAAATAAACGATCTGGAATCATATCAAAATGCAGACATGAAAACAAATTTTTATTATGTTACTTACAGATAGAAAACTAATAATAAGAAGCAAATAATTTAATCCAAGCAAATTATAAACAAATTAACAAACCGCCAACTATATAACATACATTGCAATAGATAAATAGTAAAATAATGCAAATAAAAAATAAAATAATAAATAACAAATAATAATAAAAAATAAAAAATGTAATAAAAAATAAAATAATATATTAATCATCGAAAAACAACAACTAACAAGTCAAATAGATTTACTCAAATAATCAAACCACATGTGGCCTGATGATTGCGCTTAGCATGTAACAGTCAATTGCCCCTAAGTGTTGAATTCAATTTTCACTTATATATATATATATATATATATATATATATGAGTATCGATAAAAAATAATGTTCAAACAATTCATTTCAAATTGTCGGTTGCTTATAACCAATTTTCGTTAAAATTCGTTGATTTTCGTAACACACACACATATATATATATATATATATATATATCTCCGAGTGAATACAGAACGAAGAAATAATTTTTACAACGTCCAAAACATTAATTTAAAACAGTGCTCGATATATAGAGCTGTGAATATTTATTATAAATTATATTTTAGAACATGTACATAATTTTTTTTATATATCCACTGCAAATAGTACATTTGTTTCGACATTGAAACTTCAATGTCTCATCAGGAGGTGTGGATAGGAATGGAAAGCCTCTTTTCTTATATTTGGTCAGTTGTGTGTGGGATGTTGGTGGGGTTAGTGATAAGAGAACAAGTCTCGTGGATTGACCGTTGGAATTTTGAAGGAAGTGGTGTGGGTAGTTAAAATGGTTGATTAATGAGAGTCTTTGATTTCTAGACAGATATAACATTAGCAGTTAGAATGCAAGTTTTTATTATCTTGCGACTAGACTATATCCTTTGGATTTCTTAGAAGAGCCGGTAAGGGGTGGGACGCTTATTTTGTACAGAATATTTTTGTATTTAAGCAGAGTATGTAATGTAATGTAATTTAATGTAAATTTGTATATTTAATCTTAATTTTGGTTTTAGAAAATCGATTTTTTCAATTAAATTTTAATTAGATCACAGTTTGGAAACCGATTTTTCTATTAAATTTTAGATTTTAATAAGATCACCGTTTGCGGTAAGATTTAATGCAAGAGGTAAATTTTAATGTTAAAAATTTAAGGTAATAGGTAAGCAGGTAATAAGTGCGTAATAAGTAGAATTTTATGTAGGAGGAAAGATTGAATGTATTTAAGGTAATAGGTGAAGTTTAATGTGTGTATTAAGAACAGTTTTTATAATTAATCTAATTATGTATATTAAACCTTACTTTAGAATTTAGTAAATCGATTTTTTTTTATAGAATTTTTAATTTTTTAGAAAAATTTCTAGGGGGTCCTAGCTCTGGCTTTTCTAGTATTTTTTAGCATGATTGTAAGGTTAGTTCTTTAATGTGCTTGCAGTTTACTGGCTCTTCTAAAAAATCCAAAGGATATAGTCTAGTCGCAAGATAATAAAAACTTACATTCTAACTGCTAATGTTAAATCTGTCTAGAAATCAAAGACTCTCATTAATCAACCATTTTAACTAGCCACACCACTTTCTTCAAAATTCTAACGGTCAATACACACGATTTGCTCTTTTATCACTAACCCCACCAACATCCCACACACAACTGACCAAATATAAGAAAAGAGGCTTTTCATTCTTGTCCACACCGCCTGATGAGACATTGAAGTTTCAATGTCGAAACAAATGTACTATTTGTAGTAGATATATAAAAGAAATTATGTACATGTTCTAAAATACAATTTATAATTATATATATATATATATATATATATATGTGTGTGTGTGTGTGTGTGTCGTACATAATTTTAATTTCAACTGTTTTTGTCTTTAGTATTTGTTTGCTCCTTATTACATTCGCTTTGTCTTTTTTCAGTTTATAGCGTCAACAGTTTCATTTGGTAGGAAGCTTTGTATAAAAAACCATAATTGTTGTTCAAAGACCCTAAGATCAAATGGTGTAGAAATTTAACTCTTTATTTTATCCACATTGATTAATCACTTAATCTCAACCGAGATCTCAAGTGGTACTCGTATATACGATCCACCGCTAAAGATATTGGGAAACTGATCGGTTCTCTATACCTCCTCAGCAAGTACCTGACACCTTCCGCTATCCTCTGTATTTACAAGAATCATATTGGGCAGGAGCTACACAGTCTTCAATCGATTTCAGAAGTATCTCCTCGTCCTTGTTGGTTATTTTTCTCCCTGCAATCCCTTTCCCACAGGAGAAACGTCGCAAACCTCTCGTTGCTCTCTCGCTATTTCCGTGGAAAGTGTTCAGATGAACTACACTCCTTATTTTCATCAGTTCTAAACTTCCTGGCTAAATTCTGACATGACACGCGCATTGTAGCGAACAATCCTCATTCCCTTTGTCACAGACGTCGCAAACCTCTCGTTGCTCTATCGCTATTTCCGTGGAAAGTGTTTAAATGAACTACACTCCTTATTTTCATCAATTCTAAACTTCCCGGCTAAAATCTGCCATGCCACGCGCATTGTAGCGAACCATACTCATTCACTCCGTATTTCTCTATTGGTGGGATATGAGTTCTACTTAAGCAGCTTTTTCTCTAGCGCCACTCCTTTGCGGAACCGACTCCCAAGAGGATGCTTCAATACAATCTTATCCTTTTCAAGTCTAGGTTTAACTGTTATATTCCCCACATAACACCACAAACTATGCCTCTTATTCTATAAACCTCTACCTTGGGTGGTCTTGGGCCTTGTACAGAGTAAGCATCATTATTTTTATAAAAAGGAAAGAAAGAAAATCGTTGGAAACATTAAAACTAGCAATTAAATATAAGAACGAAAACACCATTTACAAGTATTACCAGATATTTATTTCCATTAATATGCTTTTCATCAAATACTTATTGACAGAAACAATTTGTAATTTTAGAAAATAATACATTGATTTCACTTCATAAACAATATTATAGAAAATGAACTTTTCCAATTGACTGCCAATCAAAGAAAAAGGAAACAACAATATATATGTATATATATATATATATATATATATATATATATATATATATATATATCTTGGATGTTGTTGGTTAAATATTTAGGTAGCAGTTTTATACAAGCTTCAGTAAATATGACAGAACCCGATGTTATGGTTAGCGTAGTGCTCTACAACACGTATATCCGTACAGCTCTGTGATTATGGCAATAAAAACTCGCAAAATTCATTTAGAATTTCTTACCCGAATATTCAGAGAGCTATCTAAATATATGAAAAAAAATACGTCAGTCACCATCTTCTGTTTACTTGAAATTTGTTCTTTTATTGTTCTTTTTCCTCACGGTCTTCTCATTCTCTTCCCCCCAGTAACCCCCTTGCGTCTTAGTGGCGTTATTACCTTACTTGAAGTGAAATGATAAATAAAAAAACTCTCAAGAAATTTCTTGTTCGGTACATTTAAAAAAATGATTCTTTCTCTCACGCACAGACAAACATACAAATTCACAGACACAGACGCGAATTCAGTTATAGATAGAAAAACCATTTACTAGGCTCAGCTTGGTCGAACATTTGGCCAAATGAGGAAGATTATATTGTTTCAATCTTTTAAAATGAGAAGGGCCCAGCTGTTTGTCCTGAAAATTGCTATTCGAAACTGTAACTTTTACATAAGCTTCAAGACCAATCGCTGACCTCGCAGGAATTGCTTTAGACAGTGAACAGGCCCACAATTGGTTGGTTAAAAGCAACCACTTGTTGTGTACCATGTAATCTACATGCATAGAGATTCTACTTACACAGTGCGGTTTAATTGCCGAAAGCAAAGTCGGACCTCGAAATGATTAATTTGCATATATATATATATATATATATATATATATATATATATATATATATATATATATATATGCAAATAGAAAAAGAAAACTGTTTTTAAAACCAATAGATACATTGAAATGAATAAACAAACGTGGACTTTACTTATAAATAAGCCGATATATAAAAGGAGAAATTCATTTAAAAACAAAACAAAATTTATATATATATATATATATATATATATATATATATATATATATACTGGGTGGCAATAAAATCAGTATACAGTTACTTATAATAAAAAAGGATATTCCAGTTAAAACAGTATCGGTAATAAATTTGCTATTATTTATCATAGCATTTAATTATTAATAATCAGAATTAACCAGAACCATTTTTAATAATAAATTTCTGAATTGTTGATTAATTTCTTTGTCTTAATTGTTATTGTAAGTCACTGTAGAGTGACTTTATTGCCACCCTATATATATATATATATATATATATATATATATATATATATATATATGAAATGGGTGTATTTGAATAACAATCTTTCCTTTATACAAGTTTCATAAAAAACAAGCGAAAGTTCTATTATTGTTATTGATCTTTCAGTATTTAATTTGTGTACTTTCTGTTTTGATTTAAAACTGTAGAAAATGGAAACAAAAAGGAAACTAATACTGAATATAATGAGGAAGGAGGGCTTGGAAAATTTTCTACTCACGGGACAGAAGACAAGTGTGTCAGAGGAAGACAACGTATGACTTACTTGATGGATAGTGGAACAGGGCTTGGTGGAATTAGCGGAAGGACAATGTTTATGAAGGGACAGGGAGTTGTGGAGAGCCATGATCACCTACACTCTCAAGGGACTCGGCACATAAAGAATTGGAATATGAAATTTCGCATATCCGAGTACTTTTATTTAAAGCCATTATTCATTTTCAAAGACGATTGTTTTTGCAATATCGTAATATTTTTTAAATCGCATTTCGTGTGTTGGTCCTTATCGCTTTTCTCGTAGTCACGTGGGAGTTCTAATTTATTTTTTTAATTAAATATATTTTATTTAATTATCAGTCACTTAAGTGCCATACGTGATACACTCTTGGGCGATCATGTCTCGAAAGAGACATGATTGACTGGGCAGAAGATTATCCTGCAGTAGGTTGCCATTGCTTTCTGCGGTAGACTGGTTGCCGACCAAGGCTATAGAACCCAATCTGTCCTGTTATTTAACCCATAACTGGAAGGAATAGACGGATTAATACCTTTTCCAAGGGTATTTGTGCGTAAGTGAATGCAATGAATTCAACTGGAATTCGAACTCGGATCCCCGATTTCTCGTTCCGAGCCGATATCCAATGCACCACAACGCACATCCTAAAACGACCATATCAATTATATTGAGCCCAAAAAAGAAAATAATTGATATCACAACAACAATTGTTTTCGAAAATTGTTCTTGGTGTTAGATAAAAGTAATCCGATACGGGAAAATTCTTATTCCAATACAAATCGAATACCTGAAAAATATATAAGTTTTGAAAGTATGAATAAAAATATATATAAAACAGAACTTTTGCTGGCTTTTAATGAAACTTGCATTATTGTGTTTATACACACACACACACACGTGTGTGTGTGTGTGTGTGTGTGTGTGTGTGTGTGTGTGTGTGTGAATATATACAGAGTCCACCAAAAATGTATACACACTTCAGGAAAGGAAAAGCTTAACTTTCATAGTTTTATCAAATTGTAATGACACTGTTTACTGTTTTCGACAGATGACATTACATTAGTAGGCCTTTAATTTCTTGTTTAAGACCAAGAAATTAAAAATGCATGTGCAGCAATCCCACTGGTCATTTTGGCTAACGTCTACACAGCAACAGTGTGCCATACTAATAAATGTCTGAAAGATAACGGTCACCATTTTGAGCACTTCTTGCTATTGTAGAGACCAAAGGTAACTTTTATTAATCTCGTTATTCCCGAATTCCCGAATTAATGTCTGAATAAATTTAGTATTACAATATCTATACCAGCTTGTCCTTTCTTGAAGTGGGTTTACATTATATATATATATATATATATATATATATATATATATATATATTGTGTGTGTTTAGGCAGCATTTTTTCAATAATGCATAAAAATAAATAATATAGACAAGTTTTGTCTATTTATTTTATGTAAATTGTTTTCATATTCTCCGATAAGCTTAATAGCCTTATCATTAGATGAAGAAAGAAAATTACAATATTGATACATAATTTTTTGGTAATCCAATCTAAGCTTTCGGCTTTGATAAGTCATTTTCAAAGATGTCAAAAGACATAATAAATTATATTCATTCACAGACACAAACGATAATGAAAATTGCTAACCGGGTGAGAAGAATTATTGCGAATAATTTCCTCCACTTGGTCCGGGGTAGTTGTCTTTCAGTTTATTGTAGATGTCTGGTTAGCGGTTTTGATTATCGTTTGTGTCCGTGAATTGTTATAATGTATAATGTAATTTGACATATTTGAAAATGGCTTATGTAAGTCGAAAACTTAGATTAGATTTTTTAAAAATGATCTATCAATATTGTAATTTTCTTTCTTCATTTAATGATAATGCTAGTAAGCTTATGAGAGAATATGAAAAAAAATTACATAAATTAAATAGCCAAAACTTGTCTATATTATTTAATGAAACATGCATTTATATATATATATATATATATATATATATATTGTTTTGTGTGTGTTTATTTAGGGATGTGCATGCAGAAGTTGTTTTTGATGTTATGATTCCTTGTTCCATTTTTCTCGTTTTGATATTTTGTTGCTTTTAATAAAATGCATAAAATGTCTCTTTTCCAACCAAATAAGATGTTTTCTGTTAAAAAACAAAAACAAAAACAAATGCAAAACAAAAAAAAAACATTGCAATAAAACCATTTCTTTTCTGAATTGTTTAGAAATTTTTCTTAACTGCTTGGCTTTCTGAATGCTTGATGGAATATCCCGAAAGCGAACCCCCCCCCCAAAAAAACCTTAGCTTTTATTTTCAGCCTTTTATTTCTTTTTGTCCTTTGAAACGACTAAATTAAAAGCCGTACTTTTTTTTCTTCACAAGACTGTATCTTCAATGATCAACGCATCTTTTTCCGGTTTTAGTTGGTCGATAGGCACCACCAGTCCCTCGATTCCATCTTTTGGCAAAGATCCATAAGTATTAGGATATGTGTTGAAGGTGTTCTTGTTATTCATTGCCTTGATTCCAGACAGACTATTTGGGTAGCTAAGATCATGAAGATTGCCGACGCCGAGGTAATGGCTACCAAGGCTGCTGTGCGACTTTTCCAAAATTTCATCGCTCATAATGGTTTCGTCTGAATAAAGGTTTTCCGAAATGCGGGCTTCTCGTCTTGGCACAACAGTCACGTGGTACTGAAGATTGGAAAAGGAAAGTAAAGCCACATCAAATAAACCCATCTGAAATGGTATACAAAAAAAGAGAGAGAGAAAGAAAGCGAAAATGAAATTCTGTCTGAAAATCCTTTTTTTTTTTTGAAAAAATGAAAAAAATATTTCCAGTATTTTTTCGGCCAAAAATTTTTTTTAAAAAATTAAAAAGAGGATTTTCAAACATTTCACTTTTCGTAAGTTTCAAATTAGCGCTTTTCAAATTAGTCAGTCAGTTAAGTGCCATACATGATACACGCTTGGGCGATCATGTCTCGAAAAAGACATGACTGAATGGGCAGAAGATTACCTCGCAGTAGGTTGCTATTGCTTTCTGCGGTAGACTGGTTGCCAGACAAGGCTGTAAAATCCAATCTGTCCTATTATTTAACCCATAACTGGAGGGAAGAGATGGATTAATAAGTTTCCGAAGGGTATTTGTGCGTAAGTGAATGTAATGAATTCAACTGGAATTCGAACACGGCACCCCGATTTGTCGTTCCGAGTCGATATCCATTTCACCACAACGCACATTTCAAGTTAGTACAGGCTTCATTTTGAATTTGCATATAATTATTTGATTGGAAAAAAATAGTAGTTAGATTTGCATATATAGCGCTTCATTAAAAGAATCTTAGACGTGACATAAGGCCAAAAGTATGGAGCACATAGTGAGGATCGAACTCACTACTCAGTCATAATTGATCTAGGTGGTTGCTAACTATTATACCACGCCCATTACACCAAAGTCTGTATATGTATTTCATGCACTAAATTGTAGCAACTATTACGGGGCCGGGTTAGTATGATGTACTCTGACAAAACGGAGATAGTTTTGGCTTGGAATAAGATTAAAATGTAAATTGATTGTTAATGGCACAGAAGATGTAATTGAGGGTCTAGGTTCAGGTTTGGGTAGCAATGCACAACTTAAAGATATTAAATGTGGACACGTAAAGAGATGGAAGATAATGAAGAAATATTGAAACAATTATTAAGCATTTATTTACAGATATTTTTTTCGCAGTAAAATGTACAGAATGTCACCCAAAATGTATACACATACTCTTGCGTAAGTTGTTCAATCGGTCGATTTGTTTTTTACGGCTTATCAACCCTTTTTAAGCTTATTTAAAGCCGAAACATATTTTTGGATTGTTTTTGGAGATAGCAATAATATTCTGATACAAGTCTTATTATTTAACCGATAGCTGGGAGAATAGGTGAATTCATACCTTTTCGCGTAAGTGACTATAAAGAACCCACCTGGAATTCAAACACGTTTCTCCAATTTATCTTCCGAGCTGTTATCTATTACACCACTCGCACATCCAAGCTTACAGTGCCACCTGGTATTGTGGTGGATAGGAAATTAAGAATTAAAAGCAACTTTCTTCTTCACTTTTACAAAAATTCACAATGACGTGTGAAATCCTGGTTTTGCCAAATAGAAAAAGACTGACCATGTGCTTAAACAAAAAGTCGAAACCGCATTTTGCGAGTAGATGTTAAATTAATTTTCTGACCAATAGAAGCGATTTGAAAGATTTATGAATACTTAACGATCTAGTGCGAAAAATCTAAATGACTACAAAAGGCTCCGGTCAGTGTCACATCCAAGCTTACAGCGCCACCTGGTATTGTGGTGGATAGGAAATTAAGAATTAAAAGCAACTTTCTTCTTCACTTTTACAAAAATTCACAATGACGTGTGAAATCCTGGTTTTGCCAAATAGAAAAAGACTGACCATGTGCTTAAACAAAAAGTCGAAACCGCATTTTGCGAGTAGATGTTAAATTAATTTTCTGACCGAATTTGAAGCGATTTGAAAGATTTAAGAAGACTTAGCGATCCAGTGCGAAAAATCTAAATGACTATAAAAAACTCCGGTCAGTGTCAGCCACACAGTAGGATGGGAGCAGCGAGAGGACACACTAAAATATAACGGGAGAAACTTCAAGTCGACCAGGACGTAAGGTCGCGTTGCACATCGTCCTCTTTCTCCTTCTTTTTCGTGTGCTAATCCCTTTTACTTCTTCTCCATTCAAAGACATTCCTAGTAAACAAACGCTCATACATATCTACATACGTACACATAAACCCTTTCCCAACAAATTACTACTACGAACATTTCTATAACTCTTGATAACCTTAAACTTTTCAGTGAACATTAATTTCTACAACTTATGTTATCCTTTCTGTCAATAAATTTCTATTTTAACATGAAAAATGTACATTTGTATTCTTCCACTATTCCACACAAACACATCCGTTCCAATCTGCAACCTGCTGACTGCCTTCTGAGGAAAACCTGATAATTCTGGATCACAATAAAAAAAATCTTTTATACGGATTTAAAACCAACAACAAATACATATACCCTCAAAAAGTGACAGGCGTCATGGAACTTCTGTACTGACAATAAACTACACCAAGTGACATAAACTATCGAAAAAAAAGAAACCAATAAAATGATGTCAAGAAGAGAAGAAGTGGTAATGGCCAGACTCCGAATAGGACACACCTACTTCACCCACTCATACTTACTGAAAGGATAAGTACCAATCTGCGTACCATGCCAAGAACCCTACACAGTACACCATATACTAACAAACTGCATAGACCTTGAACAGATCCGACTGAAACACTATCAAGAAAATAATCTAAGGGATATTTTCAACAAGGTTGACCCTAAAATATTCTCAGGTTCCTAAGAGAGACAAAACTATACAACAAGATATAGTCAAAAAGTTCCTCTGAATCATAAGTAACATTTAACTTCCACCCATCATACTACAACAACTAATGTTTTGGCATTAAATGACCCCTAAAGGGTTGATTTGCCGTAAAACAAACCAATCAATCAGGATAAAATTTGTAAGCTGTAGGGTTATGTATGACACAAGGCCGAATCAATAAACATTAACCATCTCCCTATAGCTTCATTATTCCCGAGCGAGAACCCATGTAGTTTGATAATTGGATGAGAACCGGTGTTTGAACGTTATACGGCTGTGAGTTGTGGGGACACTGAACTTTGTGTTGCTTTTGTTGGTAGCACAAGTAACTCAAATGATTCTTTTCAAAATCATAGGCAATATATATGAGCATATTATCATTGTAAAAAATAACAACAGCATTCGACTAAACTTTCGACATAAATTTTTTCGGAAAGTTCCGGAGATTTACGAAAGGGATGAAAAAACCGACATATTTTAATTTATTAGTTTGAACATTATTTTTAATAGATACTCATATTTGAGTAGATATCGACTCAAATATGAGTATCTATTAAAAATCATGTTCAAACTAATAAATTAAAATTTCATTGTTTTTTTTGGGTTTTTTTTTTGTTTGTTTTTTTTTTTTGGAAAGCACTTTTTTGTTATCCCAGTGCGCCTTCGTATTTCCGTCTCGCACTTTCCGTAAACTGTTAAAAGACTTCTGAGATATTTAAATTGTTTTACTTGTTTAGTTTTGGTATCTCCAGTTTATAATTTGCATATTAAGCTGTTCGTTTTGCTGGAAACCATGACTTACAGCTTCTTGCGGTTGGTGTTTAGTCCTTTCTTCTCGCTTTCCTTCATTCTCTACCTTCTGCAGAAGTTCTGCTTTCCTGACTGTGTCTACTATCAACACCGCGTCATCGTGCACAAGTAATTTTTGAATAATGTGCATACATCATAGTTAACCGTGTTAAATATTTCGAAGGACTAACAATATTTTAGAATATTTCAATATATTTTACGTGTTAGTCCTGTAAAGATTATTATTATTATTATTTAAAAATGCTTGAAAATCTCTTCTTCATCATAACAGAAATTAAAAAGGAAAAATGAGTTTTGAAAATTTTTAATGATTTACAAACTTTAAAATTTATTTTAGATTCGGTCATTTATTTAAAACGTGTTTAAGAAATTGTTTTGCCAATAATTATTTCTTAAGTGAAAATTTACATTTTTTTACGAAATTTAAATGCTAGTAATAGGACACCTGGAAAATTAATTATTCTCTCATTTATATTTTTCCTGTCAAGGGCATTATTATATCCATGATATAATAACACCGATATTTCACGGACGGAACGGAATGTGTGAAAGGAAAAAGAATAACAAGCATGCTTTGTTTTCTGATAGACTTATATAATACTAAAACATACACGAAAATCATATATATATATATATATATATATATATATATATATATATATATATAAGAATTGCGCATTTGGGGTGCAATCTCTCTTTTATTCAGGATTCATTGAAAATGACAGACAAGGTATTATTGTTAAGTTTTTATATAATTTTTCGTGTGTTCTTGTGAATTTTTTCTTTTCAGAACACAAATTATATAGGAATTGTCCAAATATTTTGTGTTTCCGAGTGCTTTCGGCTATACTTTTAGCCATTAATCAAGGTTGAATTTTATTTTTCGTAACTGAATATGTGTAAAGTTTATGTCTGTAAAATCATGTCTGTGTTATATTCCGAATACGGTAAATACATTCTTACCGTGTTCATAATTGATATTTTTAAGTGTTGGATTTTTATTATTACACATGTTCTACGCGGAAAATAATATATCACATACAAAGCAGATTATAAGGAGAAACAAAATGCAAAAGTTTTAAAATATAGGGATAGTCCTGTGTCTGAAGAAGCCATTTTAAGGACTCTAGATTCAAATGGGGCTAATTCATCTATGTCTCAAATGGAAAACGGCACTAAGTGCTTGTAATCTGCTGTGAAGTCAGATTTAGCTTCAGCTTGGCCCCTTTATTCTCTACCTTCTGCGGAAGTTCTGCTTTCCTGACTGTGTCTACTATCAACACCGTGTCATCGTGCACAAGTCCACTGGCAATTCTTACGTGAATTTCAGCGTGCTACTAGATTGGCATCTAAGTTCCACTCTTTTACCGTTTAAATAGTTATAAGTAATCACCACTTCTATTTAAACAGTTTCTTTTCTCACACTTCCCGCCTGCGGAACCTCCCTTCCGTTTGCTTGCTTCCTTGATAGCTACAATCTCCAAGAATTTAAATGCAAAATCAATTGCCAACTTCTATCATCTTGAATCCCGTTCATCTTTTATGCTTTCTTCAATACACCCTGTACCCAGTCTTTTCTCAAACTGTAACTCCCCTGCACCCTTGTGAAAGTCCTGCACCTACCCATTCAGCCCAATTTGTGCAGCAATTTTTGGCCAGTTACAACATTTCCCAGTCCCAGCAGCCACCATATTCCAGAAGTCTTGTCTCTTCTAAATTTTTCCTCTTCCCAAATATCGAAACCTACTTGAAATGAAGAATATTTTGAAACGTTGACGAAATCCAAGAAAATGCGATGAGGCAGCTGCTAGATAAAGTGTGTAGCTTCAGAAGAGAACAGCTCCGAAGAAGATTAAACGGTGAATTGATGTGTGCCGTACTTCATAGCACCAGTCCTGATACTTTTTGATCATCCTACAGGAATATATATATATATAGTGTATACAATGATTTATAAATTCATAGTATCACTACACAAACAATTTTCGCGTTTCGAAGCTAGCCATGTATCTGGGCTGCTTTTTCTTCAGGTGATTTTGTTGATATGAGAATTATCTAGTTGAAAAGACCATTTATTTGTGTTGGATTTGTTCTTTAGGTGTTAGTGGAGTTGGTCTGTAATTTGAATTCTCTTAGGGTTAAGTGTTTGTGGGGTAGCTAAGTTCAGGATAGGTTTTCCTATTTATCTTGTGTGGGTGTAGGCTACTGGCGCCGTGAATGTTGTTATTTGTTTTAGGGGTTGGTAGGTGTTGTTTTATTTTGGGGCTGGTTGCTTCTTACTTTAATTTTGGTTATTTTGTATTGGGGTATGTGTTTTTTTTTTTTGTTTTTGTTTGTTTTTTTTATTTCTTAGTTTTTTACTGTGTCGATATTTTCTTTTATTTTTCTACTATTTTACTGTAGCTGAACTTTTTGCTGGTATGGTATGGGGTTTGTTGTCTTTTTCCGTTTATTTATAGGGTTGGTTGTGTGTATTTTTTACATTTTAGTGGGGGTTTCGTGGGTGGGATGTTTATTTGTTTACTGAAATTTTAGCGAGAAATATTTGCGATGTTTGCATAGTACTGCTAATTCGTCTCTACGGTTTAATAAATCATTACTGTTGGGGTACTGTAGAATGTGTAGCTTTTCACTTAGACATAAAGGGCAGATGTCGTCAAGTGAGTTGGAAGTTCTAGTTTTTTCTAGGATTTTCCATTTTACTTTGGGTTTCTGTTTTGAATCCTTTAGCTTCCAAAAGTATGTAGAAAGGGAGATTTGGTTTCGGTATAAGCTGTTTTTAAATGAAGTTAGGTGCATGTACCAGCGCTGTTTAAAAGTGTTCTTAGTTGATCCAATATTCACTTTATTTATAGTTGGATTTTCAATGGATGTTATGTTGCATTGAGAGATTATTGAGTTTGTTTTACATTTATTTTGTAGTGGGCAGTTGCTAGGGTTTCTACAATTACACATGTTTTCGTTGTTGTGTTTGATTGTATTTTGGTTGTCGGTTTTATTTTGATCTACGTGTTGATTTAGGATATATTTGTTATGATTTCTTCTAGGTTGTTTGTGCAACTGTAGCTAAGTTTTTGTTGAAGATTTTACTGAGAGGGTTATTTGTGGGGAAATGTTTTTTAATTAAGTTCAGGAACTTTTGTCCTAGCTTGGAGGTGTGTACCAAATGATTTTTCTGTTTCTATTTTTCTTGTTGAGGTTATTGTTTGTTATGTATTGGATGTTTTGGTTTTTATCTAGCCGCTTTTTTTTAATGACTTGTATAGACTTTTGTGTTTGTTGAATATGTTGAAGATAACAAACCATAACAAATATATCCTAAATCAACACAAAGTAAAATGGAAGATCCTAGAAAAAACTAGAACTTGCAACTCACTTGACGACATCTAAGTGAAAAGCTACACATTCTACAGTACCCCAACAGTAATGATTTATTAAACCGTAGAGACGAATTAGCAGTATTATGCAAACATCGCAAATATTTCTCGCTAAAATTTAAGTAAACAAATAACCCCCCACGACCCCCCCCCCCACCAAATGTAAAATGTAAAATTAACGGACGGCTGTGTTAATTTTAAGTTACAATTCTCTTTCCTTTTTTTTTGCGAACCCAGACGATGTCAATTTTTTCTTTCCTTGTTTATTTGATTTTATTTTGTTTTATCTTTTTTTCTTTTTCTTTTTCTTTTTTTCATTTCTTTGCAAATCTATTTAAAAAGGAAAATTAGACTGATTTTTCTGAAAGGATTTTTCTGTTGCTGAGGTGATGTGCTATCCCCCGTGGGGATTTTCATATCGAAATGATCATCCAACATCATTGAATTAATCCTTTTTTAATTTATATTTGGTCTGTAATATTTTATTCCATGGAGCTCTCTTCCTGTATCATTTTTTAATATTAAAATAAAATTTTGAATATTAATTAGGATCGGGTTTTTGGAATTTACCTTCCTGCTTTTCCCGCTTGGATTAAAGTATCTGAATTAATATATATATATATATATATATATATATATATATATATATATATCCGAGTATAAAAATAAACCACATCACTTGACAAGACACAAAAGTTTCGAAACAAAATACCTACTTTTGTAGTGATATTATAACATCCATGTTATAACCTATCGGATGTCTAACCGTACTGATGAACTGTGATACACCGAAACAGATCTGTCTGCGGATGACTATATATATATATATGCGATAAAGCACATATAAATGTACTAAAAGTATATGTGGACGTCAACACTCAGCGGCGGTTTCGTGCTTAAATGAAATCTCGATGGTCTGAAAATAGTGTTTGGTATTGACTATTTCATTCCCTCATCTGTTGAAATCATTTACGTTGAAAGTTTAAACTTCTTATTATTACAAACTTGTAAAATTTGTCAGTTACAAATATTTTATTAATTGAAGCATTTTCAACCATTATTCAGTTTGAATAGTATGGTGATTTTCTATGCGTAGTTTAGATGTGGCACAAGGTCGACACTATGGGGAATTTATTGAGGGAGGAACTCAGTCGTAATTGATCTCGGGAGACAAGCTTGCTAAGCATTATACCACGTCGAAGCGCCCCAGTTTGGTTCATATGACTTCAATCTTAATTCTCGTGGTTTTATTTATACTCCTACTACTGCTATTGTTATTATTAGTATTAGTAATAGTATATTTACTATTCTATTAGTTGAAGCATTGTCGACCATTATTGATTTTCGGGCAGTGTTTATTGTTTCGTCTCAAATTTAGTTGCTTTTTAACACAATTACTTACATCGTAGACTAACGGTATTGTTATTTAACTATCACCTTGGTAGTAATAATTGCAAAAGTAAAAAAAAAAACGAAACTAGTTCCATCTATTTTCAAACCTTTTACATGTGTCAGGAGCCGACAACTTTTACAGGGATCAGTATCTGACAACTTTTTGTCCGTAAAGTTAACCCTTTGTTGCATATTGGTTACAATTGTAACCAATATGAAACAAAGGTTAGAGAAAGGTTGCAATTGTAACCAATATGAAACAAAGGTTAGAGAAAGGTTGCAATTGTAACCAATATGAAACAAAGGTTAGAGAAAAGGTTGCAATTGTAACCAATATGAAACAAAGGTTAGAGAAAGGTTACAATTGTAACCAATATGAAACAGCAGTTAGAGAAAGGTTACAATTCTAGACCCACATGGAAATGAAGGGTTAGAGAAAGGTTACAATTTCTGTAACTAATATGAAACAAAGGTTAGAGAAAGGTTGCAATTGTAACCAATATGAAACAAAGGTTAGAGAAAGGTTACAATTGTAAAATTCAATATGAAACAAAGGTTAGAGAAAGGTTACAATTGTAACCAATAAGAAACAAAAGGTTAGAGAAAGGTTGCAATTGTAACCAATATGAAACAAAGGTTAGAGAAAGGTTGCAATTGTAACCAATATGAAACAAAGGTTAGAGAAAGGTTACAATTAAAATCATGAAACAAAGGTTAGAGAAAGGTTGCAATTGTAACCAATATGAAACAAAAGGTTAGAGAAAGGTTACAATTGTAACCAATATGAAACAAAGGTTAGGAGAAAGGTTACACTGTAACCAATATGAAACAAAGGTTAGAGAAAGGTTGCAATTGTAACCAATATGAAACAAAGGTTAGAGAAAGGTTGCAATTGTAACCAATATGAAACAAAGGTTAGAGAAAGGTTGCAATTGTAACCAATATGAAACAAAGGTTAGAGAAAGGTTGCAATTGTAACCAATATGAAACAAAGGTTAGAGAAAGGTTGCAATTGTAACCAATATGAAACAAAGGTTAGAGAAAGGTTGCAATTGTAACCAATATGAAACAAAGGTTAGAGAAAGGTTGCAATTGTAACCAATATGAAACAAAGGTTAGAGAAAGGTTACAATTGTAACCAATATGAAACAAAGGTTAGAGAAAGGTTGCAATTGTAACCAATATGAAACAAACGTTAGAGAAAGGTTGCAATTGTAACCAATATGAAACAAAGGTTAGAGAAAGGTTACAATTGTAACCAATATGAAACAAAGGTTAGAGAAAGGTTACAATTGTAACCAATATGAAACAAAGGTTAGAGAAAGGTTACAATTGTAACCAATATGAAACAAAGGTTAGAGAAAGGTTACAATTGTAACCAATATGAAACAAAGGTTAGAGAAAGGTTGCAATTGTAACCAATATGAAACAAAGGTTAGAGAAAGGTTGCAATTGTAACCAATATGAAACAAAGGTTAGAAAGGCTGTACTGTAACCAATATGAAACAAAGGTTAGAGAAAGGTTACAATTGTAACCAATATGAAACAAAGGTTAGAAAGGTTGCAATTGTAACCAATATGAAACAAAGGTTAGAGAAAGGTTGCAATTGTAACCAATATGAAACAAAGGTTAGAGAAAGGTTGCAATTGTAACCACAATATGAAACAAAGGTTAGAGAAAGGTTGCAATTGTAACCAATATGAAACAAAGGTTAGAGAAAGGTTACAATTGTAACCAATATGAAACAAAGGTTAGAGAAAGGTTGCAATTGTAACCAATATGAAACAAAGGTTAGAGAAAAGGTTACAATTGTAACCAATATGAAACAAAGGTTAGAGAAAGGTTGCAATTGTAACTAATATGCAACAAAGGGTTAAATAAAAAAGAGGTTTCTCCCAAAAATAGAAAGAAAATGGTAGAAGAAGAATAAAAAGAGAATTCATACCTGTTCTGCAAGTGCACGATCCCAATGTCCCGAGTGTCGACGGCAGTAGAGATACATGCAGCTTGACAATAAAATGATGAGACACAAGAAACCAATGATAATAAGGATTATAAACAGTGCCAGGTACTCTTGGAAGATGTCCTGTCTCTGTGGGTGCGTCCGAAGACCAAGCTGGCAAAAAAGAAAACGAGGAAAACATTCCGTGTAAAATAATAACGTCAATTGTCATTAAATAAGTATTTGTCTTAAATGCATTCAGTATAAGTGCAATACGCGATACACGCTTGGGCGATCATGTCTCGAAAGAGACATAACTGACTGGGCAGGAAATTACCCAGCAGTAGGTTGACATTACTTTCTGCGATAGACTGGTTGCCAGGCAAGGCTATAAACCTAATCTGTCCTGTTATTGACTCATAGGTAGCTGGGGAAGTGAGGTATAATATTATTACCTAGTAATTAATGGGGGGTCAGTTCATCACTGCATAACAATATAAAACCTAACCCCTACTTTATGACCAGCAGAAGTCTTAATCATGATTCCAACTATTATATTCATTTAGTCAGTTAAGTGCTATACGTGATACACGCTTGGGCGGTCATGTCGTTTTCAAGACATGACTGACCTAGCAGAAGATTGTCCCGCAGTAGGTTGCCATTACTTTCTGTGGTAGACTGGTTGCCAGCCAAGGCTATAGAACCTAATCTATCCTATTATTTAACCCATAACTGGAGGGAAGAGACGGATTAATACCTTTTCCAAGGGTATTTGTGCGTAAGTGAATGCAAGGAATTCAACTGGAATTCGAACTCGGCACCCCGATTTGTCGTTCCGAGTCGATATCCACTGCACCACAACGCACATAGGTCGTCTTTATTTTTTACTTTCTATCACAGATAACCCACCTGTAACTGACTATTAAATAATCACATTACCGGGCGCGATGGATGAATTACCTTTTTACAGTGATTGTAATAAAGGCTTCGGTTGCACAAAAATAAATTGTCTAAATGAGACCGAAATGGAAATAATACTGACATGTCATTTTAACAGATATATTTACTGAAATTACAAAAAATATCTTGAAATACTAAAGAGTAAATTTATTTGATAAAGTCGACATTGGTTTTGTGGGATAGGAAATTAAGAATTAAAATTAAAACTTTCCTCTTCACTTTTACAAAAATTCACAATGACGTGTGAAATCCTGGTTTTTCCCAAATAGAAAAAGGATTGACCATGTGCTTAAAGAAAAAGCCGAAACCGGATTTCGCAAGTGGATGTTAAATTGATATCCTGACCAATGGGAGCGATTTGCAAAACCATAAAGACTTAACCATCCAGTGCGAAAAATCTGAATTACTATAAAGGCTTTGATCAGATCAGAGCCAGTCAGAGTCAGAGATGGAAGCAGCAGAAACGACAAGCTAAAATGTAACGAGAAAAGCTTCCAGTTGACCCGGACATTCATCCTCTTTCTCCTTCTTTCTCGTGTGGCTGATGCCTTTTACTTCTTCTCCATCCAAAGCCATTCCTACCAAACAAACGCTTACACATACATATGCACACATAAGCTCTTTCCAACGAATTACTACTACGAACATTTCTTCAACTCTTGATACCCTTAACTTGTTAATTGTTTCTCATTGAACATTAATTCCTACCAATTCCTGTTATTCTCTTCTTTTAATAAATTTCTATTTTAACATGCAAAATGTATATTTTTATTTTTACACTATTCCACAATATTCCACACATTCCAACCTGTTGACAACCATCTAAAGAAAATCTTCTGATGATAATAACGAAACTAATAATGAATAAATCTGTAAGCTGTATGGGAGTTTGGTTATGTATTGTTATACATAACCAAACTGAACGTCATGAGTTATCTCCCTCTAACCCTGTCAGTTACTTATCCACTACCGCTGTAGCCTGGTACTTGGGTCAAGTCACAGGAACTAACCAACGTCTATATCCACTGGGCCATGTGTCCTTAAGGATAAGAACAACTGATTTTTTGGGACACTATGCAAGGAATGGAGTTCATATACCCCAGTGATTGTAATAAAGGGTTCAGTTCGAAATTCCTGGCACCCGAAGAAGGCCGGAGCGGACAACGACCGAAATGTCGTACAGATAGCAACAAAGATGAGGACAATAGTCAGAATAATGTAAATACAGCAATTGATCTATATTGAGTTAGAACAAGACAAGGTACTTGGTGAATTGGGCAGTGAAACGAGAACAATTGTAGATTAAATAAAGTATCAAGGCCGAATCCAATCAGCATTAACCATGTCTCTATTGCTTCAGCTTCACCCATGGCCACTAAAAGACTTCGGAATTTTCTGCGTCTCTTCTGAACCATCTCCTTGTTTAAATTGTTCAATGAGGCCATAATCCTTGCCTTCAGTTCATCGTTGGTGTTACAAGGAGTTTTGTTGTTTTTTGCTCGGATGTGCTTCATACATAATAATCAAGGGGGTTGCAATCTGAGGAGTCAGGATAGCCAAATGTAAGTGGTTGCAGAAATTGTTTTTCAGCCAGGACTGAGTCTTCCTGTTTTTGTGGCATGGTGCAGAGTCCTGTTGCCAGACATAGCGTCTTCCAGGAGCCACCTTTTTTAGCAAGACCAACACTACCTCCTCAAGGTACTTGATATAGGTCTCCGTGTTGAGTCTGTGGTTTTGTGAGAAGATGAATGGAGCCATAACGTCGCTATCACTAGGGATCTCTCTAAATGCCTTCGTAATCATCATTATACTCATCCAACTCTTTTCGAATCCTCTGCATTGTCCACAGATTGACACCCAAGCAGTTTGAAATGTTTATATTGGAGCTTCTGGCGCGAATGCCAAGCAGTACTGCATACCGTTTTCAAATTTTTGACAGTGAATTGCGTCATGATATTCTTCTTCTCGTAGAGGGTGTCCAACTAACCCTACTATACAGTGCAATTGACAAAATCAAAAACAACGTGCATCCACGAAATTAAAATATAAATAGCTAGAATTTATCCATCGCATCTTGTATATCGGATTAAAGTGTTTGTTCGTAAATTTGGTGATATAGTAATTACGAGTTCCGGGCAGTGTAGATTCAGTAGTAATTTATCTATTTGTATATATTTCAGAGATGAGGTAGTATTTACAGTAATTACATTATTCGGACTATTGTCCTCATTTCTGTTGCCATTTGTACAATGTTTCGGCTGTTGTACGCCCCGGTTTTCTTCAGGTGCTAGGAATTTCGAACCGAACACTTTATTACAATCACTGGGGTATATGAACTCCATTTCTTGCGTAGTAGTGCCTCTTTTGGAAGTTATGAGTTATCTCCCTCTAACCCTGTCAGTTACTTATCCACTACTGCTGTAGCCTGGTACTTGGTTCAAGTTACAGGAACTAACCAACGTCTATATCCACTGGGCCATGTGTCCTTAAGGATAAGAACAACTGATTTTTTGGGACACTATGCAAGGAATGGAGTTCATATACCCCAGTGATTGTAATAAAGGGTTCAGTTCGAAATTCCTAGCACCTGAAGAAGGCCGGAGCGTACAACGACCGAAATGTCGTACAGATAGCAACAAAGATGAGGACAATAGTCAGAATAATGTAAATACATCAATTGATCTGTATTGAGTTAGAACAAGACAAGGTACTTGGGCAGTGAAACGAGAACAATTGTAGATTAATAAAGTGTTAATTCGAAAGTCCTTGAAGCCTATTTATATCCGCTAACACTTGAAGAAGACCAGTGGATAAAATGGATTAAGCGTGATAATATCGGCCACATGTCAATGGATCTAACCAACGCCTTTTATACACTGGTACAAGAGAAGTGAACAGAAACTTACTAAGGCATCTGAAAGAGGCATGTATCGTGGAACTAGAACAATCTATCCCGTGAACAAAATAAAAGGGTTCAGTTCGAAATTCCAATCATCTTAAGAAAACCGGGGTGTACAACGGCCAAAACGTTGTGACTATGAGGGCAAAGTTCCCAACAATGTAAATAGCGTAAATAATTACAGTGCCTCATCTCAGTAATATAGGCAAATAAAACAATGACCATTCACATATATATTTTCTTAGTAGAATTGCCAACAATACATTTTATGGCAAAATTATCATCCATACATTTTATCTGTAGTTGAAGGTATACAGTTGTGTTCAAAATATAGTTAGTTGAAGCCATAAAATTGTTGTTTAAAATATTTAGATTTCGGCTTTAACAAACGATAGAGATGGTTATGCCGCTAAACAAAATCAACGACCAAACTTCATGATCGTCTGTTCCGCATCATTTGCAATATGAAGACGGTTGTTGGCATGCTACGAAATGGTTAGACGACTTCCTTAACTAGCAAAAATTAACCCGGCAAATTTTAACAATACTTGCAAAGGAATGCTATTTCGAAAGGACGATTTCTCTCTTGATGTCGCTATTACGTTATACTCCCTTGACTTTTATAATAAAACGACAATTCAAATCCAAAAATTATAATTATACATTTTTATATTAAAATTACCAACAATATATGATCTGCAAAATATATAGGTAAATTTTGGTTTTAGGTCCCGAAGGCTTTTATCCCTTCAAATTTTTCCAAAATAGCCTTCTTTCTGTGCAAATGTATATGCTGAACTCCAATCAACAATTAGATATTGAAGAAACCAACATTTTTTTATGTTAACGACAAGAAAAATCGAAATTCTTCTCGCTCTTTTTGTCACCCATTACCGGCACACTGATAAGTTATTTGCTGCTGAATGACCTTAGGCGCAGGAAGCTAATTTCGGCCTATTTACTTCCTTTACTGAAAATTCTTTGAAGAAATTACTACGCATTTTTTACGGATATACATTTGCTCAGAAAGAAGGCTATTTTGGAATTTTCAAGATGTAAAACCAAAATTTACCTATATATATTTAAAAAACATACTTTTACTATGTAATTATGTGCAAAATATCTGTAGTTGAAAGCATTAAATTTCGTATAAGACATTTAGATTTCGGCATTAACATACAGAGACTGATATGTCGCTGAACAAAATCCACCACTGGACAGAAAATGTGTATTCAAGATTTTTGCCTTTCATTTAAACATTTTCTCTGATTACTTACCGCTTCTTCCACTTTTTCCCTCATTTCCATGTTTTCCTCCACTCGGAAGCCCGGAATAAGATTTCCTACAGAAGAAGAAAATGTGCTCTAAAAACCTCATGACGTTCAATATAATAAAACACTGGCAGGAAAAGCATAAGTCACAGTTCTATTGTTGAAAATCGTCCTTGATTTAATTGGAACAAAAAAAAGAGAAACCTAAATAGGATATGTTCCTTTGATTTCGAATCGTCTGGGTCAATCAAACATTTCCGTGTTTCAATTCTATTTACGCTGATTCTAGTACTTTTCAGCTGAAGCGGTGGACACTCGAAAAGCACTCCCGAAAAGCAGAGAAGGATGTGTGCATGAATACATTTAGATTCATTTACATATATATATATATATATATATATATATATATATTCATTCGCGTATATATTCATTTATATATAGATTAATTTACAGATTCATTTATGTTATAGAGGGTTATCCATTCTTTTCCAGTTTATAGTGGAGAGTCCGTTCTAGTGAAGGGTAGTAGTATGTTGTTGCAGATTAACGGAATTTGGCCTCGTTGTAGATAGCCCACTATAAGTCATAAAAAGATTAATTATAATTCAAGAAAAGCAAACTGAGTTGAAAAATAATATTTTATATATACACATATCAATTAAGGATTTTACAATAAAAGTAATCCTTTAAATATGGGTCAAACGGACGTTAAAATGTTCATGGCAATAAAATTCTGAAAAGAGAATTAATACTTAGGTATGTGGGAGCGTTGTAAATAAGGAATGTCTTTGATGTATTCGCTCCTTAGGTCAGTAAGTGGTTTTGAGACAGGGAAACATAAGAGGCGAGGGAAGGGAGGCTAAGATAGTAAGCCGCTTAACTTAGGTCAAGGGGATACTGATTACACTAGTCTCTCCCGAGTCTGGGTCTGTCTGTCTGGCGATGCTCTCTATATCGGCTTTTTATATCTTCTTTTTGGATCGCAGCAGACCATTTGGGGGTTCACACTTGAAATTGATTCTGGGCTTCCCATTGGCCGATAAATAAAATTCGCGTAGGCTCGCGAACTGGAAATTTAATATTTAATTAATTTTTAGTTTTCAACCAGAACATCTGCGCGAGGCCGGCTGCGCACCGACGACTTTTGGTCATTTGCTTTTTGGTAGTGAGGGTGCAAACATCCGGTCCATCGCTTTTGCTCGGTAGCACCACAATGTAGAGACCAGTATATGTATAGATTTATTTAAAAATATAGATTCATTTATATATAGATTCGTTTATGCATAGATTCATTTATAAACATAGATTCATTTAGATTCATTTATGTATAGTTTAGTTTATGGATAGATTAGTTTATAAATATAGAATCATGTATCTATAGATTCATTTATATATAGATTAGTTTATGTATAGATTTAAAACTAATAAGTTGTTTTCGTCGTAAACTGAATTTTGAAGGCTAAATAAGTCCTCTGAGTAAATGGTATCATGGTTGAGACTAAGAACTACAATTATACCTACTTAGAGCCAAACACGAAGCAAAAGTAAAATAAAAGGGCTGTAAAAATACAGACATACAGGCGGATAAACAGACACACACACAAACATCTTGCCTTATATATATATATATATATATATATATATATATATATATATATATATATGATCAATTTTCTGCACTATTGTAAGAACTGCAACCTTGAAACCTCTGAATATCCTTCCTTATGTCTTTGTCTATGAGTGCATAAAATTTGATTAAAATCGGACCACTCCTTCTATAACTCGATATTTTCGATTATCGATTTTCGATATTTATCGGGGATACCTTGACACAAAACCTAGCTAAGAACACTCGCAGACGCTTATAGTACAACTGTGTAAATTTTCAAGAAAATCGGTTCAGCCGTTTCGGAGTCTATAATTAACGGAGACACACACAGACAAAGTTCCATTTATAAATAAGTTTAGAAATATATATATATATATATATATATATATATGAAATTATTTGTTTGAACATTATTTTTGATCGATATTTGTATTTAAGTAGATATTCTGTTTTATAATCAAACAGTATACATATTCACTTCTGCCAGCCTGATTATTTACAATAAATGTTTGTTACGAACATATGTGTCATTCGGTAGGATTTGAACCTGCAACCCCTATCCACATAAGGGAAGCCATCAATTGATCTGGCGCATTTTAGACCTCTCGACCATGAATGACCAACATATTTTCGCAACAAAATTTATCGTAAATAATTAGGCTGGTAGAAATAAATATATAATACTTTTCTAATCGGTTCATCTACTCCCGACCTTTTTTCGATATTTTTTGTATCCTTTTATGCATATTTTTAAAATGTCCATTTTTGATGATCCAATAATATTCAAATAATTAAGAAAAAAAGTATTATAATTACCATCTTTGTCGTATGCCCAAAATAATATTTTGATTGCATTGTTAATGGGACAAAGTTCCTTTACAGTGATGTTGTGAATGTTCCTGTTTGCTTTTTGCATTGCAGCCGTGAAATTGGCTCGGAAACTTGCCTGAAATCAAGAAGAAAATAGATAAAGCTCAAACGTTTCTCTTTCTTTCTTTCTTTCTTTCTTTCTCTCTCTCTCACTCTCTCTCTCTCTCTGTCTCTCTCTCCCTGGTTTCGTAAGACATTATTATTAATACTTAAAAATCTACACATTGTCAAATTTTATTATGCAACTTTTGGGACGCCCGCGCCTATTCGGCTATAATGGACTATTCCATTACTATGTAAAGTAATGGTGGCATCTACGTCGGGGAGTGTGCCGAGCAGCCGATCGACAAATCAGTCGTAGACTTCCGGTGACGACCCGGAAGTACCCATTGCTCATACTACGTCTTACGACGGTTGAGACGATTAACATTTATTCTTGTAGTGGATACTAATAACCTTTGTAAATACTATTTTCACGGAATAAAACAATTAACCTATTCCTGTTGTTGAGTTATTTATTCTTACTCACGACATAACAGCAACTCAATTCTATCACAGTAAAATTCATATTAACCAATCGATTTTGGGGTTGAGAACTTTTTTTTCCATTTTTTCCGTTACACTTTTGAGATGAAAAATTTCTTTTAGTTTATTTATAGATTCATTTATAGACATACTAGCTGTATAGCCCGGCGTTGCTCGGGTGTAACGAAAGATTTAAAACTAAGTTTTTTTTCGTCGTAAACTGAATTTTAAGGTTAAATAAGTCCTCTGAGTAAATGGTATCATAGCTGAGACTAAAAAATACAATTATACCTACTTAGAGCCAAACACGAAGCAAAAAGTAAAATAAAAGGGCTATAAAAATACAGACATACAGACATACAGGCAGATAAACAGACACACACACAAACATCTTGCCTTTTATATATATATATATATATATATATATATATATATATATATATATATATATATTATCAATTTTCTGCACTATTGTAAGAACTGCAACCTTGAAACTTCTGAATATCGTTTCTTATGTCTTTGTCTATGAGTGCATAAAATTTGATTAAAATCGGACCACTCCTTCTATAACTCGATTTTTTCGATTATCGATTTTCAATATTTATCGGGGGTACCTCGAAACAAAACCTAGCTAAGAACACTCGCAGACGCTTATAGTACAACTGTGTAAATTTTCAAGAAAATCGGTTCAGCCGTTTCGGAGTCTATAGGTAACGGACACACACACACACACACACACACACACACACACACACACACACACACTGAGACAAAGTTCCATTTATAAATAAGTTTAGATTATTGTTAATGCTTAAAAATCTACACATTGTCAGATTTTATTATGCAAGTCAATTCTATCACAGTAAAATTTATATTAACCAATCGATTTTTGGGTTAACAATTTGTTTTTTTTTTCCATTTTTTCCGTTACACTTTTGAAATTAAAAAAAAATTTTTTTAAGTATTTAAAAAATAAATAAATCAAATAAACAAAGAAAAATGTAAAAAAAATATCTGTAAATAATATTGCGTATTTTGCTTATGCTTTTGGCCCCATAGAAGGGAATAAGGGAATGAAAGGGAAACAGTTTCGTTGGAATGACTGCTAAATTGACTGAAAAGCAAGAAGAGTTCTACAAGCGAAATGTGTGAGAGAAAGAACTGTTAGCAGTTAAGCATTTCAACGTTAAAGTGGTGAGACCTTATTGCCGATCTAATTCTGTGTTTAAATTCATAAAGTCTATGCACTAAAGAGGAAACCTCATCAGAAAAATTATGCAATAGATCTGAACAATGTAGGCATAGAGGGGAATAAGGGAGGAAGAATTCATTCGATTGAAGGGGAAACAGAGAAAATGTTTTTTTTATTACTCAAAAATCATGGCTCATGTGTCCATTGTAAACAGAAAAAAACAATTGAGTAATGGCCAAGGGTGTAGAGGCCAGAAATTTCGTTGTTAGGCCGCGGGATATGACAGCAAACCTACCTATTTTTACTATATTGCACAGTACACACACATATACACACACATACACAATTACTGATACAACCACCAGCTTAAGCTGCTACTGCTACGGTAATGCAATAGGCTCTCAATTTACTCTCTCAATCTTTACTACCCTTCCGTTTTGCAAAGGTGAGAGAAAGGCTGAGGAGAGTAAAAAGATAGAGGGGAAGGAAAAGCTCGTATAGAGAGTGTGTTATCTTTCTTCAGTGGCGAACTAAGTAAGTAACTAAGGAAGGAACAAGCAGAATTATTATATGATTATTGCAAATAACTATTTTTTTAAAAAGAAATATGAATGCCGGTACAGAAATTTAAATACTTGGGAAGTGTTCTCACAGAGGACGGAAAGTGCACCACTGAGATCCGAAGGGGTAGTGGCAAGTGGCATGGCCAAGGATGCATTCCAAAAGCTATACAGGGTATTGAGAGAAACGAAAATTTCATTGGAAACAAGGACAAGAGTGCTGAGCTGTTACGTGATACCTGTCCTCCTGTATGGAAGCGAATGCTGGACAATCTCCACAAAGATGAACGAAAGACTTGAAGCAAGAGAAACAAAAAAAAAAAGAGTAATGAACTGTTTCGTGATATCTGTCCTCCTATATGGCAGCGAATGTTGAACAATCTCCTCAAAGATGAACGAGAGACTCGAGGCAATAGAAGTGTGGTTCTACAGAAGGATGCTGAGGATACCATGCATTGAACGTATGAGCAGCGACAAGGTTTTGGAGAGGATGGCAACAAAAATAAAACATACTTAACGTTAGTAACAGACTGTTGAATTTTCTGGGATACGTAACGAGGGAGGAAGGCTTGGAGAAACTGATACTCACAGTTAGAGGAATAGAAAGACAGGGGAAAACAACGTGTGGCATAGTTGATGGGCAGATGGATAGCAGAGCAGGAGAAATTGAAAAAAATAACAAGACGAAATACAGGATGTCCATAAAGTCCGTGTGTAAAAAAAAAATGGAGGATCGATTTACTAACGTTGTATGAGAAACTGATCCCCACCAGAAAATGTTTAAATATTGAAATTTTTCAAAACTTTTTTTGTCAGTCGTAAAACTAAGGGGGTAATCGATAGGACTGCGCTGAAAAAAGTAAAAATAAATGAAAAACAACGAAATTAAACGTGGTGGTAGTCTGCTTCAGGTCTGCCAAATAAAGTTATACATTTTAAAAAAGTGCACACGAACTTTATGGACACCGTGTATATTAAGAACTATAAGAGACAGAAAGATGTGGAGGGCAATGATCCTGAATGGACACGGTACATAAAAGAAAGAAGAATGCTTAATGACGGCTACATGCATCAAAAGCGATTTAAAAATCTCCATGTCGACACTAGAACTGATTGAGAATCGGTAGAAAATACTTACCAGAACTTCTTCCTTATTTTGTCCATTGAGAAGGAATATCAACTCGGCCGGCTGGAAAATAAAAGAAAATTGAAAAAACGTAAATTAAATGATTTGTAAAATTTGTTTCGAATAATATCATAATTTCTACTCGAGCTTTAATTTCTGTAATATCTCGAATGTGCGTGCGCAGAGGTAACTGACGGAAAAGCACGCTCATACGCACCCCAATATGCCTTGTGAATATAAAGTTCTCCAAACCCTCTTTCCTCATTATGTGCCCTAGAAAGTAAAACCCTGAAAACAAAACACCGCGCCTCCTCAGGTTAACTCTCACAACAGACCTCAAGTGGAATGACTATATAGAATCCATAGCTAAATCCGCTGCAAAGAAGGTCGGTTCTCTGTGCAGGGCCAGGAAGTTTTTCCCGTCTGAAACAATCCTGCACATATACAAATCTACCATCCACCTGTGCATTGAATTCTGCGGCCATATCTGGTCGGTGCTCCTGCTATCCACCTAGGTATCCTTGACAAAATCGAACGGAGAATCTGTAATGTGATCGATCCTGACTTGGCAGCTCAGACACAGTCATTTTCTCACCGGCGCAATGTGGCTTCCCTGTGTCTCTTCTACAAATATTTTCACGGCTTCTGGTCCGATGAACTTAGCTCACTGGTGCCCCCTATATATGAATTTACAGCTACAATCTCTACGAATTTAAATGTAAAGTCAATAGTCATCTCCTATCTAACTTGCATCGTCTCTCTCATGCTCCTTTCTTCGTTCACTCCACTCTCAACAGTATTCTCATCCTTCTCTCACCCACTTCCTGACACCCCCTATAACCTGTCACTCTTTCTCATAACTTTCCTCCAATGTAACCACCTGCATACCAGTGGCAGTAAAATGCCTTGCTTGGAGCCATATGATGATAAAAAAAAATATAATTGTCTATTTTGTTCCCATATTCTTTAGAACTTCTAAAACTTCCTCGTTACTCATATGTTCGGTTCATGGTTTTCTTATTATTTTTCTGTAGAACCATATTTCTGTTGCCTCAAGTATTTAGGGCACCTCGACGTGGTGGTGCAAGCTTGTCTCCCTGGAATCATCACAACTGAGTTATGAGTTTGAGCCTCACTGGGTGCCCCGTAATTGTGCCACATCTAAGCTGCGCTTAGGAAATCACCTTAAATATGTCAACGGGAGCTAACGAAAGATGGCGTTTCAATAAAATCTCCATGGGCAAACAGTACCACTATCTACCCCAATAGCATACACGATTATCGATGATGCAATTATCGGAAATCTATCTATCTATCTATCTATCTATCTATCTATCTATCTATCTATCTATCTATTTCAGTCTGTTCATATCTATCTATCTATCTATCTATCTATCTATCTATCTATCTAGCTCAGTCTCTTCACATCTATCTATCTATCTATCTATCTATCTATCTATCTATCTATCTATCTCAGTCTCTTCACATCTATCTATCTATCTATCTATCTATCTATCTATCTATCTATCTATCTATCTATAAAACAGCATCCATAAAACTTGGTGTTCAGATAAGTGAATTATATATATGTTCGTCTGGCGAAGAAGACCATGACTTCTGGTCACTAAGGGTTTTGGTGGGTGCAGAGATGGCTGATAAGGCTAATTTTTGCACGGAATAGCCTGATGCAGCAAGGGCAGGGGATGCAGAGGGCAGACCCAAGCTGGTGGATGGAGCTTTTGTGCTCCTTCCTTTTCTGGCGTCTCTCTTAGAGGGCCCTGATGCGACCCTCTTCAAATGTTGCAACTCCCGATTTCACTTAGGATCTCCAAGCAGCTCCATCTTTAGCAGTGGATCACCAGGAAAAGTATGGGATGTAAAAGCACTTGCTGCCCCTGTAACTCAACTTTGGCCGGCACGTTTCCCTGTGGAAACAAGGTTCTTGTTTTTTAAATCTCTGTGTGTTAATTTCTACCCCCTTTTTTTGCGTTTTTTTCTAAATAATGTTTGTGTGATTAATTCTGACTGTGCACGAATCTCCTTCTTCCTTTTTGCGTGTGCATAATTGTTTTATGTATTCGGGATTTAATTTCTTACTCTGTATTATGTTATGCGCGTGATTTTATGTATCTATTTTCAATTTATTTACAGTTTAAAAATCCGTCTGCTATAAATGTTTTTTTTAAAAAATATTCTGAGTGAAATAAAGATTTATTTATTCAACAACGGCCTGAACGAGGCAATTGTAAAAAAATTTTCTTTGCATTGCTAAAATAAATTCAGGATTTTTTATAACCATTTAATTGTGTGTTGAATTTCTCTCTCTCTCTCTCTCTCTCTCTCTCTCTCTCTCTCTCTATATATATATATATATATATATATATATATATATATATATATTTGGGCAGCAAACTTTCTTTCCAAAATATTTCATTAGATACACCAGCCAAAGAAGATTGAGTTAAATTTTTATTATTAAGTTTTTCAATCATCCTTCTGTTTTTCCGTTTTGTAGGAGTCAGGGAGTGCAAAAGATTTACATACTTTTCATCATCCCAAGCGCTTTCGATCACTTCTATACCCATAGACAAAACATACTTGGAATAACGAAAATTATTATATATAAAATGTCGACAATTTTCCCATTGCACTATATATATATATATATATATATATGCACTATATATATATATATTGTTCATCCACATTCAAGTCTGTTTCGCTGTATCACAGCTCATCAGTGTGGCTTGGCACATCCACTTGCTTCTGGCCGAGATCGAAACCCGACCGATTTAGTGCCAATCGGATGGTGTAATATATATATATATATATATATATATATATATATTAGTCATTCACATAAAAGTCTGTTTCGCTGTATCACAGCTCATCAGTGTGGATAGACACATCCACTTGCTTCTGGCCGAGAGATATGATTGACTGGGCAGAAGGTTATCCCGCAGTAGGTTGCCGTTGCTTTCTGCGGTAGACTGGTTGCCAGCTAAGGCTATAGAACCCAATCTGTCCTGTTATTGACTCATAGCTAGAGGAAGAAAAGATGTAGTATTATACTATTACGTAGTAATTAGTTGAAGTTTAGTTTATTACCCGACCGATTTGGTGTCAGTCGAATGGTTCAATATATAAACGATTAACTGTAAAAATATTATAACGATCGTCATGTTGTGAGGAGGTGATCACTTACCTTTTGCTCGGCTCTATCCAAAGTAGTCCTATTGATTATTTGGACAGATTGTTTTGTAGTTGCTGCGATGACTGACTTGACGGTCGTTGCATTTTGTTTTTCCAGCACACTCGAAGTGCTCAGCTCGTAGGTGACTTGCGGTGTGTCATGATCTGTAAATGAAACATATGTTTATCTTGGACTTGGGATCATATATGCAGAACGTTTGAATCATTTCCTTGTACTAAACTAACTTTCATCCAAAGAGAATATCAAAGACTCTTAAACGGCAATGTCTAAATGGGATTTTCAGTGAAGACCGGATCTAGTGTGTGAGCCGGTTAGCCACGAATGTGGCTTGTTCAACTCTGTTTAATTGCAGCCAATTAGAGGTAATTTTATTAGCAGCACACACACACACACACACACACACACACACACACACACACACACACACACACACACACACACACATCTATCTATCTCACTCTGTGATCTATCTATCTATCTATCTATCTATCTATCTATCTATCTATCTATCTATCTATCTCAGTCTCTTCACATCTTTCTATCTATCGATCAATCAACCTCAGTCTATCTATCTATCTATCTATCTATCTATCTATCTATCTATCTATCAACTTCAGTCAGTCATTATCTATCTATCTATCTATCTATCTATCTATCTATCTATCTATCTATCTATCTATCTATTTATCTATCTCAGTCTCTTCACATCTTTCTATCTATCGATCAGTCAACCTCAGTCTATCTATCTATCTATCTATCTATCAACTTCAGTCAGTCATTATCTATCTATCTATCTATCTATCTATCTATCTATCTATCTATCTATCTATCTATCTTAATCTCTTCACATCTTTCTATCAATCAACCTCAGTCAGTTCATTATCTATCTATCTATCTATCTATCTATCTATCTATCTATCTATCTATCTATCTTAATCTCTTCACATCTTTCTATCAATCAACCTCAGTCAGTTCATTATCTATCTATCTATCTATCTATCTATCTATCTATCTATCTATCTATCTATCTCAGTCTCTTCACATCTTTCTATCTATCGATCAATCAACCTCAGTCAATCTATCTATCTATCTATCTATCTATCTATCTATCTATCTATCTATCTCAGTTTGTTCATTATCTATCTATCTATCTATCTATCTATCTATCTATCTCAGTTTGTTCATTATCTATCTATCTATCTATCTATCTATCTATCTATCTATCTATCTATCTATCTATCTCAGTCTGTTCATTATCTATCTATCTATCTATCTATCTATCTATCTATCTATCTTAATCTCTTACATCTTTCTATCAATCAACCTCAGTCAGTTCATTATCTATCTATCTATCTATCTATCTATCTATCTATCTATCTATCTTAATCTCTTCACATCTTTCTATCAATCAACCTCAGTCAGTTCATTATCTATCTATCTATCTATCTATCTATCTATCTATCTATCTATCTATCTAGTCTCTTCACATCTTTCTATCTATCGATCAATCAACCTCAGTCAATCTATCTATCTATCTATCTATCTATCTATCTATCTATCTATCTATCTATCTATCTCAGTTTGTTCATTATCTATCTATCTATCTATCTATCTATCTATCTCAGTTTGTTCATTATCTATCTATCTATCTATCTATCTATCTATCTATCTATCTATCTATCTCTGTTCTATCTATCTATCTATCTATCTATCTATCTATCTATCTATCTATCTCAGTTTGTTCATTATCTATCTATCTATCTATCTATCTATCTATCTATCTATCTCAGTTTGTTCATTATCTATCTATCTATCTATCTCAGTTTGTTCATTATCTATCTATCTATCTATCTATCTATCTATCTATCTATCTATCTCAGTTTGTTCATTATCTATCTATCTATCTATCTATCTATCTATCTATCTATCTCAGTCTGTTCATTATCTATCTATCTATCTATCTATCTATCTATCTATCTATCTATCTATCTATCTATCTATCTATCTATCTCAGTTTGTTCATTATCTATCTATCTATCTATCTATCTATCTATCTATCTATCTATCTATCTCAGTCTGTTCATTATCTATCTATCTATCTATCTATCTATCTATCTATCTATCTATCTATCTATTGCTGTTCAGATCTATTACTTTAATACTGATAGAAATTAACAATGAAATCTCTTACCTATTTGCTCATCAGAACCAGAGGAAATCATCTCTCTCAATACTTTCCGCTCATCGTCTAATAATGGCAAAGTTACCATTTTCTTTGTCGAAGCCATTTCCGTATTCATCGTCGTTCCTTCATTTTCCAATGTCTTAGTTTCATTCAAGTTCACTGCTGCCGGGAAAAGCCAGTAAAATGAAAAGTTTACGCATGTTTATTGCATGAGAAAATATTAAATATTTAGAATCAACTACTGATATGAATGCAAAGAATCTGAATTGCAAAATATGCAACACTTTTTATACTTCTCATCACCCCTGTAGCAGTCCAATGGAAGAAAGAACTGCCCTGCATCATGCAGCCCCACCCCGCCAACAAACGCTAGTAACATTTTATCATGACTAAGCCGATCCTGAATTATTTCCTCTCAGGATGAACTGTCGTACTCTTAAACGAATCTCCATTATTTGTAACCCGATTTTGACTAAAGATTTCCCCAATACCTCAAGTAGATTAGGGCAGAAGAAAGGGTTTCGTGGGTTCCTCTGTGTCTATGATAACCTTGCCCATCGAAATCTATGATACTACTTTATCTCAAATCATATAAAATACACAATATGTTGGAACTTAATTATGTACAATAATGGATCATACGCAAGATAGGTGAATAATTCAACTAGAAAAATTGAAAATAAATACGATTTAACTAAATACAAATTAGAGACATGTCATAATAGATTATTCCAGCCTATGTATAATGATGAATCATATTCAATATAGGCGAACAATTTAACTAGAAAAGTTTAAAATAAATATAATATCTCTAAATAGAAATTAGAGACATGTCATAATAGATTATTCCAGCCTATGTATAATGATGAATCATATTCAATATAGGCGAACAATTTAACTAGAAAAGTTTAAAATAAATATAATATCTCTAAATAGAAATTAGAGACATGTCATAATAGATCATTCCAGCCTATGTATTATGATGAATCATGTGCAATCTAGATGAACAATTTATGTAGAAAAGTATAAAATAAATACAATATCTCTAAATAAAAATTAGAGACATGTCATAATAGATTATTCCAGCCTATGTATAATGATGAATCATATTCAATATAGGCGAACAATTTAACTAGAAAAGTTTAAAATAAATATAATATCTCTAAATAGAAATTAGAGACATGTCATAATAGATTATTCCAGCCTATGTATAATGATGAATCATATTCAATATAGGCGAACAATTTAACTAGAAAAGTTTAAAATAAATATAATATCTCTAAATAGAAATTAGAGACATGTCATAATAGATTATTCCAGCCTATGTATAAATGATGAATCATATTCAATATAGGCGAACAATTTAACTAGAAAAGTTTAAAATAAATATAATATCTCTAAATAGAAATTAGAGACATGTCATAATAGATTATTCCAGCCTATGTATAATGATGAATCATGTGCAATCTAGATGAACAATTTATGTAGAAGAGTATAAAATAAATACAATATCTCTAAATAAAAATTAGAGACATGTGATAAATAAATCAATAATGTTTTGCAGCAATTTTAAACATCAATTTGAGATTTTTATTGTTAAAAAGTTGAATAATTTATCACATTCAATATTATGGATAAAATATAGTGAATTTATATCGAGTTTTTCCAAGAGTCATCACAAACAGAACAACTTCACGGATTTCGACAAAAAAGATCCCCAGAATGACGTCAAAATCAGTGAATATTTTTCATCCTTTAATAACCAATTGCGTCTAGTGTCATTTGTAACGCATAAAAAAAGTAGTTAGAAAAGAAAAGAAAAGAAAAACAAGTGTTGGTAAGATAGCAAGGCAAAGCATAGCTAGGGGCCCCCAATCAGGCTTACCCCAACCCCTAATCGGGTGGTTCAGACGTAGTATGCTCCGAACCTCTAATGAGTTATTTTTCACTCTACAACCTTTTCACGACAGATATTGCAGACCTCTAATTATTCTAACGCTATTTCCATAGCAAGTGTTCAGATAAACTTCTTTTATGTGCCTTTTCCTTTCAGGACTTGGGCGATCGTGGCTTTCCACATCTTCCTATCCCTGGTGGCACTTAACATGCTTTCTCCTGTTACACCACGCAACCCTCGTTCCGTCATCCACCTGATCAGGTCCTTAAAATATGTTATCCGCTGTCACTTTTTCCCTCTATCTGGCCTGTTAGTATCAAGTTCTCCAAGCCCTCCTTCCGCATTGCATGTCCCAGGAACTTCAGTTGTCTCTTCCTGATGCTCAGTATTATTTTCCTTTTCGTTTCCAAAACCTCATCGTTGATTACATGCTCTATCCATGGTATTCGCAGTTCATCTTCGATGATATTGTCCAGCATTCACTGCCATATTAAAAAACTGACAACGCATAGCAATCCAGTATTCTCTTTATTTCTAGAGAAATTGTCCTGTTAATACTTTACTCAACTTCTGGAAATTCATCCTTCGCCATGTCAGTTCAGATCTCTGTGTCGCACTTTCCGTCTTCTGTTATAACACTTTCCAAGGTATTTAAATTTTGTACCCGCTTGATTTTAGTATCCCCCACCAGTATTTGTCATTTTGGGCTGCTATTTTTGCTGATGATCATGCATTCGGTTTTCTTGCAGTTTATTTGTAGTTCTTTCTTGTCACTCTCATCTGCCACCTTCTGTAGGAGGTCTTGTAGTTTCCTTTCTGTATCTGCTATCAGCACTGTGTCATCTGCGTACCGTATGTTGTTTAAATTTTTGCCTCCGATGACGAATCCTGGTATAACTTCTTGAGTCCTCAGAATAGTCTCGCTATACAAGTTGAATAGATCCGGTGAAAAGTCACATCCTTGTCTTACGCCTCTTTCTATCTTTGTATATCTGCTGAATTCGTTAACTACATTCCTTGATTTCACCAGTCCAGACCTTTACAGCGAAAACCCGTCGTGCCATGTATATAGAGTCGAATCATATTTACTTCCTTCGTATTTCATTGGTAAGAAGGAATTCCCTATCGGAGATCTTCTTTTCAAGAACCTCTACTTTGTGGAAGATACTTTCGAGAAGCTTCCCCGATCACTTCAAGTCTTGGATCAACGATTATCTACTTTCATTTACGTCATTCAGTAATTGTCTATACTTCTGAGATGAGGTAGTATTTACATTTTTTACACTGTTCTGGCTGTTGTCCTCATCTTTATTGCCATGTTTATGACGTTTCGGCTGTTGTACGCTCCAGACTTCTTCAGGTGCTAGAAATTTCAAACCGAACCCTTTAATGTCGATCACAGGGGTTTATAATTCTCATTCCATGTGCAATTCCACTTCCAAATGCTAAGTAGTTATCTCACTTTAACTCAAGTTATTTGTTAACCACTGCTGTAGCCAGGTATTCAACTCACAACTCTTTGGGTCAAAGTCACTGGAACTAACCAATGCCTATATCCAGGACACATAGCTCAGTGCATATAGGCGTTGGTTAGTTCCAGTGACTTTGACCCAAAAAGTTGTGAGTTCAATACCTGGCTACAGCAGTGGTGAACAAATAACTTATAGAGTTGAGTTAAAGGGAGATAACTATATTGACCAACTATGTAATAACAAAGGCTGCCACACTAATGAACTTGAAGCTGTAGGGAGATGGTTAAAGTTTATTTAATTCGGCCTTTTGTCATACATAACGAAATTTCCCTACAGCTTACAAATTTTATCCAGAATTTTCAGAAGGTTATTATCGTTATCGTCAGAAGTTAGACATCAGAAGGTTGTAGATTGTTTTTTGGCGGACTTGAAAGAGACTACCACCGCCTTTAAATTTGTTGTTTTTCATTTTGTTTTAACTTTTTTCAGTGTAATCTTATCGATTACACCCTAAACTTTCCAATTGCCAAAAAAAAAAAAAAAAAAAAATTCAATATTTCAACAATTTTAGGGGAAGTGGGGGCTCAGTTTTTCATACAACGTCATAGTAAATCGATCCATCATTTTGGAACCACTCACCGGTACGACATTACCACCGCCTGTAAATTGGTTGATTATCATTTTTAAAAATTTTTTTCAGTGCAGTCTTATCGATTAAACCCTAAACTTTCCGATTGACAAAAAAATTTGTAAAAATTTTAACATTTAACAATTTTATCATGGGAAGGCTTAGTTTTTCATACAACCCTATAGTAAATCGATCCTGTGCAATTACTGAATCCTTTGCAAAATTTTTGAATAAAGCCATTCTTGGTGCTTCAGTGGAAGATGCCATCATAAGAACTGAAGAAAACTTGAAAAAGACAAAAACAAGAGCAACAACTCGTCCCCCCAAAAAACATAACAAAGCGACCCCAACGTGAGTGGTTCCAAAATGGAGGATCGTTTTACTATAACGTTGTATAAAAAACTGAGCCCCCGCCTAAAATCGTTTAAATATTGAAATTGTTTCAAATTTGGTTTTAATAATCGGAAACTTTATGTAATAACCGATAAGACTGCGCTGAAAAAAATGAAAAAAAAAAAAATGAAAAACAACAAATTTAAAGGTAGTGGTAGTCTCCTTCAGGTCCGCCAAAAGGTGGTGGTAGTCTCCTTCAGGTTCGCAAAAAAAAACAAAAAAACAAAACAAGTGGAAGAACAAAAGAAATGTAAGAAACAAAGGAGCCAAAAATGGCGGAGAGAAAAATTGAGTGAAAAAGGAAAAGAATAAACAAAAGAAGTTGTTAAATCTGAGCGAAGATGTAAACACCGACAGAAATTGTGAAAGAATAATGGAAGAATAAAAATATGCATTTGCATGTTAAATAGAAATTTATTAATGCAAAGGATAACATGAATTGTGGTAGAAATTAATGTTCAATGAGAAAGTTAAGGGCATCAAGAGTTGTAGAAATGTTCGTAGTAGTAATTTGTTGGAAAGAATTTATGCGTACGTACGTATGTATGTATGTATGAGCGTTTATTTGCTAGGAATATCTTTGAATGGAGAAATAGAAGTAAAAGGAATCAGCACACGAGAAAGAAGGAGAAAGAGGACAATGTGCGACGCGACCTATGTCCGGGTCGTGGTTGACGTTACATTTTCGCTGCCCTCACCTGACTGACTGATTTTCGCACTGGATCGCTAAGTCTCTTTAGTCTTGCAAATTGCTTCTTCCATTGGGGAAAAAATCAATCTACTTGCGAAATCCGGTTTCGACTTTTTCTGTAAGCACGAGGTCTATCCCTTTTCTATGCGGCAAAACCAGGATTTCACATGTCATTGTGAATTTTTGTAAACGTGAAGAAGGTTGATTTTAATTCTTAATTTCCTATCCCACAAACTTTTGGATTGCAGGACCATGATAGTTGGCGTGATAAATTCGTGAATGTCAGAGTTTCCCCAGTTTCAGTCCTTTCCATTATTTTTAAGCCGGCGAAGCATAGACATGAATACAATATGTATATGAACTAGTAATTCAGAGTACTAGAAAAAATTTACTAGACAATTTACCCCGGTGGACGAAAAAAAGGATTCGATTCGAAATTCCAACGCGTATCACTTGAAGAAAACCGGAGAGTGAATATAACATAAAAAGATGAAAACATCCGAAATTGCTTAAAAAGTATTAAAAATAACGATTGTTTTCCTTAAAACATTCTCAAGTTAAAAGCATCACTGTATATTGTATATGTTTGTAATGCTTACACCCTTATGCAATTTAATTGAAACAACTACTTTATTTTCCTTCCTTTCACAGTACGGTCAGTTTTAGACCCAATGGACACAGAAAGGAAACTACAAGACTTCCTACAGAAGGTAGCTGAAGAGAGTGACAAGAAAGAACTACAAATAAACCGCAAGAAAACCGAATGCATGGTCATCAGTAAAAAGGGCAGGCCAACATGCTAAATACAGGTCGGGGAATACTATAATCAAGCAGGTACAAAAATTTAAATACCTGGGAAGTGTTATAACAGAAGACGGAAAGTGCGACACAGAGATCCGAAGACGAATTGGCATGGCGAAGGAAGCATTCCAGAAGTTGAGTAAAGTATTAAGAAACAGGACAATTTCGCTAGAAACAAAGAAGAGAGTACTGGATTGCTATGTGTTGTCAGTTTTTTTAATATGGACAATATCATCAAAGATGAAGGAAAAACTTGAAGCAACTGGAATGTGGTTCTACAGAAGGATGCTGCGAATATCATGGATGGAGCTTGTGAGCAATGATGAGGTCTTAGAAATGATGGAAACAAAAAGGAAATTAATACTGAGCATCAGGAGCATCAGGAAGAGACAGCTGAAGTTCCTGGGACATGCAATGAGGAAAGAGGGCTTGAAGAACCTGATACTAACAGGCCAGATAGAGCGAAAAAGAGACAGGGGAAAGCAACGGCTAACATATTTGAAGGACCTTATCAGATGGATGCTGGAACGAGGGTTGCATGGTGTAACAGGAGAAGGCGTGCTAAGAGCCAACAGTGATAGGGAGACGTGGAAAGCCATGATCGCCCACGTCCTGTAGGGACAGGGCACATAGAGGAAGAATGTGACAGGGTGTAATCAATTTTTTTCTCAGATTATGTTATTTGAACTGGTGTGCAGTAATATAAATCTATTTTCGGGGTCTATGGTGAAATTTGTTTGGCCTTGAAAAATATTGCCTCATCCATGATTGCATCAGATTTTTAACACATCCAGGCACTATTGTCTCGATTGTCGATTAGTTGTTCTACGGCCATTGTCCTACGAAAATTGTAACGCTGCACGAACACACCGGCAAGCCTTACAGAGAAATCACGTATATTGTTGGTGTCACCTTTCAGCTGTCAGTCGTGTCATCAAGGCGAATAAACAACTTAGATCCATCAGCCCAAAAAGGAAAATGCGATCGGAAGAGAAAGACAACACCAAGAGATGACGTATATGTGATCAGGGAAAGTGTGAAAGATCCTAGGGAGACATTGTTTTGTTTCAATTAATTTAAACAAGGTGTAAAATATGAAAGTTTCCCCTCTCCACCACTGACAAGTATTCAGCAAAATCTATAATTTCTCTACTCAGAACAATAAAAGTAGCCAATATAGATTATATGCACTGTGCTATTTAATGTTATAAGAAAGCCTGATTGGAATTTCAGTAAGAAGTAGAGTGCGACTTAAATGTATTGAACTGAAGACCGCCGTGGAGACGCATTAGCGACGGCCAGTCAGTTAAGTGCCATATGTGATACACGTTTTGGGCGATCATGTCTCGAAAGAGACATGACTGACTGGGCAGAAAATTTTCCCTCAGTAGGTTGCCATTGCTTTCTGAGGAAGACTGGTTGCCAGCCAAGGCTATAGAACCCAATATGTTCTATTATTTAACCCATAATTAGAGGGAAGAGATTGATTAATATCTTTCCCAAGGATATTTGCGCGTAAATGAATGCAAGGAATTCAACTGGAATTCGAACTCGGCTCCCCGATTTGTCGTTCCGAGTCGATATCTACTACACCACAACGCATATCCAACAAGCTAGGGGAAGCTATAAATTGATCTGATGCGTCTTAAGCATAAATTCGAGCTCCGTATGATGACATGAAGATGTCAATCATCGTGCCACTTGGTACTAACCCGTCGTCAAACTTGGACTCTCTGTTGTTTCTGTTTGCTGTGTCGTTGTCTCAGCCACTGTCGTATCTACATAAGCGACATGGTATCCATGGCGAGCAGTCACTTTGGATTCTATGCTGGTTGAGTCTGAAAATAAATGTCAAATTTTAGATACAGTAAATGTTTCAAAATAAACAAAATGTTAATTATAGCCCTTGTACCTATAGTGGGCTGCTTATCTATTCTTTTCCCGTCGTAGTTGGAGTCCGTTTTAATGAAGGATAATTGGATACTGTTGCAGGTTAACGGAATTTGGCCTTGTGGTAGATAGCCCACTGTAAGTCATAAAGTGATTATAAAATCAAGAAAAGCAATTTGAGTAGAAAATTAACATTTTTATATATACACATATCAATTAATGTTTTTACAAGTAAAGTAATATTTGAATATAAGTCCAACGGAGGTTAAATGTTCATGGTAAATAATAAGCTGAAAGAGAATCAATGCTTAGGAGTGTAGGGAGCACTGTGAGTAAGGAATGTCTTTGATGTAGTCGCTTCCTTAGGTCAGTAAGTAGTTTTGAGACAGGGAGAAGGAAAGAGAGGTGAAGGGAGGCGAACGTAGTAACCGCTTGACTTAAGTCAAAGGGATATCGATTACACTCTTCTCCTGAGGTCCGCCTGCTGGGTCCGCCTGCTGGGTGCTTTCTGTTTCGGCTTTTTATATCTGCTTTTTGGATCAAAAGCAGCTCATTTGAGATTTCACACTTGAATTTGATTCTGGGCTTTCCATTGGCTGGTAAATAAAATTCGCGTAGGCTCACGAAATGGAAATTTTATATTTGATTAATTTTTATTTTTCAACCGGAAAATCTGCGCGGACCCGGATTCGCAACGACGACTTTTCGTCATTTTCCTTTTTGTCGTGAGAGAGCAAACATCCGGTCCGTCGCTTTTGCTCGGCCGGTATCACCTTATTTGCAGGGCTTGTGAAAACAAGGTTTACAAGACGGGACCATTTTTGAAAGCCCAAAGGCTATTGCATTTTAAAATTCGGTTCTTGAGATCTTTTAGAACCTCTTTTAAAAATAAGCTGTGCTAATTTTGACTACTAGTGAGAATTAAGTCATTTCTAAATTTACTATGACTGGACATTCAAAAGTAGCTGAATTCGTTACTTTGAAGGCTCAACCTAACCTATTTTGAAGATCTTCAATATTTCTTTTTTGTAGATCTTCAATATTCCAAAAAATGAACCATTATTAAGCAGAGGATCAGTTTAGTTTTACAATTAACAATTTTAGTTGTGCAATTTCACTTATTCCTTACTTTTCGCCATGGTAGAGTCCAAACGAACCTCTCTTTGAAAAAAAAAAACACAAAACAAACAAACAAAAAAACAAAAACCATGATTATTTTTGAAAAACTAGGGTTAGGTTAGGGTTTTGAAATTGAATTTTTGTGACTTTTAGAATTACTTTTTAAATAAATGTGGCTACCTTGGGCTACAACTGAGAAGCTGATCAGTTCAAATTTTAATGTCCCTGAGCTTTGAGATCAAGTTCATTTCGTTATTTGGTAGCTCAAGCTGGTAATCCTGATTGTATTGCGTTGTCCAGAAAGTTCATACCGATTTTTAAGGGAAATTTAAACACAAAACAAAAATATACAACTAAATATTTATTCAACAAAATATGAACCTTTTTGTTGCACAACCTTTCTCCATTTTTCCTCAAATTTATAAACCCTGTCTTTCCAGAATTTCGGTGGTTTCTTGACAAAGAACTCATTAAGGTGCTTTTTTTATGTCATCCAAAGAATTAATTTTTTTTATCCTGGTGATTATTTTGCAAGAACTAAAATAAATTAAACTTTAAAGAATCAATGTCTGGTAAATATGGCGGGTAGTGTAACACTTCCCAGCCAACCTGCAACAATTTCTACCAGTTCGCCAAAGAAACGTGAGGTCTGGCATTACTCTCATAAAAAATAACGCCTTTCTTCTTCACCAATTCTTCTTCTGTGCATTTTTCTTGATACTGCTGCTTTCAGTTCGTCCATTTATGTGCAGTACTTTTCGGAATCAATTGACTGCTTACTTAACAGAAACTCATAGTACAGAACTGAGTTCGAATCCCACCAGATGCACAGCGTGGCTTTCTTAGGTAGAAGACCTGCTTTGGTTTGGCTAAAGTTGGATCATGTCACTTAACCCAGGATGTTTTTCACGGAATATTTTTGTAAACTATCCCTTTCTCATCAACCGTCACAATTAATTTTAAAAAGAGTACATTTTTATTGCGTTTAAACAGCAGCTCACAGATAGATATACAATATAATTCTAAAGAAGAAAGTGTTGTTTTCGTGAAAGAAATACTGTAATATGTTTCGGTTAGTAATAATGGCTCGCTAAGTTGAATTATAAGCCTTCTTCATCCTCTATTTTGGTTTTGTGCCACATTTTTGTATTTTACAAAATCTAAATCTAAACTTATTTATCAATGAAACTTTGTCTGTGTCTGTGTGTGTGTCTCTGTGTGTGTGTATCCGTTACCTATAGACTCCGAAACGGCTGAACCGATTTTCTTGAAAATTTACACAATTGTACTATAAGTGTCTGCGAGTGTTCTTAGCTAGGTTTTGTGTCGATAAATATCAAAAATCGATAATCGAAAAATCGGGTTATAGGAAAAGTCAAAGTAATTTTTAATTATTTAAAAAAAAATTTTAATCCCTTCTAACATGTTCGAAATTTTGGCAGAAAATTTTGTTTTCGCTGGTAATCAAAACATTACGAGAGTTTACAATGGAAAACGTAATATTACACCATTCACTTTTTTTCTGGTGACAAACACATTAATTTGGAAATTCTCCCAAAAATCACAAAATTGTCGGATTTTAATAAAACTTTCAGTACTCATTCACAAATAAATGAAATTATTTTTGAAATTATTATGTTTTTAAAATCTTGGTAAAATAATATATTCGTATTTTACATCTCTTACCACCCCTCCACGTAAATCCATGAAATTTTAATAAATTTTACTTTGTTGCAGTAAATGGTTTTATCATTAAACGCAGGATTCATTAGGGAATATAAATCATCTACTTTTAAAAAATTTGGCCTGCTTCCGAAAATCTGCTCCGAATAGTAAACTAAAAAAAAAATGCAATAAAACTCTGATATTATTTAATTTGATAAGCTTTGAATTGCTTGAATAAATAATAAAAATTAAGGACATTATAGTCTGAAGAAAGATTTATTCGATTACTAATGAAATTTTAAAAATTGTTTTCTATTTTTTTAAAATTATAATAATTTATAAAGTTTGAAAATATTTTAAAAATACTTCCAAGATTTGTTGCTCTTTTGATTTTTAAGTTAATAATTTAAGATTGTATTGCCTATCGAAAATTGAAAAGTTTAATAGAAATCGTTTGGCCTACATATTTTAAAAATAATTACATTTTTTTTGTGAATTTGAAGTTTTTTTTTGTATGCTAATTTCTATGTGCAAATTAAAAGGTCAGAGTTTCCTCCCCTTAACCGAAAAAAAATTTGTAAAATTTTTTCACTTGTGAATGCCATGAGTGGAGTTACCTTGAGCGGCAAGGTCTCATCCTTTTACAGATGAACTTGCTAGATGCAACAGTAATTTTATGTTAACAGTTTAATCTCTCACACATCTCGTTCATGAAGCTCTTTTTCAGCTTCTTGCTTCTCTGTTATCTTTCATATTCAAAAAACTAAATGCAATATCTCCTTAATTCCAGTTCTTTTTTTAATTGTTCTCTTTCTAGTGTTTATTTAATTATTCTTTCTCTAGTATTTTTCTCATATTCTCTCACATTCTGTAACCCTTTGCGTCTTTGAGTCTTGCCTCGTTTTGGGTGAAATTATAAAAAATGTTTTTTTTAAAGCAAAAACAAAAATTGCTGAGGGAGTATTCACAAATAGCGGTGTTAAGAGAAAAAGGTCCCTTTGACACCGTTTTTATTGGGGTGGGGACACGTTTGTTAAACTTTGCCGGTCAGCTAGATGAGCATACAAATCACAACTCCACCCCAAAGTATCGATTACCTTGCACCATTATTACTGGGAAAATCAAATTCGATTACTTACTCTTCACAGCGCAATAGGAAACGGGGCACCTGTCAGTCGGTCTGAGCTTGTATATGTAGAAATTGCCGGAGCAATGTCGAATATGGATATCCTGTTGGAGGGCACAGCAAGACCAGTGTTCCAGGATCGAATAGGACCCGCAGGCTACAGCAGATATCGTCTCACCGACAGCAGGCATCGATGCTCCCTTTAAATTGACGTACATTCCAATGTGAGTACCACAATGTCCAGGCTGAAAGAAAAAAAAAATTTATTTTATGAGGAAAACATTTTTACTCTTACTAGGTCGTTTGCGTGAATGTGTGGTGCAATGGATATCGGCTCGGAATGAGAAATTAAAGATCCTAGTTCGAATTCCAGTTGAATTCGTTGCATTCACTTACGCGCATTCACTTCGTTGCATGTACTTACCCGTGGGAAAGGTATTATTCTAAACTCTTCTCCTTTATAGGATCAGTCAGTCAGTTAAGTGAAACACGCTTGGGTGATCATGTCTCGAAAGAGACATAACTGACTGGGCAGAAGTTTATCCCGCAGTAGGTTGCCATTGCTTTCTGCGGTAGACTGGTTGCCAGCCAAGACTATAGAACCCAATCTGTCCTGTTATTTAACCCATAACTGGAAAGAAGAGACGGATTTCCCAAGGGTATTTGCGCGTATATGATTGCAACGAATTTAACTGGAATTCGACCTCGGCTCTCTGATTTCTCGTTCCGAGCCGATATCCACTGTACCACAACGCACATCCCTTTATAGGATACGAATCTTATATCATCCAACAATTAATTGAAACGCAAAAAGTAAAATTGAACACCCGCAAAATCGGATCAGAATAACTGAAAATATTTTGGAAAAACCAGATCAAGGCAAATTCCGCAAGCCGGCGTGAAAATTAAGATTTTAGATTCTAATTGGATAGGAAATAGCAAACTGAACTATGACCCTGATCAAAAATTCAAAGATGGGTATGCGGTTGTATTCGACCACGTGACCTGCTAAGTTCTTATTCACGTCCCTTGACCGGCCAAAGGCAGTCAGAAGGGTGCCGAGGACGAGTCTTACTAACATTGTTTATTATTTTAGTTTAAAAAAATTTGTTGTATTTTTATTTTGTTTTTTGGGTTCATCCCCCTCCAATCATTTCATCTTTCATTAAATGTTTTAAATTATATATTATACTATATAAATACATTTTTATTGTCATGGGTTTTCCCTCTTTTTTTAGGTGCCTCTTGTAAATATGTGGTATTGTGGTGTCTGAAGGATTGGGAGACGATGGATGGGTTCTTGTGGTGAATGTGCAAATTGTAATGAGTGATTGGGTCGTGATAGTGTTTAGCTAGGTATAGGATAGTTCAGTGAGTACCAACCCCTACCCTTCCCTTTTCGGCCTTGTGCCACAATTTTGTATTTTTTACAAAATAAATATTGTCAGAAGGGTGCAGAGATCAGAGAGGCCACAGAACCGACAGACAGATCCATCGCAGACTCAACCAGACACTAAGAGAAGAAAAAGGAAAGGAAAACAACAACAAGAAGATATCTTCAAATGACTCCTAAAAACTAACGTCCGATAAGTACAATTTCCTTTATTGTTTTAACTTCCTTTGCACTCTCTCGCCGGCCATCAAAAAGGAAAGGAACGCAAACTTTATTAGTGACCTGTTAATCTTTCTACATACGCACATTCTGTTTCTTCTTCTATGTGCTCTGTCCCTTCAGGACGTAGGCGATCATGGTTCTCCACGTCTCTCTATCCCTTGTGGCTCGTAGTATGTTTGCTCCTGTTACTCCTGGCAACCCCCGTTCCGTCATCCACCTGATCAGGCCCTGCAAATATGTTATCCGCTGCCTTCCTCTGTCTCTCTTTCCTTCTATCTGGTCAGTCAGTATCAGGTTCTCCAAGCTCTCCTTCCTCATTGAATATTCCAGGAACTTCAGTTGTCTCTTCCTGATGCTCAGTATTAATTTCCTTTTTGTTGCCATTCTTTCCAACACCTCATCGTTGCTTCATCATCTATAAGCTCTAGATTCATTTAACTCCTTACTACCATTTCTCTGGAACATTTAGCTACGTACATTTTCTATTTGAACCTTTTCCTTTTTATCTGTTATTTCTCAATCACACTCTCTTTTTTACCTTAAATTCATCACACCTTTTCCTTTCCACCTACACAGCGGCGGACATAAAAAGAAAAAGAAACAGACATTACCCTACTACTCTGTTGAATTAAAGACAGCGAAAAATAGACTTTTTTTTGTTCAAACTACATTCGCTTAAAACTAAAAGGCATTTTTTCTATCAAACAAGATATGAAAAATATACAAATTGTTTATTCTGCATGAATGTTATTAAATATACGATTTTCTAATTTTTTACAAACATTTCTTATTGCGTTGTCTTTTCTTGAAATTTGTATTGTATTTTGTGGACAAAATATCCCTCATTAATTACTTTTTAATTCCCCCACACCTTCCAGATATGGGAGGGCTCAATAGCAGGACAGATTGGATTCTATAGCCTTGGTTGGCAAACAGTCTACCGAAGAAAAAACTTGTAACCTACTCAAGGAAAATCTTCTGCTCTGTCAGTCAAGTCTCTTTCGCGACATGATCGCCCAAGCGTGTTGCACGTATGGCACTTAACTGACTGAGATTGTCTGCAGATATGATGTAGAATGACATTTGTACATCCAGAAACCAGATTCCTCAAAATAAACTAAATTATTCAAAATGAAATCGCAACGGAGATGTGCGGATGGCATACTCGGAATGAGAAATCGGAAAGCCGAGTTCGAATTCCAGTCGAGTTTCTTACGTTCATTTTCTGATGAAAAGAAAGTCAAATTTCTACAAATACTTTCACGGCTTCTGCTCCGATGAACTTAGCTCACTGGTGACCCCTATATATGAATTTACTCGAGCAACAAGATTAGCAACTAGGTCCCACCCTTTTGCTGTGAAACCAATAAATTGTAAAACGCAAATTCTACTCCATCAGCTTCTTTTCTCGCACTTCCCGCCTGTGGAATTCCCTTCCATTTACTTGCTTCCCCAACAGCTACAATCTCCAAGAATTTAAATGTAAAGTCAATAGTCACCTCTTATCTCACTAACCTGCATCCTCTCTCTCTCTCATGCACCTTTCTCCTTCCACTCTACTCTCATCAGTATTCGCATCCTTCTCTTACCCACTTCCTGACACCCCTTATAACCTGTCAATCTTTATCATAACTTTTCTCCTATGCAACCCCCTGCAAAACAGTGGCAGTAAAATGCCTTGCTTGGAGCGATATGATTATAAAAATTAAGTTAATAACACTGGCCTTTATGCCAGAGTGCATCTGGAACCATGTAACTTTGTACTACCTGCCACAGGGTTCTATGCAGGTTGTGCAATGATAACACTATATGTCTAGGCAGAAGGCTTCTTAGACTGAAGTCAGTGTCCAAAGAGGAAGGCGAGCTTTCAAGTATGATGGCATCATCTGTAGTTTGACCTGAAGTGAGGTGCGTTTGATTAAAAAGAAAAAAAAAACTGACAATATCTATCTGTTTAATATTTTTTCAAAGTATACCAGAATGTAAACAAACAAATTCTGAATTCCATACACAGACGTCATATTGATTCTTGAAAATGCTTGAGATCGTTAAAAATTACCCGAACAAAATAATAGCTCATTATAAATTTCGTATAGTTTATCCACCAATTCGAGCCCAAAACTCTTACAATTTATTTGAAAATTGAAAAAATACAATAAAAAATGACAACAAACAGACCTTCTTAGTTATCTTTTATCAATTTGTTTGGATGAATACTTGCTGCCTAAATATATCTTATTCACACACACACACACACACACACACACACACACACACACACACACACACACACACATATATATATCCTGAAGAGGGGATGGACAGGTCGAAAACTCTGAAGACGGTATGTTGAAAGTAACATCAAGTTAAGTGACACACACACACACACACACACACACACACACACACACACACACACACATATATATATATATATATGATTAGGTCATTTATAGTGGTATACTATTTTCGGGGTGTATGATGTAATTTTTTCGGCCTTGAAAAATATTGCGTCAATTTGTTATCACACCCAGACATTTTTGCTTGGGAGCATTTAAGTGCATTTAAGTGCATTTAAGAGCAATTATGGTCGTTGATTCTTGTGTTGTTTTATCTCTAAATTCTCTATCAAAATTCTTCTTAGTTGCATATACGAAATATCCAGCTTTTTGTCCATTTTTTTTTCATGCTTCCTCGATTTCTCTTTAACCATTTCTTGACGGTTTCAGCGTCATTCCTGGAACAAACGGAACTTCCTGGAATTGGATTTAGTCTGGTTGCTTGCTCCTCAAGGATACATTCTAAAAGTTGAGTAGAATCTTGAGGGACAGAAAAATTTCGTTGGAGACAATGAAAAGAGTACTGGATTGTTATGAGATGTCTGTTCTTCAATATAGCACCGAATGCTGGATAATCTCACCAAAGATTAAAGGAAGATCTGAAGCAATCGAAATGTGGTACTACAGGAGAATACTGAGGATACTATGGACCGAACATACTAGCAACGACTCGGTTTTGGAGAGAATGGAAACGAAAGGGAAACCTGTACTTACTATCAGGAAAAGACAGTTTCGGAGACATGTAATGAGGAAGGAGGGCTTGGAGAATCTGATACTCACAGGACAGATAGAGGGAAAGAGAGACAGTAGTAAGCAACGCATGACATACTTGATGGGCTTCAGCAAATGAATGGCAGAGCAGGGTTTGGGTGGGGTAACATGAGAAAGGGTGTTAATAGCTACAAGGGATAGGTAGATGTGGAGAGCCATGATCGCTTACGTCCTGTAGAAGAAGCTTGATCCTCTTGAAACTTTTTCCTCACAGGTTATCTGCAAACGTGCTGCTATTTCATCAACTCACAATGCTTCATATCAGCCATTTATCAATGCAGCAGCCATATTTAATTGAAGTGTAAATAATGAAAGAATAATTTTCGAAAGCCGTATGCAAAATTTGAAGCTATATGGGGATATTTCAATTTATGTTTAAATAATTGGTCATTTTCTATGCCACACCAAGTATATAACGAGAGGTACGCGTTGTTGCTTATAAAAGTCTTTCTGGAATTGACACCTGCATATAGATTTTAATATCACTAAGATCATAGAACAAAGGCGTCAGCTGCCATATTTATTTTTAATTTTTTAATACTAACATTTTTCAATACAAGAACAAAGAGCCACTCAAGGTAGAGAATTACTGTATGGTGTTCTATAAGAATGAGAAAGAAGTAAAGTTGATGTAGCTATGCAGGAAATATAATTGTTAGCCCTAAACTTGATAAGGTCAAGATTGTAGTGATTTGGTAAACGTTCTACTGGGAACTCTTTGGAAGAAGTCGAACTTATTGTTATGGGAATACAAAGGTAATGGAAATGATTCGCCATTGTGTACATGGCATGGCTTGTCCTAGTTGTAAAGGTCCGGGCTGGTGGGACTAAAGTGTCTTAGAAAAGAGGCCATTGTAAAGGTAGTAAAGTGGAAAGTCATGTAGGCACTTTTGAACTTTATTGAGATAGTCGAGTGCAGACTGAGAAGCCCCAGCCTAAATATCACAGCAATACTTGATTTTTGACCTGATCTGGCTCTTGCAAAGTTAAAGTATAACAGAGGGTGCCAGATATTTACTGGAACGGTACAAGGTACTAGCCATTTTCTTAGCATCTTTAACAAGATGGGCTAGATCAGAGAAGAGATGAGCTGATAAGTTGGTCTAGTCTGGATCTTGTAAAGACAGCGAGACAGCGTATAACAAGGGGTGTCAGATACTTCCTGGAACGGTACAATGTACTAGCCATTTTCTTAGCATCTTTAACAAGATGGGCTAGATCAGAGAAGAGATGAGCTGATAAGTTGGTCTAGTCTGGCTCTTGTAAAGACAGCGAGACAGCGTATAACAAGGGGTGTCAGATACTTCCTGGAACGGTACAATGTACTAGCCATTTTCTTAGCACCTTTAACAAGATGGGCTAGATCAGAGTAGAGATGAGCTGATAAGTTGGTCTAGTCTGGCTCTTGTAAAGACAGCGAGACAGCGTATAACAAGGGGTGTCAGATACTTCCTGGAACGGTACAATGTACTAGCCATTTTCTTAGCATCTTTAACAAGATGGGCTAGATCAGAGTAGAGATGAGCTGATAAGTTGGTCTAGTCTGGCTCTTGTAAAGACAGCGAGACAGCGTATAACAAGGGGTGTCAGATACTTCCTGGAACGGTACAATGTACTAGCCATTTTCTTAGCATCTTTAACAAGATGGGCTAGATCAGAGAAGAGATGAGCTGATAAGTTGGTCTAGTCTGGCTCTTGTAAAGACAGCGAGACAGCGTATAACAACCATTTTCCTTGCATCTTTTAGAATATATCTTTTATATGGGTTCCACTTGGAGGTCAAAGGTGAGCTTGACCTATTAAATGCTGAAAGCAAGGAACCTTCTTAGCCCGAGAACACTAACCATGGGTATAAGTACCCAGCGCAAATGATGCTGCTTTAATTACAATTTAATTGAATTTTCAGTACCTGATTTTCTTGCTTAAATAATGTCTTTTTCAGTTCATATTAATGTTAACTTAAAGTATTAATTTTGAAGTGCCAGCATGTAAAATATTTCAAATAAAGATGTATATTTAATATTTTTTTGATATTTTCAAAATCGAGTATGATATGCCTATGGTTAGTAGAGGTGTAACTTTATGATGTCATGAATATGTAATGAATATGAATACACCTTGTTTCCCCCGCACTGTAATGTGATTGGCTATTGTCAGCCATAAACACAGACGAATGAGAGGACGCATAGAGGTCTACGCCCACAGGTATACCGCTAGTGGTCTACGACTATTGGTCTACGTCTATTGACTACGCCTACGTCCCAGGATACTGCATACAATGAGTATCGTCCATTACGTCTACTTACTAGATTGTCCTAGCCGATTACATTTGTTTAAAACGCTTAACTACCTCGAATGATATATATATATATATATATATATATATATATATATATATATATACATATATATATATATATATATATATCCCTTTCCGGGCCATATTTAATTGATGGTTAGTGTTTCAGGGTTATGGGAAGATTTATCTATCATATAGTCTGCGCGGTGATGATGGAACGTTACTTCTTTCCGCGACATTAGGGCACCTGTGTTCGGTCAAAGCAGAGATGAGCTCCTGGATTCGGGTCTTCCGGATTCTTGGAGGAGACTCTGTAAACTGTTGTATTATCAGTATTGGTATTCACTAATTATTGGAGTATGCTTTTATAATAATACTATATGATAGAATGAAGGTAGGAACGAGGAGATAACCATTTAAAGGACCTACATTGATGTTATAAGCTTCTCCTTAGGGCGAAGGTGACCATGGCTTTCCACAATGTTCTAACCTTTGTAACTCTTAATAAATTGTTTTATATCTTCTAAAAACTTTTCCACCATCTATTTACTCATGCTCATTAAGTAAGTCATGCATTGTTTTCCTCTGTCTCTGCTGTCTTCAATATATCCTGTGAGTATCCGATTTCACAAGCCTTCTTTCCTCATTATCTGCCCAAGAAATTTTAATTGTTTCTTACTGATGTTAAGTATAAGTTTTCCTTTTTACTATTTTCTTTGAAAATCTATCGTTGCTGATATGTTCGGTTCATAATATCTTCAACAACATTTCTATTGCTTCGGCTCAGAACGAGAAACTGGGGAGCCGAGTTCGAATTCCAGTTGAATTCCTTGCATTCACTTATGCGCAAATAGCCTTGGGAAAGGTATTAATCCGTCTCTTCTTTCCAGTTATGGGTTAAATAATAGGACAGATTGGGTTCTATAGTCTACCCCAGAAAGCAATGGCAACCTACTGCGGAATAATGTTCTGCCCAGTCAGTCATGTCTCTTTGGAGACATGTTCGCCCAAAGCGTGTATCGCGTATGGCACTTAACTGAATATAATATCTATCATTAATCATTAATATCAATCATTTATGCAAAAAACGAAATACAGCTTACCTATCACCCACGAAAAATTATACTTCATATTTTCCCATATATATATATATATATATATATATATATATATATATATATATATATATATATTTATGTGTGTGTGTTTGTTTGTGTGTACGAACACGCGTGCTTACGGACTTAGGTATGGTCAAAGAAAAAGAGAGTAAATAATATATATATATATATATATATATATATATATAGTCACCCGCAGACAGATCTGTTTCGCTGTATCACAGCTCATCAGTACGGTTAGACTCCGATTGCTTTTACCCCACGATTGAAACCCGACCGAATTGGCGTCAGTCGCCGATTCTACCTCTGGGCTATGGGCGTTCGGTAGTAGAAGGCAGACTTTTTAGCGTATACATTATCATTATACACGCCTAATAGCCAGAGTGCTCTAATTCATTACGGAATGAGCGATGCATATATATATATATATATATATATATATATATATATATATGCAATCCAAAAAGAAAAAGCATGTAGGTAAAATCCCCAAAATCAGATCTTATTAATATTAATTTACTTAATATTAAAAATGATCCAGGTGAAGGGCTCGATGTAAATAGTATTATCTATTTAGAAACTTAAATCAAATAAAATTCCGAATTCTACATACGTTGTTTAGCTATTTCAGCGAGAAAAATCTCGCTCCTTCAGCAACGATCGAAAACAAAAATTTTTTATACGGTTAAATTTTGATCTTTTGACTCTTTAATACAGACGTAATCTAAAATTTTTTTTGGGATGTGCGTGGTGGTGCAGTGGATATCGACTCGGAACGACAAATTGGTGTGCGAATTCCAGTTGAATTCTTTCTATTCACTTAAATTTGCCTTTCAGCAGCGTTCTTGTCTTTTTTTCATTCAGCAGCCATTTTCTGGACAGCCAAAGGGTTATTTTATCGTCTTTTCAAACCAGCTAGAGAAGGTTCTGTAAATTAGTGTAGCTTCGAAGGCTTCGTTCGACTTGTTGAAATTTGAAGAAAAAAAATTTTTGACGTTTTCATTTTTTTATGTTTCAACTTCTCACTTTTTTTTTTGATTGGAGTAGATAGAATAAAATATCGCCCGGTTCACACTCCACCCACGTCGATTGAACAGGTGAAGAGGCCCATCCCTCCTTTCCTGTTTAGAATGCGGTTTCCGGTTTTCTTTTTTCCAATCTTCTCACTTTTTTTCAATTGGAGTAGATAGACTAAACTATCGCTCGGTTCACACTCCACCCACGTCTATTGAACAGGTGAAGAGGCTCATCCCTTGTTTCCTGTTTAGGATGCGGTTTCCGGTTTTCTCTTTTCCAATCTTCTCCCTTTTTTTTCAATTGGAGTAGATAGACTAAACTATCGCCCGGTTCACACTCCACCCACTTCTATTGAACAGGTGAAGAGGCTCATCCCTTGTTTCCTGTTTAGGATGTGGTTTCCGGTTTTCTTTTTTCCAATCTTTTCACTCCTATGTAGCCCCCTGCACATCAGTGGCGTTACCGCCTTGCTCGGGGTGAAATGATTAAAAAAAAATGCACAAATACCCTTGGCAAAGGTATTAATCGTCTCTTCCCTCCAGTTATAGGTAAAATAATACGATAGATTGGGTCATATAGCCTTGACTGGCAACCAGTTTACCCCAGAAAGCAATGGCAACCTACTGCGGGATAATGTTCTGCCCAGTCAGTCATGTCTCTTTCGAGACATGATCGCCCAAAGCGTGTTTCACATATGGCACTTAACTAACTGACTCTTCATCTTTGAGCAGCTTGACTAGCACTCACTGGCATACAGGATAACAGATATCGCATAACAGTTTAGTACTCTTCTCCTTGTTTCTAGCGAAGTTTTCCTATTTCTTAATACTCTGCTTAGCTTTTGGAAGGTATCTCAATACACCTTCGGATTTCAATATCGCCCTTTCAGTCCTCTGTTAAAACGCTTCCTAAATATGTAAATTTTTGTACTTGTTTGATTTTCGTATCTCCGTTTTGCAATTTGCATTTGGGGCTCATGTTATATACTAAATCGTGTTTATACTGTTTCTGCTGGAACAATAATCATCTTTACGGATAAACGACAAACACAGAACAATTTGTATGTAAAAATATAATTTTATATTTTTTTTTTCTAAGGTGACGGTTGAGTGGTAGTCAGAGGGAATCAAGCTCATACGAGGGAGTTGAGTGGCTTCCTTGCGTTCTCTCCATGTCCTGTGTCTGTTCTTGACCGAAAACTCTGAATAAGCAGAAATACATCAAATTCTGCTTAACTGCGTCATCTATGGATAGGTACATCTTTAATTTTTTGTTTTGTTTTGCCGATTATTACCTTTGAACCAGCTGCATTTTGCCGTCATTACATTCCTGTTTTCCACTGTTTTATATTTTCTGACCTTGTGAACGGCTGCCTTGACGCAGACGCATTTTGCTTTAGTAAAAAAATAAAAAATAAAAAAGGATTCATTTACATTATTTTAATTTGGACGAATGTCCTCATTTCCGATGTTATTAGGCCAATATTTTGGCCGTTGTGTTCTCTCGCCTTTTCAGATGTTTGTCAAATCAGAGGAACTAATTGTGAGTTCATTCTCAGTATCGGGCAATGCAGATTCAGAATCGGTAAAAACAAGGCATGCAATAACCGGTCAGTACTAAAAAGATGAAGATAAACCGAAACATGGAAATGGAATGAGAACATTCTACTCTTATAGATTTAATAAAGGGTTCCGTTCGAAATTCATTGCTGAAGACTGATGAGCAAAAGTGTCGAAACGTTGCTATAAAAACAACAAAAATAAGGATACTAGTTCTAATGTTTATGATATAAATAATAATAACCTCTGAAACAAAAGATTATGGCATATATTAGAGTGTGTTTTTGTGTATGCAACACAAACTGAGGCATCTAGTCTTACACTAGACGTTTAGAGAGGTAAACCTTGCGTAGTTTCATTATTTTAACGCTCCATATCCCCACCCTAAAAACTAAACAAATCATTTTAAGTCGGTCACCTTCGGCATGAATTATAAGAAGATCGGTTCTTTGTGTAGGGCCAGGGAGATTTTCCCGTCTGAAACCATCCTGCACGTATAGAAAGCTAATCCGCCCGTGCATTGAATACTGCTGCCATATCTGGTCGGGAGCTCTTCCTATCCACCTAAAGGTACTTGACAAAATCCAACAGAGAATTCGCTGTTAAGAAAGTCGGTTCTCTGTGTAGGGCCAGGAAGTTTTTCGCATCTGAAACAATCCTGCACATATATAAATCTACCATCCGCCCGTGCATTGAATACTGCTGCCACATCTGGTCGGGTTCGGGTATTCCTGCTATCCACCTAGGTATCCTTGACAAAATCCAACGGGGAATCTGTAATGTGATCGATCCCGACTTGGCAGCTCAGATACAGTCACTTTCTCACCGGCGCAATGTGGCGTCCCTGTGTCTCTTCTACAAATACTTCCACGGCTTCTGCTCCGATTAACTTAGCTCACTCGTACCCCTATATATGAATTTACCCGAGCCACAAGATTAGCAACTAGGTCCCACCCTTTTACTGTGAAACCGATAAATTGTAAACGCAAATTCTACTCTATCAGCATCTTTACTCGCACTTCCCGCCTGTGTAATTCCCTTCCGTTTACTTGCTTCCCTAACAGCTACAATCACAAACAGTGGCAGTAAACTGCCTTGCTTGGGGCGATGTGATTATAAAAAAAAAACCGCCTAGAAATCTTTTCTCCTCAGAATACATTTTGCAAGATTAGCAACTAGGTTCCACCCTTTTATTGTGAAACCAATAAGATCTAAACGCAAATTCTACTTCTCTTCCGTTTAATTGCTTCCCTAACACCTACAATCTCCAAGAATTTAAATGTAAAGTCAATAGTCATCTCCTATCTCGCTAACCTGCATCCTCTCTCTCTCATGCTCCTTTCTCCGTCCATTCCACTCTCATCCGTATTCTCATCCTTTTCTTACCCACTTCCTGACACCCCCTATAACTGTCACTCTTTCTCATAACTTTCTTCCTATGTAACCCCTGCAAAACAGTGGCAGTAAAATGTTTTGCTGGGGCAAAATGATTATAAGAAAAAAAACGCTTCTAGAAATGTTTCTCCTCAGAACACATTTTGCCCATTTATAAATGTACCATTTGTCTGTGCATTGAATACCGTTGTCGTATCTGGTCGGGTGATTCTGCCACTCATCTTGAAGTTCTCGACAAAATCCAAAGGAGGATCTGTACGATAATCGACCCGGACTTAGCAGCTCGCCTTCAGTCTCTTTCTCACCGACGTGATGTGTGGCTTCTCTCTGTCTTTTCTACAGCAACTGCTCTGACGAGATTCTTTTCCCCTGGTACCGCGACCACATGTATTTACTCGTGCTACTAGAGTGGCATCAAGGTCTCACCCTTTTACCGTCGAAATAGTTAAATGTAACCGGCTATTCTACTCTAACAGCTTCTTTTCTCGCACTTCCCATTATGGAACTCACTTCCATTTGGTTGCTTTCCTGATAGCTTTTTCTTCTTCTTTTTTCTTCAGGACGTAGGCGATCATGGCTTTCCATGTCTCCCTATCCCTGGTCGTTCTTAATAGCTTTAGAGAGTAGCCTGAAGATAACGCACTGAACATAGCTGAGAGTCCTCTACGAACACTGCTACCCTAACGACCATTACTAGTCCCAGTTCGAGGGTCGAATTATAGTATTACACACTCACCCGTATTATCGATCTACTAACAAAGCTCCAAGTGTTGTATATTGCCGTGTTTAATATATATTCGTTATTTCCTATTTTGATTGTTTTGTATTATTCTTGTTGGACCTTTAACCGGGTCCACGACAATAAATGTGTAAGATGGATTCTGATAAGAAAACATATTCTGGCACGACATAGTAAACGAACCTTATTATCATCAGAATCCATTTTGCACATTTATAAACCTACCATTCGTTTGTAAAATGAACACTGTTGCCATATCTGGTCGAGTGCCTCTGCTATTCACCTTGAGGTTCTCGACAAAATCCAGTGTTGGATCTGCAATATAATCGATCTTGACTTGGCAGCCCGGCTTCAGTCACTTTTCGCAGTGGCTTCCTTCAGTCTTTTCTTCAAGTATTTTAGTGGCAACTGTTCTGATGAGCTTTTTTCCCCTAGTTACCCGACCATATGTATTTACACGTGCTACTAGATTGGTATCTAGGTCCCACACCTTTACCGTCAAGATAGTTAAATGTAATCATCTCTTCTACTCTTACAGTATGTTTTCTCGCACTTCCGGTTTGTGAAAACCTATACCGTTTACTTGATCTCCTGATAGCTATAATCTCCAAAAGTTTAAATGCAACGTAAACTGCCATCTTCTATCTCCATGATTCCAACCTATCTCTTATTTTTTTCTTCGACATCCCCTGTACCTTGTTTTTTCTCTCATGGTAACTCCCTGCGCACCAGTAGCGATCCTGATTTGCTTTGGGTGAAATGCTTCGGGTCCGTGATCAGTATTCTTTAGGGTATCTGTTCGAGAAGGAGAGGGAGAAGTGTAGTGTTATGTAGGATACTCACCTTGACGCACTCTGTAGGTATTATGGCTGATTCATCGTCAATGTAGAACCTGTACCAACCAGCCGTGAGATGTTTATCACATTCATTTCCAGGACCTGCCAAGATTCTACGTTTGTCGTCACGGATTTCCTGGTAATTCGTACAAGGCTCTGCAAGTATAAAAAAGAGATTTATCAAAAATATTAGCGTATTTCTTTTCTCTATCAAATATTGAAAAATAATTTTCACTATCTTTTAAGTTTTAAAACTTATCTCCTTACGAGGTTCACGATTATAAAATAATTAAAAAGAATTTGAACAAAAGATAACATTTCAAGAAATTCTGCATAATTGGTGTTATATATTCTTTGGGTCGGTGTGACATTTTTTGTGTATTCGCATTATTGATAAGTCAGTAAGTATGAATATGCAGGTGGCAAGCTGAATTTTGTTTTGACGATCAGAGTCAAAGCGGTCAGCAAATAACAAAACCCATCTGGGGTGCCAGGTGTCAATGAGGACGCCTATTTAAGTGAAGTTAGTCGTTGGTCAACCAGTCAGTTTGGCAGTTGAGTTCAGAGAGAGCCAACTCGTGCGTGTGCCTACCGCCGACTACACCCCACACGTCACTGAAGAAAAGAGAATAAAAAAATTGAATATTTTATATATTCGTGTCGGTGTCTTTTATCATCAAAGCCGAGAAGGTCTTCAATTTTGGGTTTAGTCTGTTCTTCTCCGAAATGATATACAATATTAGGAGACTAAACATTGTAAAGAACACATCAGTATAGAGAGTTTTTAAATGATCTCTTAAACAAAAATCAGAAAGATTCAGTTTTGTCAAATGAACTTCAAAAAGTTCCGAAGTTGGCCATGGAAAAAAAAAAGTAGCTGTTGCGTTTATTTTCCATAGTTTTCTTATGAAACCGCTCCTTGCCTACATTTTGTGGCATCGACATCATTTATGTACAATTTCCCTTCAGAATATAGGCGGACGTGGTTCTCAACGACTTCCTCTCTCTATTATAGCTTTAAGCAACCTATAACTCTATAAGACACACGTTCGTTTCCACTCTGTCATTAATTTGTACAAACAAAGAAAAGAGTACTGAAGTTTTACGCAACATCAGCCCTTTATATGCTGGGACTTACGATTACTCCACGTTGAAACACCGGTTCCTCTACGACAACCGAAGTTAAGCAACGTCGATCCTGGTCAATATTTAGATGTGTGACCGCTGTAAGCTTGGATATGCAGTTGGTGTAATGGATAACGGCTCGGAATTGTTAATCGAAGAGCCCAGTTCCGATTCCACGTCTATTGAACAGGTGAAGAGGTTCATCCCTTGTTCTCTGTTTAGGATGTGGCTTCCGGCTTTCTCTTCAATCTTTTCACTCTTTTCTTTTTTTTTTTCAATTGGAGTTGATAAACTAAACTATCGCCCGGTTCACACTCCACCCACATCTATTGAACAGGTGAAGAGGCTCATCCCTTGTTCCCTGTTTAGGATGTGGTTTCCGGCTTTCTCTTCTCAAATCTTTTCCCTCTTTTCTTTTTTCTTTTTTTATTCAATTGGAGTAGATAAACTAAACTATCACCCGGTTCACACTCCACCCACGTCTATTGAACAGGTGAAGAGGCTCATTCCTTGTTCCCTGTTTAGGATATGGTTTCCGGCTTTCTCTTTTCCAATGTTTTCACTCTTTTCTTTTCTTTTTTTCAATTGGAGTAGATAAACTAAACTATCGCCCTGTTCACACTCCACCCACGTCTATTGAACAGGTGAAGAGGCTAATTCCCTGTTTCCTGCTTAGGATATGGTTTCCGGCTTTCTCTTTTCCAATCTGTTCACTTTTACGTAGCCCCCTGCGCATCAGTGGCGTTACCGCCTTACTCGTGGTGATATGATTTAAACAAGATTGCTTTCGTTATATTCACTTATGCACAAATACTCTTAGGAAAAGTATGAATCCTCATCTTATATCCCCATATATCGGTTAATATTTATAAAACTGGTATTACTATAACCGTTATTTTCTCAAAACCAAAAATGCGTGCAAAATAGATTTCGGCATGAAATAGCACATAGAGGTTGATATCATCATTATCATCATCATCAAGTTGCACTGTATCCGCCTGCGGCAGATTGTGCACTATTATAAGTCAGTCGTCTCTGAAAGTGTGTGGCGATTTTGAGGGTAGGCAGGTCTGGACCAGTCATAGACGTTATCACATCACCTCTTTGGAGGTCTGCCTCTATTACCTTTTTCCTTCAACCGTACCTTTCAAGCAGAGTTTTGATAGGCCCGATTTAGAACTTTTTTTTTAATCGTATCACCCCGAGAAAGGCGGAAACGACACTGATGTGTAAGGGGCTACATAAGAGTAAAAAGATTAGGTAGAAGAGAGTGAAGAGAAAGACGAACCAGTTAGAAAGGAGCAAGAGAAGGATGGAATACAGGTGTGATGACAGTTGCAAAGGTGGAGAGAAAAAAAAAGATATACAGGGTTGTGTGGAAAGAACTAGAGTGAAGTGGTTAAGAGATGAGTATTGACATTGCATTTAAATTCCTGGAGGTTGTATCCGTCAGGAAAGCAAGTATATTGAAGCGAGTTAAGCTTCAAAAATTAAAAAAGATATTGCTTAATAACGCAAGGACTTATTTGAAAGGGTACATGGGAAAAGATGAAAAATTGACGACACTTTACATTTAAACATTCTTTCTTTCTGTTGTGGGATCTCCCCCTTTTCTACGATAATGGACTCGACTCGAGTATACCTATACTCTTGTCATAGTGAGAACAGTGACTGATCCGTAAGTTACCGAACGATACCGAAGTTTCACAGAGAATACCGCGTCAATAGTCATAGTAGCTCTGAGCTCCACTAAGCCAGAATAGCATTACACGGACATACTAATTTCAGCACGGCTTCACTTCAAAGACTTGTGTATATATATATATATATATATATATATATATTCCTTACTAATCGTATTCCTCGGATTACTAACCTACGTTCCAGTTTGTATCTTTACGTTTAATATAACTTATTTTTCTCTCTCAAATATCTGTTTTGTTGTTCATTATTTTTGCGTTTTCTCACCCGGAATCCACAACAACTTGGCGACGAAGATTCGAACACGAGTCGCCACAACACGTTTTTTTCTTTAAAACACAAGTAAACGAGTGGAATCATATGCAGATATTAATATAGTTAATGGTGGTTACATTTGAAAGGTGTTTTATTACCTCCTTAAAAATGCAACAAGATGTTCAGGAAAGCATATACTCATCATTTAGCGTTTCACCGTCTCTAAAATCGCTGAGCATTTGTTTGCTCAATATTTGTATAATCGATGCTGCAAATATTAACACGTCTTTGCGATAAATCATTTTCATCCCATCCACTATCACAAGAAAAGCGTGAACATGTCGATACTTGCTACACACTTGCAATAAACAATTCACGTTTCAAGTTTGGTGTCCCTGTCATTTACTTAAGAACTAGCAGTATAGACCGGCGTTGCTCGGATGTAATGAAAGCCTTAAAACTAATCCCTGTTTCTGGAGCTAAGACTATTTGGACGATGGCACGAAAGATTAAAAAGCAATAGTTGTTTCCGGTTAAAGCGAAGCCATAGACTGAAAGAAAAATGAATGGATGTAAGTCAAATTTGATTTCCTGGTATCGATATCAAATAGTTTTTTTCATCGTAAACTGAATTTTAAAGGCTAAATAAGTTCTCTGAGTAAATAGTATCATGGCCGAGACTAAGAACTACAATTATACCTACCTACCCGAAGCAGAAACTAAAATAAAAGGGCTGAAAAAAAAAATACGGACATACAGGCAGATAAACAGACACACATACAAACATCTTGCCTTTTATATATAGACCTGTGATGATTCCATCTGTTAGTAATATGGTGGGGCACTTATAGTTATCCCGTTTGTAGTGAAGGGTAGTTGTATACTGTTGCAGGTTATCGGAATTTGGCCTTGTTGTAGATAGCCCACTATAAGTCATAAAATGATTACAAATCAAGAAAGGCAATTTGAGTAGAAAAATAACATTTTTATATATACACATAAAAACTAATGTTTGTACAATTAAAGTAATACTTGAATATAGGTCCAACGGAGGTTAAAATGTTCATGGCAAATAATATACTGAAAGAGAATCGATGACTTAGGAATGTGGCGAGCGTGTAAGTGAGGAATGTCTTTGATGTAATCGCTCCTTAGGTCAGTAAGTAGTTTTGAGACAGTTTTTTTAATCATTTCACCCCAAGCAAGGCATTCCACTGCCACTATAGCGCAGGGGGTTACATAGAGCGATTGGATATAGGAAATGTCAGATGGAGGGTGATAGACGAGTAAGGAGGTACATAGGAAGAGTGTTTGAGAGAATGGGTGCGAGCTAGTGTGTTAGGAGGTGTCTATTGACCTTACATTTAAACTCCTGGAGGTTGTAGCCGTCGGGGAAGCAAGTATGCGGAAGGGAATTCCACAGGCGGGAAGTGCGAGAAAAGAAGCTGTTTGGAGTAGAAATTGCGGTTACATTTCATCGGTTTCACTGTAAAAGGGTGGCACCTAGTTGCTAATCTAGTATCACCCGACCTAAGCTAGAAAACAGACAGTGTTTCATTGATTTTCTTTATAGTGGGTTGCTTATCTATTCCTTTTCTAGTTGTAGTGGGATTCCGTTCTAGTGAAGGGTAATTGTATACTGTTGCAGGTTAACGGAATTTGGCCTTGTTGGTAGATAGCCCACTATAAGTCATAAAATGATCATAAAATCAAGAAAAGCAATTTGAGTTGAAAAATAACATTTTATATATACACATATCAATTAATGTTTTTACAATTAAAGTAATACTTGAATATAGGTCCAACGGAGGTTAAAATGTTCATGGCAAATAATAAGCTGAAAGAGATTTAAGGCTTAGGAATGTGGGGAGCGTGTAAATGAGGAATGTCTTTGATGTAGTCGCTCCTTAGGTCAGTAAGTAGTTTTGAGACAGTGAAGAAAGAAGGAGAGGTAAATGGACGAGCATAGTAGCCACTTTGCTTGGTCAAGGGAGATATTAATTACTCTCGCCTGTCACCGTCGGTCTGTCTGCTGGGTGCTTTCTGTATCGGCTTTTTATTTCGACTTTTTGGATCGCAGGTGGTCATTTGGGGATTCACACTTGTATTTGATTCTAGGCTTCCCATTGGCCGATAAATAACATTCGCGTATACTCGCGAACTGGAAATTTAATATTTGATTAATTTTTATTTTTCAACCGAAACATCTGCGCGAACCCGGATGCGCAACGACGACTTTTGGTCATTTGTTTTCTGGTCGTTATAGAGCAAACATCCGGTCCATCGCTTTTGCTCGGTATCACCACAGGAAAGGTAAAGGTAACATTTCTACTGCGCAGTTGGGAGACTGAAAGTTGCAAAGAACGCATCCCCATAGAAAGGTTTTAAATGATCTCAGCATAATTCTTCGTAAGCGAAAATCAGAAAGATTTAAATTTACAAAGTGGACCTTGAAAAGGTCGGATGTTGATCATTAAAAAGAATAGCAACTGTTGCGTTTATTTTCCACAGTTACTTTATGAAATCGTCTGAAGTTTGCATCGATATCATTTATGTGCAGTTTCGCTTCAGAATGTGGAGGAACGTGGTTCTCCACGACCTCCTGTCTCATGTAGCTTTAAGCAATGTTTAACTCTTTTCATGCTCACTCATCCTCCTTCTGCCGTCCATTTGAGCAGACAGAGTATTGAACTGTTACGTAATATGTGTCATGTCTCATCAGGACTTTGGTGATCATGGCTCTCCACAATGCTCTATATTGCGAAGTTCTTAGTTAATATTTTCTGTTTGATATAGCGATTTTAAACTGTTTTGCCATCCATTTACACAACGTTGTTCTGAAGGTGCATTGCGGGTAGCGAAAGATGAATTCCAAAAGTTAAGCAAAGTATTAAGAAAAAAGAAAACTTTATTGAAAACAAAGAAAGGAGTACTGAATTGTTACGTAATATCATTCCTCACACATGGTAATGAATGCTATACAATCTCAGCACAGATGAAGAAAAGATTTGCACCAAAAGAAATGTGGTACTACAGAAGGATGTTGAGAATACCATGGACTGAACATGTAAGAAGCAACAAAGTTTTAGAGAAAAGTGAAACCAAATGAAAACATCTGTGCGTTGTGATGCAGTGGATATCAGCTCAAACGAGAAATCGGAGAACCGAGTTCGAATTCCCCTTGAATTCGTTGCATTCATTTAAGCGCAAATACTCTCAGGAAAGGTATTAATCAGTCACTTCTCTCTATAAATGGGTTAAATAACAGGACAGATTGGGTTCTATAACCTTGTTTGGCAACCAGTCTACCGCAGAAAGTAATGGTAACCTACTACGAGAAAATATTCTGCCCAGTTAGTCATGTCTCTTTCAAGACATGATCGTCCAAGCGTGTATCACGTATGGTACTTAACTGACTGATACTTAACCTGAGAACATTAAACATGGGTATATAGTACCCTGCGCAAATGACGCCATTTTAATTACAATTTAATTACAATTTTCAGTATTTGATTTTCATACCTAAATAATATGTTTTTCAATTCTTATTAATGTTAACTCAAAGTACAAAGTTTGAATTGCCTGCATGTAAAATATTTCAAATAAAAATTGATATTTAATATGTTTTTGATATTTTCAAAATCGGGTATGATATACCTATGGTTAGTAGTGTGTGTAACTTTAATTGATGGTTAGTGTTCCAGGGTTAACATCAGAAAGAAGATTTGGAAAATTTGATACTCACAGAACGAATTAAAGACAAGAGAGACAAATGAAACAAAACGCGTAGAAAAACGGGTCGCGGTCCGGACGATGGCCATTAATGAAAAATTAAGGAAAATTACATACGCAGACCCATGTCAACGTAAATATTTAAAACTATATTGAAAATAAACATTGAGAAATCAGAAAAAGAAAAGAAAATCTAAAATTAAAAAACACCTAACAAAAATTACTTTTCCTCAAGGAACGTCAAAATACTTCAAAATGAAAAAAATCAACCGAAGTGAAATGCATAAAATTATGACGTGTAGGTTTGAAACTGTTATGGAAAATTGTACCATAAACGAACCACACACACACACATCAAACAAAAACGAAACACATATACCCATACATTTGAGTACAAATAGTTGCAAATATATACACTTACGTATGATAAGATAAGAACATGGCCCATTGAAAGATTCCAGCAAATTACATAGGGTAGGTGGCGGGGGTAAGTGATGGGGGGTCGCTGTTGAAGGAATGAAATAGAAAGCCGACAGAGACAACATTGTCCCTTTGAAGGTGTCTCCGCCTAATTGTCTGTCGCCGGTTGGTCGGTCGGTCAAATCGGCTCTCAGGTTTTGTTTTATGTTTATTTTTTATGCAGAAATGGAGGGGATTGGTGTTTTGACAGTGTTTTTGTGGTCATAGTATTAAAATTCGGTTGGGTGGATCAGAGGAAGATAATAGCATGTCTTTTGCTGAATTCGAAAGCCTCGTCCCTCTCATGTTAAAAATAGAGTTATTGGTAATCAAGCTCGTGGGCCGGTCAAAATGCTTTCGCGGGCCGGTCAAAATGCCTTCGCGGGCC